>OX328128.1:81387914-81586046 GCA_946811695.1 Gonocerus acuteangulatus
CGAATAGATATGATATGCTAATTCCTATTCCTCCCTACTAGAAAGAAGATCCCATCGCCATTTCCCTCCCATTCTTCCTCCTTTATCGGAGAGATAACAGTTAACCCATTTCCTAGGTACCATTCATGTCTAGGAACCCAACTACTATAGACCAGGGGACATCTGCGGGAAAAATGTTATTCCATTTTATATAAGATTCCGTTTTTTTTTAGCACTTTCCTCCGAAGGAAAGTAGCTATTGAGGTTGGACTCATGACGGAATTTTTGAAAAATTTCTTCAAATCTTTATCGATCCTACCTAGTAGACAGCGAAAATGACCCCCGTTAAAATTTATATATATATATATATATATATATATATATATATATATATATATGTGTGTGTCTGTTAACACGATAGCGGCCAGAGTTTTTGTTTTTTCGTCACGAAACTTGGTATATAGCATTCAATTAGCAAACGATTGAACGAGTTCGTTAACCAACAAAATCGGTCCACCGGAAGGGGGGGTTTACCCCGAACCCAAAACACTAATTTGACCATTTCAGCCGTAATATTTGTTATATTTCAACGAAACTTGGTATTCGTAGTGGTAATATAGAGAGAAAAGTGAGATATAAAAATGAACTAAATCGGTTCATAAGGAGGGGGGGTTTACTCCGGACCGACAATACCAATTCGCCACCACCAGTCGTGATTTTTGGTGTATTTCGACGAAACTCGGTATTCATAGTGGTAATCTACAGGTAAATATGTGTTGTAAAAATAAACTAAATCGGTTCATTAGAAGGGGGGGTTTACTCCGGACCCAAATTCCTAATATACTAATACCGGTCGTAATTTCTGCTGTATTGTAACGAAACGCGGTATACATCGTCGGTAACTCATTAGAAAGAAGTGTTGTAAAAATGAGCTTAATCGGTCAATCGGAAAGGGGGTTTACTTTGTAATATATTTCAATAGAAAAGGCAGCCAGACATAGGTTCACAAAGGCGCCGCAAGGAGCGCTAGAGGGACTGTATCCGGTTCCTGCGTTAGATCAAAATACGATAATATGAGGTTTTTTGTATTTATTACGTAGTGCAGTAGGGTACTATGTGTAAACATAACTCTGGAAGCAAATTAATAATTGATCAGTTACTCATTACAAAATTAAAAGAGAACTATTCATGTTTTTATTTTATTTATGTAGGATATTTTAAGCAAATTGTTCTGGAAAGAAGTCTACGCTACCCAAATTCTGAGGAAAGTGCTTAGTTATGCAGCTCCTGCGCGACGGACTTTTTTTTGTTTTTCTCAATTCAGTTTATACTCCGCTTGATGCTATAATATCCTTTATCCCCTTGCTGTCTTTGATATTATATATATATGTATATATATATATATATATATATATATATATATATATATAATATATATATATATATACATGGTGGAGTGTTAGATTAAAAAAAAGACTTATTTCATGAGTTGAAATAATATATATTTTTCTATACTAGTACAGACTTGTATTAAAGTAATTGAGTTATTGGACTTTAAGGTTTAGGATGAGATGCTAATGCTGTTGGTGATATTGACGAAGATTGTTTAGACGGTGATAGATACTTGAAGATCCTGGGGTATATGGAGCTTTAATTTACCTTAAGATAGATATGGTGATTTTGGCCAACATATTCTTCTTCTCCCAACTCCTGCGGCCCAGCAGGCCGGTGTTGAATTTCTTTAGTCACTCATTGTATTAAAAAAGTCACTGATTACAATTCACCGATGTGAGTCCAACTGGTTCTAGGAGAAAAAATTAGTGTTCGCTTGTTCTAATGTCACTTGTTGAACATTGATCCTCCAAAGAGGACGGATAGGATGGTTATCTCATAGGGGTATGTATATATATATATATATACGGGATTCTAGTTAAGGGATTAAATTAATAATAAGTAATTGCGTTTGCTGACTTGCTGTCAAACTTCAGGAGAATTGCAGCGTCCAGCTGCGCCACAATGCCCTAACTTGTAAATGAATACTAGTCTAGCATGAGTACGTCTCGTCATGCAATAGAGTCAACACATATTGGATTCCTGATCACAGAGGCATTCTGGGAAACGAATGGGTCGAGAAGTTGGTCAAGAAAGGAGCTAGCATTCCTTGCTATAGGACCACATGCTTTCTGGCTTTCTGTGATGATCTATTCTCCTTAGATGTGGAATGTGAATAACTATCATAGGAGTAACTTTAGACTGCTTTGAGACAATTAAGAAAGTCAAACCTGGACATTAGTGGCTCAAAAGAAAAGACATTACAAGGAAGTCTTCGCTATCGTCCCTGCCATGGCAAACTGGTTTCATTCGTTTTACTAGCCCAAGAATCCTATAAAACGAGTACATACAAGCATATGAACTCAAAAAGGTAAGCGTTACGATTTTTTTGCGCGAATTTCGCCCCAAACACCATCTTCCAGTGGGCGGATTTTGCTGGTTAACGAACTTGACCTTTCAAATTGGACGACGGATTTTTGTACCAAATTTCATCAAAATCGGACCATTAGGGACTCCAAAAATCCGCGAACAGACAAATATATATATATATATATATATATATATATATATATATATATATATATATATATATACAAATTTTAACCACCGTTATTTTCGGTCTCTAGGGGTTCTGAAATGCGAAATTTTCTAGTCGGCACTTCCGGATTGTTTCATGAGATCAACCTTATAAGCGGGGTTTCTCCCTATGAAGGGAGGGAGGAACCGTGCTAAAAATATCGACCGGTCGGTCGTTCTGCCGATGATTTTGCCTTACCGTGTTTCTCTAGTCATACATGCGGTTAGTAACCGCATGTATGACTTCGGACTGCCACACTTGCAACAGTGTTGGGCAAAACTAAGGTTAGTTTACTAAACTAACCTTAGTTTACTCTGACTAAGAATAAACTACGTTATATTTTTAGTTTTGGTTTTAGATTTGTATAATTTTTAGTTTTATTATGGTAATTAGTTTAATTTTAGCAAAAGCGATCTTAATTTATGATTTCAGTTTAGTCTTAAATTTTAATTCACTAATTACTTTATTAAAAAAATATACTACGCATTTTCCTCCATTCATAATACTAATGCATACTTCGATTCAGGACAAGATTAAAAAAAAAAAAGCTATGTATGTATTTTTGTATAAATAAAGAATGCGGGGTCTCCCGTGGTCTAATGGCTAGCGCCTTGGATTCATAAGCGGGAGATGGTGGGTTCGATTCCCAACCTCCGGCAGGAATTATATCATCCCACGGCTCGCTGGTAAAATTCCTCGCTACACCCTGGATGTCGGCGCTAATGACCTAGATGTAGATGCGCCGTAAAAAAAAAAAAAAAAAAAAAAAAAAAAAAAAAAAAAAAAAAAAAAAAAAAAAAAAAAAAAAAAAAAAATAAAGAATGCTTATTTATGAACAATAATGGAAACAAATAGAAAATGAGGTTACCATCCAAACAATTCACATATTTTTGTGAAACGAAAATAAGCTTTAATTTAGTATTTAATCAATTCCCAATGATTTAGTTTTAGTTTTTTGGTTTTTTTAGGTTGCAATTTTTATTTTAGATTTAATTTATTCCAAAAAGTGAATGTACTTTTAATTTTAGTTTTAGTTTTGCCCAACTTTGAGTCACAAGGGTGTAGATAGTGTGAGGTTGCTGAGAAATAAAATAAAATGGGTTGAAAATGATATTTTATTTTATTTCTCAGCTCTTAAGGCGTATTGGACGGAACGCTCGGACACGTGCCGACTATTTTTCGACGTACAATCACCAGAGAAAAAATGAACCAAATCGGTGACCCCATCGCTGTATACTCCCCTTGTTAGAATATTTGAAGTGTACTTTGGAAGGGTGCCCCCCACCTTGAATGTGCGATTGGGCCGATATAAAAAAATACGTACAGATTATTTTCACTTGCTTAATAAATATACAAAGTTTCATAAAAATCGGGTCCGGACACTTGTGGGTGTTCCCTTGGTAGTAATGCCATTTCACATTTGTCTAGCAAATATATCAACAAGAATATTTAAACATTCTAAGTTGTACATATATTATGGGACAGTAAGTGAGAAACAAAAGGATATCGATGAGATCTCGAAGAAATATAAATAAATAGTGATTGGTTGAAGATATGTTAGTAAGGACCCGATACCCTGCTCCTGTCGTGAATATCATATAGTATTTCCTACAATAGCTGTGCTGATAAGTTAGTAAGGACCCGATACCCTGCTCCTGTCGTGAATATCATATAGTATTTCCCACAATAGCTGTGCTGATATGTTAGTAAGGACCCGATACTCTGCTCCTGTCGTGAATATCATATAGTATTTCCTACAATAGCTGTGCTGATAAGTTAGTAAGGACCCGATACCCTGCTCCTGTCGTGAATATCATATAGTATTTCCCACAATAGCTGTGCTGATATGTTATTAAGGACCCGATACCCTGCTCCTGTCGTGAATATCATATAGTATTTCCTACAATAGCTGTGCTGATAAGTTAGTAAGGACCCGATACCCTGCTCCTGTCGTGAATATCATATAGTATTTCCCACAATAGCTGTGCTGATATGTTAGTAAGGACCCGATACTCTGCTCCTGTCGTGAATATCATATAGTATTTCCTACAATAGCTGTGCTGATAAGTTAGTAAGGACCCGATACCCTGCTCCTGTCGTGAATATCATATAGTATTTCCTACAATACCTGTGCTGATATGTTAGTAAGGACCCGATACCCTGCTCCTGTCGTGAATATCATATAGTATTTCCCACAATAGCTGTTGTTGATATGTTATTAAGGACCCGATACCCTGCTCCTGTCGTGAATATCATATAGTATTTCCCACAATAGCTGTGCTGATATGTTAGTAAGGACCCGATACCCTGCTCCTGTCGTGAATATCATATAGCATTTCCCACAATAGCTGTGCTGATATGTTAGTAAGGACCCGATACCCTGCTCCTGTCGTGAATATCATATAGCATTTCCCACAATAGCTGTGCTGATATGTTAGTAAGGACCCGATACCCTGCTCCTGTCGTGAATATCATATAGCATTTCCCACAATAGCTGTGCTGATATGTTAGTAAGGACCCGATACCCTGCTCCTGTGTATTATTAAATGTTCTGTCTGTTGATTATTTTGTGTATTGTTAAATGTTCTGTCTGATTTGTTACATTAATCCAACAAAAAGAGAATATCTTTTGTTGGATTAATTCCCCAAAAACGCAATTCACCAAATAGCTGTTGTTATTTTTACTTTTTCAAATGTTGTTGTATTAATGTGTATGCATGAGGTATTTAATAATTTCAACAATGTACTGGCTGTTATCGAAAAGTAAGTCCGTCAAATTGTAGGGTAATTTAAAATTGGTCCTGAGTCTACACTCTGTCAGTATGTGCTTTATCGTTAGGTGAGTATTGCAGTATGTACATGTAGGTCTGTCTTGTCTGGTCATAATGTAGGAATGTGTCAGTCGTGAATGGCCAATCCTTAGACGGCATAAAACTACTTCTTCTCGTCTATTTGGTCTTTTACTGGATGACCATTCCTGTACAGTGTGCTTGATTTCTCGAAGCTTGTTGTCAGTCGTGTTGTTCCAGGATTCTTGCCATTTATCTGTTACATATCTCTTAGACATGGCTTGAAGATCCTGGTATGTCATGTAATTTAAAAATTACATTAGCTTTTAAGCCATAGTATTGTTAACACAATCGGGCTAAGTTCAGCACAGATCTCTTGAAAATACGATGTGGCATAACTATACTTCTTGGATTGACTGTAGTATTGGGATATTGGGAGTTTTTATTTCCTAGATTACACTATCAATCCTAAGTATGTTGTGACTATATTTCACTAAATTCCCTCTTTCTTTCGTTTTTTTTTTTTTTGGGATCCCAATCCCCTTGCCCAATGCCTTTCCACAGATGCGATCCCTTCCAATCCCCCGAGACGCTTGAAAAGAAAGTGGCCTAGAGACCAACTGTAACACTTAAATAAAGCATTATTAATTCCTTAGGGAGTGTCAGCAATGGCTGCCTTCTCCCTTCTGTTCTTCCTTGTGCAATACTTTAGGGTTAATAAATTTATTTACTTATTTATTTTATTTACTTATTAATGTTTACGCAACTTTGGCAACAAACATTTTGAGAACAATAATAAAAAAAATCGACAATTTTCTTGAGGTAATATCGTCGATACAAAAGCAAACTAACGAATATGAAAATCACCACTTTTCAGAGTGGAAAAGTATTCATTCATAACTTTTTTTTGGACGGTCAAATATTCGGCAGATTTGACCTTTTGATAGTGGAATACTTTCCCTTTAATAGAGTGAAATCAGATTCAAGAATTTCCCGTACATAAGTCCAGCAGAAATTAGTAAAGATTGACAATGAAAGATGCGTTTTTTCATATTCGTTAGTTTGCTTTTGTATCGACGATATGATGTAGTAGCGTTAATGTAGGTATTACAAGTTTTCAGTTATAGGATTTATATGTGAAATGTGTTTGAATGTAAGTGATATGTGTGGGTTCAAGTAGATAGTAATAATAAGTAAAGAATTTGATAGTGAGTTCATGTCGTAAGTCCAGTAGTTCTAACTTATCCAAATGTTATTAGGTTAGTATGGTATTCTGTCGATATGTCTATCTTACTTAGCAAATCTATAAAAATTGAGACTTGTAGTATAAGTTTTACTAGATGGTATACATATCAGTTTTATACAGTCATTCGAAACTGTGCGATAAGGATTAATTTTTGAAATTTTGAAAAGTAATGTTTTAGGTATTGGAGTGTTTTTTCCATATATTGGCTCCCGTCACAGAGTAAGGTAGTCAAGCTGTACGGTAGGTCAATGTTTTGTCTAAGTCTGCATTCAGTTAGTAAGTGTTTTATAGTTAATGTCGTGTTGCAGTATTGGCACTTTGGTGCGTTCTGTTTTGTCATGAGGTGTGAATGAGTAATACGTGAGTGGCCTATTCTTAAACGACAAAGAACTACTTCCTCTCTTCTATTGCCTCTTTTGCTTGAGGTCCATTCACGTATTGTATTTTTGATTTCTCGTAATTTGTTTTCTGCCGTGTAATACCAAGCTTGTTTCCATTTTTGTACGACATATTTCTTCGCTTCAAGTTGCATGTCTTGGTACGTGACGTCCTGCTTGCCGAAGAGTTCTCGTTTAGTGGCGTTTTTGGCAAGGTTGTCTACTGTAGTGCTCTCCTTTATGTCAACATGTCCAGGGAGCCCCTATATAGTGATTGGTTTGTTCAGTCTGTGTAGCTGTTCGAAGATGTGTATGTTTATTGGGTTATGGCTGTAGATGTCCTGTAATGAGTATAGTGAGCTAAGTGAGTCATTACATAATGTTATTCGGTCCGTATTTATGTCCTGTGCATTCTCCAGACCGATTGCGATGGCTTGCAATTCAGCTGAGTACATGCTTGTCATGTTGGGTAATTTAACCACAATATACTTTTCACCAACTACTGCAGCTGCTCCAGTGCCTTCCTCGGTCTTCGATCCGTCAGTCTAGATGAATGTACTGTCTGTGCTATTTATTTGAACTGTTTTGAATATGTTTTTTTATTAAAGTGAGGATGTGGGGTTAGATTTTTTATATGTTGTCAGGTTTAGGTTGTGGAGATGTAATTATTGGACAGGCGACCACTGGTGGACCAATGAGAAGCATCCGGAACAGCCAATAGGAACGAGCGCTTGGCCGAGCACTCCCGACTTTGACCGAGGCACCCCGACCTCGGCCTATGAATAGGGGCGTTCCTGCTGGCCAGATCTCATTCCGATCCGGCGCTCTCTCAAGGACACACCAGCAGCTCTCTCAAGACCAGACTCCAGCCAGCCATGCACTCAGGACCAAGCAACCGGCGCTCCAGCAAGGCCTAGCTACCTGCTCTACCTCTCGCTCTGGACTAAGCACGAAGCCCGCCGTCTCGCCCTACCAGTGGCCATGCCAGCCTCCAGTCACTACACTCCAAGCTCCTACTCTCCCCTACTCTCGTAACCTAATATGCTTATTTATTTCCTTACCCTTCTGACTCCTGCTTCGAGGAACAGCTACGGCTCAGTACCGAACACCTTCTCCCCGACTCAGTGGAACAGCTAAGGCCTAGTACCTAGACGGTATCCCCCAGGTTCAAGGAAGCGCCCTTACCGGGACACAGTACTTACCTGGCTACCTTCTCCCGACACATCCTTCCTACCCTTCCTAGCCTACCTTTAGTAGCGACACCTATCCGCTACAAGTGGTGACCCCGAACACGCACCAAACAAAATGCCCTCAGACGCACAGCTAGGCATTGAAGCAGCGGGCGCAGCCCCACCTAAACTGCCATCATTTTATAAAAATGCACCGGAACTATGGTTTAGGCAAGTCGAGTGCCTCTTCGAGATCTCCAAAATAAAGTCATCGTCAAACAGATTCTCCACGGTGATAGCGAGCTTGGACCTGGATGTATTCGGATAGGTGGCAGATCTCAACACTTCATCAGCTGAACCTTACTCGGACCTCAAGAATAGACTCCTCTCCGTGTATGGCGACTCAACTGTGGTCAAAATACAGAAACTTGTTGACCCTGTCCTGGGCGATCAAACCCCCTCACAGCTCTACAGGAGTATGAAACTGTTCGGAGGAGAATTAACAACTACGGAGGCCCTCACATCGCTCTGGCTGAAAGCGCTGCCCCAGAGATTACCCTCACGGCCGCCGCAGACAGAATCGCTGCAATCCCCTACCCTCCATCATGCTCAGCCGTACTCCAGCCCCGGCCGGACCTAGAAAAACAGCTGGATGACCTTAGACAGCAGATGGAATCCCTATCCACCGTCGTTCGATCGATGCATAGATCCAGATCACCAGGTTACTCAGAAAATCGCAGATTTAGAGCCCTCCACCATGTCAAACCAGCCCGCTCGCAGTCTAGGTCACAATCACGGGACAGACTAAGGCCAGACACAGCCCACCGCACCAGGACACCGACGAGCATTAGTACATACTGTTACTATCACAATAGGTTTGGTGAACGGGCAAGAAGATTTGAGAAACCTTGCTCCTATAAATCTTTAAACTAAAAGGGCAGGTGGCACCTGCGACAACCGCTGAAGCCCACATCAATCGTCGCCTCTTCATATTTGACAGAGACTCTGGGACCCAATTTCTCGTCGACACAGGAGCATCATTATCACTCCTACCTAAGAATAGCTTCCGCCGCGCCAGCAAGGAGTCCCTGTGTTTGACAGCCGCGAATGGTACGCAAATTCCTACGTATGGGACCCTCTCGCTGAATATAAATCTCAACACGAGACGACGTTACCCATGGACCTTCACCATTGCAGACGTCACTAAACCAATCATTGGCGCTGACTTTCTGGGAGCCCACAACCTCCTCGTCGATATCGCCCGGCATAGGCTGATCGATAGCATATCAGGATTTGCATCCATGGGTCACACCGCCGCCGCCGTATCCCCGCAGATCACCAACTCCGATAGAACCCCACCCCAGAGGAAGAGTACATTAACGAAAAACGCTTTTTCGAACGATGAAACAAATCACCCACCCGCAGGATCTCGTCACACCGGCGCTCTCTCAAGGACACACCAGCAGCTCTCTCAAGACCAGACTCCAGCCAGCCATGCACTCAGGACCAAGCAACCGGCGCTCCAGCAAGGCCTAGCTACCTCCTCTACCTCTCGCTCTGGACTAAGCACGAAGCCCGCCGTCTCACCCTACCAGTGGTCATGCCAGCCTCCAGTCACTACACTCCAAGCTCCTACTCTCGTAACCTAATATGCTTATTTATTTCCTTACCCTTCTGACTCCTGCTTCGAGGAACAGCTACGGCTCAGTACCGAACACCTTCTCCCCGACTCAGTGGAACAGCTAAGGCCTAGTACCTAGTCGGTATCCCCCAGGTTCAAGGAAGCGCCCTTACCGGGACACAGTACTTACCTGGCTACATTCTCCCGACACATCCTTCCTACCCTTCCTAGCCTACGTTTAGTAGCTACACCCATCCGCTACAAGGTCAAGTCTTATGTCCTGAAGAGTCCACGGTATGTACGTAGAGGGAGGTTTTAGGAAGGGTGTGCTGTTTTGGATGTTGGAGTTATTTCAAAAATTCAATGTCCTGATTAGAACAGGGCGTTGTTTAAATAGGTTCCTTTGATATTTTTCTATAATATTTATTTACTTATTGTATTATATGTAAACATATGTATACAGATTGTAAATATTCAATAAATAAAAAAATAAAATATTTTTTCGAACATTATAGAGAAGAGTATTCAATAGACTTCAATTTCTCCAGTCATTCATTGTGTAATTGCAAGTTCTATTGCAATTTAATAGTACCGAACCCTTTTTATTGTAATTCAGAAGTACCTAGCCCTTTCTATTGCAATTCAATAGTACCGAACCCTTTTTATTGTAATTCAGAAGTACCTAGCCCTTTCTATTGCAATTCAATAGTACCGAACCCTTTTTATTGTAATACTTAAGTTCCTAGCCCTTTCTATTGCAATTTAATAGTACCGAACCCTTTTTATTGTAATTCAGAAGTACCTAGCCCTTTCTATTGCAATTCAATAGTACCGAACCCTTTTTATTGTAATTCAGAAGTACCTAGCCCTTTCAATTGCAATTCAATAGTACCGAACCCTTTTTCTTGTAATACTGAAGTTCCTAGCCCTTTCTATTGCAATTCAATAGTACAGAACCTTTTTATTGTAATACTGAAGTTCCTAGCCCTTTCTATTGCAATTCTATAGTACCGAACCCTTTTTATTGTGATTCAGAAGTACCTAGCCCTTTCCATTGCAATTCAATAGTACCGAACCCTTTTAATTGTAATTCAGAAGTACCTAGCCCTTTACATTGCAATTCAATAGTACCGAACCCTTTTTATTGTAATACTGAAGTTCCTAGCCCTTTCTATTGCAATTCAATAGTACCGAACCCTTTTTATTGTAATATTGAAGTTCCTAGCCCTTTCAATTGCAATTCAATAGTACCGAACCTTTTTTTTGTAATACTGAAGTTCCTAGCCCTTTCTATTGCAATTCAATAGTACCGAACCCTTTTTGTTGTAATACTGAAGTTCCTAGCCCTTTCTATTGCAATTCAATAGTACCGAACCCTTTTAGCGCGGTTTCTCCCTCCCCCATAGGGAGGAACCCCGCTTATAAGGTTGATACAATGAAACAATCCGGAAGTGCCGACAAGAAAATTTCGCGTTTCACAACCCCTAGAGACCGAAAATAACGGTGGTTCAAATTTGTATATATATATATATATATATATATATATATATATATATATATATATATATATATGTATATATTTATATATATATATATATATATATGTATATATTTATATATATATGTATATATATATATATATATATATATATATATATATATATATATATATATTTGTCTGTTCGCTCTCTAGCTCGAAGACGAATGGTCCGATTTTGATGAAATTTAATACAAAAATCAGTCGTCCAATATGAAAGGTCAAGTTCGTTAACCAGCAAAATCCGCCCACTGGAAGATGGAGTTTGGGGCGAAATTCGCGCAGAAAAAATCGTAACGCTTACGTTTTTGAGTTCATAAGCTTGTAAGTACTCTTTTTATAGGCTTCTTGGGCTAGGAAAACGAATGAAACCATTTTCAAGGCGATAGCTTTAACCGTTTTCAAGAAAATTGGAAAAATAGTTTTTGAATACCGTTTTTAATTTGGGTACTTAGAATCATGGGATTCAGTTGAAACATTTTCTGCATGTTCTACATTCATTAAAACTAATATGTTGAAATTTTGGTTACGTTTGGAGTTAAGGAAGGGTTAGAATAAAATATTTTATTAACAGACATAAAAAGTTTTGGTAACTTTGTATATTTTCCTTAATATCTCGAAAAAGGTTAAGAATTTGGTAAACGAAAGAATACCATTAGCAAGCTTACTAAATGCTCTACAAAAAAGGTTCTAATGAAAGTTTTGATTAGGCGATGTCAATCGGAGAAATAAGTGCTTAAAACATTAAAGTAATTGATTTTGCTTATTCGAACTGTTCTTTTTGTCTGTTTTTATTCCTTGTTATTTTTTAATTGATTACAGTTGGATAATGTATTTTACAATAAAACAGGTTAGGCAAAATAAGAAAAACAATTCATTGTTAGAAATATAGCTTGCCAAGAGAAAAAGATTCGTTGACGTCTTTTGAATATTTTCAATTGCCTTTATGCTGTTGGTTTTTTTATTTTATTTTTTAATTGATTTTATCTGTAGAATTATTACTATAGTAAAAGAACACAGGAATGTGTGAAAATATTTGATATTTTCCAATTCATTGAAACGTATGAAATGAAGTATCGGTAGAAGAGGATTCTAGGGTCTTGCGGACCTGACCCCAGGTATAGCCAGCCATAAAACCCTTTGAACAAAGGCCGAGGAAAATATTATCTGTTTCTATTCTATGCTTTTCAAATGAGAATAGGGATATGAACAGGAACCGGGGTCTCCCGTGGTCTAATGGCTAGCGCCTTGGATTCATAAGCGGGAGATGGTGGGTTCGATTCCCAACCTCCGGCAGGAATTTTATCATCCCACGGCTCGCTGGTGAAATTCCTCGCTACATCCTGGATGTCGGCGCTAATGACCTAGATGTAGATGTGCCGTAAAAAAAAAAAAAAAAAAAAAAAAACTGGAACCGCGCTAAGATGACGCAGTTCCTGCGAGTCTGACTTTTATTTGTTGTAATACTGAAGTTCCTAGCCCTTTCTATTGCAATTCAATAGTACCGAACCTTTTTATTGTAATACTGAAGTTCCTAGCCCTTTCCATTGCAATTCAATAGTACCGAACCCTTTTTATTAGCGCGGTTCCTCCCTCCCCCATAGGAGTGGGTGAGGGATTGGCGTAGACTGCCTTTATAATGGAGGGAGTGGACTGAGAGGCTTAAACCCTTGGCCTAAAGCCTTCAGAGCAACAGGCCTACAGCAGCTAGGCCAGCCTAGTGGAAATAGAGAAGGGCTTAGAAACAGCTATCTATCTTCTGGAAGCTATTCTACATCAGGGACTGTCTCCGAGCTATGATGGAGTTAAAGGCCATGGGCTCCACTTATACCACATTCAAATCAAATAGGAGGAGTTTCTACTTCATCCAAACTTAGTCTCATGAACATAGTTTATGAATATACTGAATGTCTCCAAAAAAAACGGCCACACTTCGGGAATCGTTGCAGGATGAAAAAAGATAGAAAAAAGTCCTTTGGCATATATCTAGTTTTTGCTTTGTTTCTGAGTAAAACGCAAAAAAACTAAAAGAAATTTTGAAAAGACAATCTTTTATAAGGCAGTATCTGAATACTCGTGCTTCGTCACGGGAGATAAGTAGTTATTTTATTGCGTTAAATAATGTATCATCAAAATTAACGGTACTTCATAATTTTGTGCAGTTTATTATAGCACAGCTGTCGTCATACTATATGTTATTCATCAATGGATAAGTAATTAAACTATAAAATTTCTTGACGCTGGGAAGCTCCGGACCAGTGTCAACAAACAGAAAACCTAGAGATAACCCGCTATCTACAGGTTACCAGTAACAGGAGTTTAACCAGTACAGGTTAAAATTCGTTGTCAATAATTAATGTTCTTTAAAATTCAAAAATTTATGTTTCCAAGATGTCATTTGGTAGCACCCATTATATTTGCAAGCATTAGCAAGAAGTGTTCTGACTGGGGATGCTGATGGGTGAGGAGGCTTTGCAAGGGTTTAGGATATTATTACTTCGGATAGATAAAATGAGGGACAGTTTATTTCTAGTAACTCAAGGTCTGCCGTCATACTTTAAATGAACCGCAAATAAAAATAATATGTAATAGATACTGTACAGTAACAGCTTAACTGTTATCGTCCTAGCAACGCATGCTGCCTAGGCGTGCCTGCTCTCTAACCAACTAAAAATTCAAACCTTTATAAAAATACTTAAAAGTTTGAAAATCAAAAAATCCTTTCCTAGCGAGTGTTTACATGCTGAAGAGAGTGTCACAGCAATATTTCAAATTTTTCTGACCAGTGGTTTGAGCGTTGATAGGTCAGTGAGTAAGTGAGTGTTTATTGACAAATATATAGTATATTTATGAAAATGGGCAATAAAAAAAGCAGCAGGGAAGGGGTCGGCCAGCAGCAAACTTAATTAAGAATTAAACAGAATTAGCAGGTGTAATTTCCATGCGCTTTTTAGCACGCACTTGATTTGGAAGTACAACTTATATTTTACAATGGAGTTCCATGGATCTTATGGAATTTCCCTGTATGCTTGCACGCTTTATTGTACAATTTTCTAATTTAAGAACCAGATAAAAACAAAAAAAAACATCATAAATAAACCTTTACCATCGATTCTTCTGCATCTCATTAAACTCTTACGGCATGTTTATTTTACTTTGTTAATACTTTGTTTATTTTTGACAGTTTTATAACTATTATACAGTCTACTGATTTAAATGATACTCCAGCTCAAATCCACACCGTATACAGTGGAACATGGATAATTCGAACTTCGATAATTCTAAATCTTCTTTAATTCGAATATTTCTCTCGGTCCCAAGAACTTAGGGCATAAACAATGTAAAAAATTGTGGTTAATTGGAATAAAATTTTGGATAATTCGAATTTTTTACGAGTATGTGCCTCCACAGGGAAGTGGACAGAGAGGCGGTCGATCTTGTGAAAATATTCTCCCCTCGAGTATGTGCCTCCACAGGGAAGTGGACAGAGAGGCGGTCGATCTTGTGAAAATATTCTCCCCTCGGGTAAGAAGGATAGCAAGATACGGATTTAGGGGTTCCGACAAGAAGCGCGGCGGTCTCATAGTCTAGTTCTTGGACTCTAGGAGTTCTGCAAAGTGGTGGGTCGCGCTTCCTCTCTTCCAAGGGTTGTAGTTACATACACCATCCTGTCATTTTATCCTAGAATTCCCTCCCATCATCCCTCCCATCTGCATTTCATATTCAGTTATAAGTCAGTCAGGGCCTAGATCCGTTGTATTGTTTGTGCCTTGAATTTCTGGTGTACAGTGCAGTTCAGTGAGTTGTTGATTTAAGATGTCGAAGCCTAGAAGTTATAAAACTTTAACTTTGTCAGAGAAAATAGCTGCGATTTAAGAAGTTGAAAAAGGAATAAAGAACAAAATCTGAAGTTGCCAAGGACTTTGGAATCCCTCCTAACACTTTATCAACTTACCTGAAAAATAAAGAAAACATTCTTACCCATGAAAATGACTTTTTTCAAAACAATAGATTTTTATTATTACTTTTTTGATAAATTATTTATTACTTGTAATGTACGTAATCATCAATTCATGAAATGTTTGTTATTCTTTAAATAAAATGTATTTTTTTTTTAATTAAAAAATGTGAAAATATGAAATTCGATTTTTTATCCCTTTATATTCAAAAACTTTTGTAATTCGAATTTTGGATAAATCGAACTTTTTTGTCGGTCCCTAGGGGTTCGAATTATCCAAGTTCTACTGTAATTTATTTCATTATAAAGGCTTCGCATCTATGGCGATGAGCCCTGATCCAGATTATAAAATATATACACTTCATTTACATTATGTTGAAGTTTATACAATTTTCATTTACATTTAAATAAGATATATATACAACAAGATTTATCTGAATAAAAATAATAAATACAAATAGAAACCACAATTCATTTACATTTACAATGCATTACAATACAAAATAACTAACATAGGGTAAATTAACGTAATTATATCAGATCTATAGGATATTAAAATAAACAATTAAAATTAAAAGCACAAGGATTAGAAGGAAGATTGGCTGTTTAAATAATGTAATGTAGTGCTGATGTGAGGTCTACCTTCTGCGAGTAATGTGTGTAAGTCTTGTGGCATGATGTGTATGCCTCGTCTTTTGCAGTCTGTCAGTATGTGTTTTATCGTCAGGGCAACATTACACAGTGAGCACACGGGTCTGTCCCTGTCTTTCCATCAAGTACCTACTAATGTGTTATAAGAGAGTGTCTAATTCTTAGCCAGGTTAAGACAACTTAGTCTCTTCTATTTAAAGACAACTGATTATCATGCCAGACTTTGATTGAGTTTTTAATTTCTCTTAATTTGTTGTCTGTCCGTAACCAGTGATTTAGCCAATCTTTTAATATGTGTGTTCGTGCTGTGTTACATAAGTACTGTGTAGTTACTTGTCTGATGTCAATGTTTTCTTTTAAGATAGCCTTTTTAGCGTGGTTGTCCACGTCTGTATTTAGGCCTAAGTCTTTATGCTCCGGTATCCAAAGTAACCAACTTATATTATTTAAATTTTACCGCCCATTTTAATTAACCCAGAATTTTAGGAGGGTTTTCTATAACTTACCACCCTTTTTTATCCAGGATAGGGGTGATAAATTTTTTTTTTCTAAAGAAAAGCCAACACTCCTAGTAAGAATCGAACCAATGACCCTTGGCGCAGAGTTCACGCCACTGGGCCTCCCCATCTTATGTAAAATACGAAATGTTGCCTTTGACAATGTGAATACAGATACAGGAAGAAAATTTATTTATTTTTAACTTTAAGAATGTGTGGACAAATTGCACTATTATTTCTAAAGTGACACAACTCAAAATAAACTCAACTGAAAATGTGTCACTCTTACCTATGAAGGGGGCTTAGCATTAAGACAGGAAGGGTGAAACAAGTGTCCTCTGGTGTACAAACACTGAATCTAGGTGCATACTGTTTCATGGGTGATAAAGATATATTTACCATAGTCCTAACTATGACGGTGTGAATAAAATCAATTTTTGAGTTGTGTCACTTTAGAAATACTAGTGCGATATTTCAACATTAAAACTAAATGGTAAGAGCAACACGTGGTGGGCATTGGAAACCAAGAAAATAATCCCGAACCACGGCTGGATATATTGCTCAGTAAATAATGACAGTAGAGACTGTAGGAAACCAGCGCAGGGTTATGGAAGCTTCAACTCATGAATTGCTGATAGAATTTTCCAAGCGGCGTGTTCTGATATTGTTCCTATCTATCGATGTTCCTATATTTCGATGTTAGCAAATATCGATCTTATCGCCGCGAGCACAACCTCCGGAGAGTTGCTATTTATATTCCTAACCATAATAGAATATCTCCTATCGAATCAGGCGCTTTTCAATCTTCTAGTTGATAGGAACATGACAGAATTTTCTTGAGAGGTTTTACTAGCTAGATATGATTTGTCATTGGGTTCATATATCTATAGGCAATAACGGGGAACCTTCCGAAGAGTTAGATCACCAGACGATGATGTGCAGATTCTTGGCAGTTAATATCATCATGATTATAATATGCGGATTTTTTCTGGAGGTGAATTTTGATAATTGGTAATCAGAGCAGTTGAATGTTTTTGGTTGGGTCTTTGGCCTAGGAGACTGCGGGCTAAGTCCTTGACTGCCATAAGAGCGGCAAGAGGCAAAGTGGCATAACGGCAGAGCTGCATTGCGGTGAACGGCAGAGAGGGGAGCGGCAGAGTGGTAAGCGGCGGAGTGGTGAGCGGCGGAGCGGTGAGCGGCGGAGTGGTGAGCGGCGGAGCGGTGAGCGGCGGAGCGGTGAGCGGCAGAGCGGTGAGCGGCAGAGCGGTGAGCTGCAGAGCGGCAAAGCTGTGTGAGGCAGAGCTTACCCCGTTTCAAGGGTATTCCCATTAATGTATGCCCAAAGTCAGAATAATGGAAGTTTGACCAAATTGCACACAACTTGTTTATGATAGTGATCACTCTACCATTTTTATATGGTTTAGAGTGGACCACTGGCGGTGAAGGACTGCAGAGATTTTTACATAGGTTAAATTTAAAATCAGGATTTATTTCAGAAAATATAATTAAATGGATAGGGGTGTAAAGCCAAAAGCAGGAACAATTTGTGGTTAGTGGGTTACTTAAAGTTTGGATTATGGCGAAATGATGAGTGATGAGTTGCTGGGGTTGGTTGAGATGGTTTGCTGGATCTTTAGAGTGATGAAATTGAAAAAGGTACCTTGAGAATGGTTTGTGCTTGAGTACTCCCTGCTATTTGCTGCATTTCCTTCTTGCTCTCCAAATCATGGTGGGCTGGCTAACTCCATTTCCTGCTCCCTTCGCTCGGCCTGGGTGGCTAGGATATTTACTCCTCCATAATTTGTGAGTATGAATTTGGGGAGAAAAAACTAGTATGCTCCACACTCGCTGCTTTGTCTAGGCGACTATATCTTCTCAGCTTGTCTTTTCGTGCAGACTCGTACTGCCGCGGGCAAGTAGTTCCCGGGCACACCGCTAGGTGGCAGCACCTCACGGGGTACACTTTTTACATATAATGAGCGGAGTTACGCGAACACAACTATAAATGTGTGATATATAAATTATCAATTTTTCCCCTGCTCTATGATGATCAATTAAGCCACACAGCAGTCAAAATTAAAAAAAATTAGAGCGCTTTACAACGCTTTAAGTTGCGAATTTTAAATACCTAAGCATTGAAAAAAAAACTATGATTGCAAAAAAATTTCCGGCTTCCTACGAGATGTGAAAGATCACTTTTTAAACTACAAGTGTTAAAGTAACTTTTAAGAACAAAAATCATCTGCTTTTATCTGCCTATCCGATCTTAACACCGCAAAGAAAAGAAAGGATTAGAGTACGCCTTTGTTGGACTACCTAGTTTAACTAATCAGATAATTCATGTCCGCACGTCAAAACACTTTAATTCGAGTTCAGTCTAGTTGCTAACGTTATTTAGTCACGAGCTCTCTTGAGTAAAAAATTAAATGCGGCGAATTGTGTGAGTGCTTGTGGAGTAGAGGACAATGTAAGAACATCCAGATGGAAAAGAGGAGATCGGAAAATACTAGGTAGGGGGTCTGGAGAGTTTGTGAAAAATATTGGAGTAGATAGGAGAAATGCCTTGATTGTCGGATTTGAAATTATGTGTACGCATTCAGAGATCTGACTTTTTTATTTTATGAGCGGAAACTCAAACATTCATTGACTTTGTATACAAATATATCATTCCGAATTGTTATATCGAAACCCTGACTCATTGTGATATATTCCCTGTTAAACAGGGGATGTTTTCCTCCTAAGCAGAACTGTAAATCTGCAAAATGTCCTGTTTTCCCTAATCCCAGGATTAGCCTCGGCATTCCTGCGTGGATGTTTTTCATCCTACGTAAATTAGGATTAATTGCGCGTGTGCTGTATCACATCAGTTTGGCAGTCCTATTTTCCTCCTGAATCTGTGAAACAAGAATCGCATTGTTTGACATTACATGCGCTCAACACGTGGGAAGCTATTTACCAGCTGAGGATACATGAATATAGCATCAGCTGATCGGCCTTAAGGAGGCAACATTGGTCAAATGACTTTAGCACAGCTGTATAGCTAAGGCCGGTCGTCCACTGGATCCGAAAAGCTGCGAAATTAATTCGTGCGAATGCCTCTCGTCCATTGCAACCGTGATCGGTCCATGATGGAGCCTCGTGTTTGGATTGTTCGTGCGTATTCGTCCCAATTCGGACGAATTCATTTCGCAGCTTTTCGGATCCAGTGGACGACCGGCCTAAAGCAGTTGGTTTTCCTTTCCTGGGAAGCAACAATTGAATGGAATCTATTGACAAAGCAGTTAAAGTCCTTGTTGATGAATGGGTTGTCGAACCTCAAACATCCATATATAGGACACGACATGAATGAATGGATTTCCCGTATTTTGTAAACAATAATTACGGTTACAGGAAATCTGGTGCCCTTCGAGCTAATAATACTGATAACAAAACATAACTTAATAAACAGTTATTAAAAGAAAAATATTGAAAAAAAAATAATTAAAATGATCAAATACAATGTCTTAAACAACTTGAAAACGTGAAGCACGCTATTATTGTGTATTTTGATTCAAATAACTGGTGAAAGCAATTGAAAATAAAAATTTCTGATAATTACTTGTTTTATTTAATCCACTTATTTGATTTGAACAATACAATCGCTTAAACTAACCGGTACCAGAGATTTAAACGGATACCACATGTCTAAACGGACAACCCAAACCTTAATACACAACACAAGCCTGAACGGACAACAAAGGTCTGAACGGACAACACAGGTCCGAACGGACATCACAGGTCTAAACGGACAATACAGGTCTAAACGGACAACACAGGTCTGAACGGACAACACAGGTCTGAACAGACAACACAGGTCTAAACGGACAACACAGGTCTGAAAGGACAACACAGGTCTGAACGGAAATCATAGGTCTGAACGGACAACACAGGTCTGAACGGAAATCATAGGTCTGAACGGACATCACAGGCCTGAACGGACATCACAGATCAGAACGGACATCACAGGTCTGAGCGGACATCACTGGTCTGAACGGACAACACAGGTCTGAACGGACAACACAGGTCTGAACGTACATCACAGGTCTGAACGGACATCACAGGTCTGAACGGACAACACAGGTCTGAAGGGACATCACAGGTCTGAACGGACAACATTGGTCTGAACGGACATCACAGGTCTGAACGGACAATATTGGTCTGAACGGAGATCACAGGTCTGAACGGACATCACAGGTCTGAACGGACAACACAGGTCTGAACGGACATAACAGGTCTGAACGGACAACATTGGTCTGAACGGGCAACACAGGTCTGAACGGACATCACTGGTCTGAACTGACAACACAGGTCTGAACGGACAAGACAGGTCTGAACGGACATCACAGGTCTGAACGGACATCACAAGTCTGAACAGACAACACAGGTTGTAAAATGGATAAATCTGGATATCATCACATATTTGATGAGGCTTAAAAGAACCGAAAAATATAAAACCGTAGCGAAATAATGCCTGTGTCTCTTATAGAGTGACGATAATTTGTATAGAAGCAAAAATACTGTCAATAAATAAGCTAAGAAAATTCCCTTAAATGTTTTTGTTTGTGTTTATATATTATAAATATGGGAGTGCGTGTATGTGTGTGTATTTTACATTATAAATGCGCGTTTGATACATAGAATTCTTTGGAATGTCATGAGAAGCTAAAGAGTAATTCATAATCTCATTGTTCGATGAACAAAAACTGAGCAATATAAAAATAAAACAAAAAAAAACTTTGTAATTAGCGACTTGAAATTTTAACGTTTCATATTTCGCAGCGCCATCTCTCCATTACCAGATTAAAACTTCTCGAAAAACATAAACGTCCTTTATCATCATAATATATGTCATTTGTTTTGGAAACTTTGTTGATCTCAGTAGCCATTTATATTGCTGGACGACTAGCTCTTGGTAGCTTCCATTCTAAAAACAAGCGACAAGATATAAATTCTTTTTATTCAGAGTTACTATAGCAGAAAGTTTTGGGTTAAGGGGGAAACTACCTTGTTTTTTTGTTTACAAATTTTTATTTATGGGCTAAAATTCTGCCTTGACTAATCAAAAATTATATACAAGAGTGTTTATGTGAAGAAAAATTTTTTAAAAGGTCAAAAAATACGATTTTCCGAGTGAAATTCTGATGCTAAGTGATCGCGGTGCCGATTTGAAGACAATTTTTTTGTGCAAGCTTCGATTGGTCCCTTTTTTATTGTTAAATTTATTTTTGGTCCTCCTTTAATGGATTCAAAAATTAAACCCCAATTTTTTATACATTATTACAAGAAAGCATGAAAAAAAGTTAAATCGGAAAGCATTAAAGTTAAAATGAACATTTTATAACATTAAGATTTAAACACTTTCTCATAACTATGTTTTTCAAATCGGGCGATACTGTGGCGTCTTCAATTTTTGCCCGATCAGCTTCAAATTTTAACTGAAGCTTCCTCATGGTATTTCCTAAAATAGTACGTAGGATTTTTTCGATTCATTGAAATATAACGATTTTATGACCGATTTTCCACGGATTTTTTAATAGAAAATGAGTAATTGTTCATCATTTTTGAAAAAATTAATATTTCTTTAAAACCCTACGTGCTTCACTAGATGTAAAGCACGTCTTCTTTCGAAATAATTTTAGTTTTTCGTTCTAGATTAAAAATTGCCGCCTGCAGACTATCGCCCGGAAAGGAGAGGGTTTCTGTTTCTCAGACACAACGCCGCCATTATTCTTTTCAAAAAATCGAAACGTATTTTTTTTTTGGATACTTTAACATCCCATATAAAAAGTTTGATATAAAGAATTGAAAAATATTGATTTGTTTGGTATTCATAATTTCAAAAAATGACAGATTTTGATCGCACAAGGTAGTATTACCCCATAAACTTTCATTACGTAAACGAAGCTTGCAGTATATGCATATGTATATATAAATATATATATATATATATATATATATATATATATATATATATATATACATATGCATATGTATATATAGTAGAACATGGATAATTCGAACTTCGATAATTCGAAATCGTGGTTAATTCGAATATTTCTCTTGGTTCCTAGAATTTAGGGCATAAACAATGGATAATTCGAATTTTTTACGAGTCTTTACCTCCAATGGGAAGTAGTCGATCTTGAATCTTCTGAAAATGTTCTCCCCTCGGGTAAGAAGGATAGTAAGATACGGATGTAGGGGTTCCGGGACAAGAAGCGCGGCGGTCTCATAGTCTAGTTCTTGGACTCTAGGAGTTCTGCAAAGTGGTGGGTCGCGCTTCCTCCCTTCCAGGGGTTGTAGTTACATAGACCATCCTGTCATTTTATCCTAGAATTCCCTCCCATCTTCATTTCTTATTCAGTTATGTCAGTCAGCGCCTAGATCTGTTGTATTGTTTGTCCTTGAAATTCTGGCGTACTGTGGAGTTGTTGATTTGGATGTCGAAGCCTAGAAGTTATAAAACTTTAATGTTGTCAGAGAAAATAGCTGCGATTAAAGAAGTTGAAAAAGGAATAAAGAACAAAATCTAAAAATACCAAGGAATTCCTCCTAACACTTTATCAACTTACCTGAAAAATAAAGAAAAAGGTTCTTGCCCATGATAATGACTTCTTTTTTTTCAAAAAAATACACTTTTATTTTTACTTTTCTGATAAATGATTTATTACTTATGTACGTAATCATCAATTTACGAAATGTTTGTTATTGTCTAAATAACATATATGTATTTTTTTAAATTAAAAATGTGAAAATATGAAATTCGATTATCCAAGTTCTACTGTATATATGCATATATATATATATATATATATATATATATATATAGTATATATATACTATATATATATATATATATATATATATATATATATAGTATATATATACTATATATATATATATATATATATATATATATATATATATATATATATGTAAAGTTGGATTACTTCCAACTTGAGATAGCTACATAATAATAGGGTAGGAATTGTTTCATCTCCCGCCGACAGTGCAATGTCTGTCTCCTTCCCTTACCTCTTCCTGTCCCTGTTTCCTTTAATCAGTAGACGTTTGACTCCTCACCTAGATGGATCTATATTATCAGATTCCTACTCCAATGATCATGTAATTTTGATTTCTTCTTTACAGGTATGTTCAGTTATTTGTTGTTGCTCTTGTACATACTGTAATACTATATTGTCATTACTCTGTAATCATCTTATATCGTTTATAAAAATAAATCTTCTTTACAGATGCAATCATTGTGATTTCTATCCCGAGTACGAATCTTACAAATCAAAATTACTAACAAGATGGCGAAATATCAGCTTTACATCGTAGCAGAAGCCAGCTGCGTAGTTGAGAAGACGACGATTTTGAATTTAAAGCGAATCCGATCATCGGAGGACGAAACATGGTACAGCTTTCCTGAGGAGCAGCAAGGTATGATTCACCACAAGAATTTAGCCAAGCTTCCTCCAGTTAAAAATGCCATGAATTCAATTAGAGGTAGAGGTCAGTATAGAACTGTTAATGTTATACTTTCAAGGGAAATCCAAGATATTTATCGAGACGAAGCGGGGAATTTTACTTTTAATAATTTTCTGCTACCAGAAATCTCTGTGCAACCAGTAGTAGGGGCTACCACCTCCACACTAGGATTTCCTGAACTAGTTACATGTCTTAATAGGCTAGCAGACCAAAAAAATGACTCTTTGGAAGAAATTTCTAAGCATTTATTGGTAGAAAAATTTTCAACTAAGAACAAAAACGTTCAGGCTTGGGTAAAGGATTTCGAGCGAGAAGTAGCACGATTTCCAATGACTGGTGCCAAAATGATTGAAGTCTTTAGGTTATGTTTGGATCAATCCATGAATGATTGGTTTTCGAATGCTCAGAAAAAACTAGGCATCGAAGCTGATTGGGAACGTTGGAAAGAAAACTTGATTTCGACATTCAGGGATGATTCGTGGGCACCAATTAAATACGCCTACAGTGTTCGGCATATGACAGGTTCTTTAGTAGATTTCGTTGTAAAAAAGGAACGGTTGCTCATTGATTTAGATCATGAAATCCCAGATCCCATCATACTGAACCACATAGTCCTCGGCCTACCCAATAATATTCAGAAAGAGCTGAGTAGATCATCTATCAGCACAGTTCAACGTCTAATTTCCAAGTTAAAGAAATTCGACTATGAATCCTCAAGTAAAACTAACTCTATAGATTATGCGGGGAATAAACCCATTCCCTCCAAAATGTCGGGAACTTCTGGAAAACCTCATAAAGCAGAATCTACTGAAATAAAGAAAAATTGTTGGATTTGCGAGAAAGAGAATCGAGGGACCCGTTATCACCTGGAAAAGAACTGTTGGTTTAAAGATACGAATAAAATAAAAACTGTGAATAATTTAGAAATTGAGACAGAATTTAATTAAAAAATTAATGATAAAAAAAAACTTGTAACGATACCACTGATCAAGGTTGATTTGCTTATCAATGATAGCCGAAAGTGTACCGGAATTTATGATTCAGGAGCAAATATTTCTCTGATAAATTACAATTTCCTAAATAAATCAGGTATTAAAGTTTCTAAGGCGGATGATAGCAAATTTAGTATTTGAGAAGATATGGTCGACCGTTCGGAAGTAGGAAGCGTTGATCGTCGGGGTTTCGGTCAGTGTTCTTATTCAATAAAACACATTTTATTTGCTAAAATGTATATTTATTGCCGCCAACGTTTCGGCTTGCTATACAAGCCATCTTCAGGGCTGTAAAAACATATATGGTATAACAATGGTAAGGACAAAAAAAAAAAAAAAAAAAAAAAAAAAAAAAAAAAAAAAAAAAAAAAAAAAAAAAAAAAAAAAAAAAAAAAAAAAGGCAGAAACATTAACATAAATATGAGTACCTATATGCTTGAAAATATAAATATATATATATGTATATATATATATATATATATATATATATATATATATAGTATAATAATAGCAATATAAATAAATATACATGTATATGGTATCCAAGAGAATACAGTACAAGTGTCATAGTAACATACCAGTTGAGAAGATTGAGAACTGTCCCGTTTCAAGAAGAGAACATTTCTGAAGACTGGAAGGATGGGGCAGGGCTAGACAGGGGAGGATGGGGGGGAGGGGGTGGAGAGAAGTGGAGCTGGGAGTATGGACGGAGGGTAAAGACCGCGGTAAAGATAAAGGACTTGCCGATGGATATTGCAGGTACAAGGAAGGATTGGGCCAGGGCTAGACAGGAGAGGATGGGGGTGAGGGGGTGGGGAGAAGTCGACCCTGGGAGTAAGGACAGAGGGACGGCGGTAAAGATAAAGGTCTTGCCGATGGGTATTGCAGGTACAGGGAAGGATCAGACGGTGTGTGGGAATAGGGCAACGAACCGGGTGGGATTACCTAACGGGAGGTTTTAAGGATATGGAAAATGTTGGAATAGGTTGAGGAGATGACTTCTTTATCAATTTTGTCATTGACGGGATTGTTTTCTAGATGGATATATATGGATTCAGAAAGGAGACCAAGGCTTCTCAAGGTTGGGTTCAGTGGAGAGGATGGAGAAGTTTTGGAAATCAAATTTATGTCCGTCCGTGATAGCGTGTCTAGAAAGTGCGGTTTTAATGTCTCTGTTCTTAATGTTGTATTTGTGTGTTGTGAGTCTGCTATGAATGCGGTTCTTCGTCTGTCCAATGTAAGTGCTGTTGCAGTGTGGTGTAGAGCAAGGAATTCGGTAAACGACGTTGGATCTATTTCCTTGTGGGATGGGGTCTTTGAGTGTGGTATATAGGGTTTTCAGTTTATTTTTAGTGGATAGACCTAGATTTAGGTTGGGAAATGTGCTTCTGAGGGATTTTTGGATTTTTTCAGAGAGGTTAGGGATGTACGGAAGGGATCTGAATAGGGGGGCGACACTATCTTGCGAGGTGGAGGGGGGTTTAGGATTTTTAATTGAATTTATGAGGGAGGTGATGGTGTGTTTCGGGAATCCATTGGCTTTGAGTATTTCTAGGAGTCGGGATGTGTTCTTGGGATGAAATTTAGGATCAGATAGGGTAAGGGATCGAAATATTAGGTTTCTTGCTGTATTGAGGATTTGATGAGGGGGGTGTGAGGATTGGTAATGGAGGAGTCGGCCAGAGTAGGTGGGTTTGGTGTACCAATCGGTGGATAAGGAGCCATCGGGGTTTCTAATCACAAGTAGGTCTAGGAAGGGTAGAGAGTTATTGGATTCGGTTTCAACGGTGAATTTCATTCGGGGGTGGTAGGAGTTAAAGGCGGCTAAGATCTGAGGAATACTATGCGGGTTGAGGATGAGGAAAAGGTCATCTACATATTTTTTAATGAAAATTATGTCGTTGGGGAACATCATCGCAAATTTAGTATGATCAGTGGTATTGGAAAAGTTAGCGGAATCGTTAACGTTGATCTTAGAATAATGCACCTTTGTCAAAATGTATCACTTTTTGTAGTGAAAAGCAAGGAATTTCGTCACGATTTCCTGATCGGTTTAGATTTGATTTTAAAATTTATATTATGCCAAAATGAAAAATTAGAAATCACTCAGAATTTATCTGAGCTCCCCAATTCAAGCAAAGCCTCTTCAAGAGTTGAAAAACGCACTCCCTATCGTGTAAATTTAAAGGAATTCATTAACGTTAGCGATCTTCAAGCAAATCTAAATCATTTAAACAATGATCAAAAGAAATGTATTGTCGAAATTTTAAACGGGTATAAAACGGTTTTTGCTAACGATAAGTACGACATTGGTACAGTTTCTGATCATGAAGCTACTATAAAGTTGATAGAACACAAGTATGTTTCTAGAAGACCATACAGGTGTTCTATAGAGGATCAAAAAGAGATCGAAACACAAATCGCAAGGTTATTGAAAGCCAACCTTATCGAAGAATCAACCTCTCCTTTTGCTGCACCCGTTACATTAGCTTATAAAAGAGATGAAAATTAAAAAAATAGGCTTTGTATTGATTTCTCAGAATTAAATAAATTAATCGTACCTGAGAGCCAACCATTTCCACTAATAACTGATTTAATAGTAAAAACTAGAGATTGTAAGTGGTTTTCAGTACTTGATATAAATAGTGCATTTTGGTGGATTCCTCTCCGAAGTAAAGATTACTATAAAACAGGATTCACACAGACAGGACATTATAATTGGAAATGTTTACCGTTCGGATTGAAAACCTCTCCTGCTATTTTCCTGAGAATATTGAGGAACATTATTCGCCGAAATGACTTAGATTCATTTTGTGTAAATTATATAGACGATATTTTACTTTTTTCTAAAACTTTTGAAGAACATTTGGAGCATATAAAAAAGTTATTGAAAGCAATTATGGAAGAAGGATTCAGACTGAAGCTTTTAAAATGCAAGTTTGCAACAAATAGCGTGAAATATCTTGGTCACATAATTGGAAATAACGTAACAAAACCAATAAACGACAATGTTTTGCCAATAAAAAAATTCCCAACACCTAAAAATAAAAAGAATGTGAGACAATTTCTAGGGAAAATAAATTTTTACCGCAGCTATATCCCAAAAGTCACTCAAATTTTAGAACCATTTCACAATTTATTGAGAAAAAATGTAAAGTTCACTTGGAACAATAAATGCGAAAACAGTTTCAATTTAATAAAAAAATATCTATGCTCAGAGCCGTGTCTTGCTATTTTTAATCCAGACAGGGAAACTATAGTTCAAACTGATGCAAGTCTCGACGGCATTGGAGCAATCCTAAAGCAAAAACAAGACGATGGAAATTTCAAACCAGTGGCCTATTTTTCAAAAAAATTAAATGAACATCAGAAACGAAAAAAAGCGATTTTCCTAGAATGTTTAGCTATTAAAGAAGCATTAACACACTGGCAATACTGGTTACTAGGAATCGAGTTCGTGGTTCAATCAGATCACAAACCTTTGGAAAACCTGAAAGTAAATTCACGAACCGATGATGAATTGGGTCATTTAATGTTTTGCTTATCGCAGTATAATTTCAAGGTGAAGTATGTTCCAGGCAAGACCAACTCTGAAGCCGACTGTCTATCTAGAAACCCTGTCCTAGAACCTTTTGACTCTGAAGATAAATTGAAAATTGTAAATTTTATCCAAGTAGAGGAAATTATGAAAGACCAAAGAACATTGAATGATAACTTATCTTCCCACCTCCGAATCACTAAGAAAGGGGATTTACTTTATAACCAATATAAAAACCAAAGTAAAATAATTGTTTCTAAAGACTTTTGCTACAACTTAATTGAAAAAGTTCATAATAAATTTGGCCATATTGGAACTAAGCAAATTGAACTAAAAATAACTCCTTTCTATTTCTGCAAGGGTATAAAAGAACTAATAAAAAAGTTTTGTCAAACCTGCAGTGTTTGCATAAAGAATAAAACTAGAACACCGTTTGTCTATCGTCAACTTTCTCAATTAGGTCCTGCAAGACGACCTTATGAATACAATTGGAGGTTTTGGAGGCGATGACTGGCCAAAACGTTATTTACATCTCTTGGTTGACCATTTCACCAGATTTGCATATATCCTCACTCCTAACAACCAAAAAGCAACCGATTTCATCGCACTTCTAAGGAAACTTTTATCAAACGGCATCAAAATTGGCGCTTTATTAACCGATCAATATGGTGGAATTAATTCTAATGAGTTCAAAGAATTTTTAAAACGACATTATGTTAATTTAATTTTCACCGCTGCTGACTGTGCATTTTCCAATGGGCTTAACGAACGACTAAATCAAACCTTGGTTAACCGAATTAGATGCAGAATAAACGACGAACCATTCGACACCAAGCGTCCATGGCCGAGAATCGCAGAGCAATGTGTAGAGGAATATAATAATACTATCCATACATCTACCAAATTCAGTCCAAACTATTTACTAAATAATGAAGATATACACATTGTTCCCAAGAATTGTCAAGTACCACGAGATTTGGAGGAAGATAGAAAAAAGGCTTTCGAAAATTCACAGAAGATACATGAAATTAATAAAAAAAGGTTTGATAAAAGTCGAAAACCACACCCTTTTCAGGTGGGAGACATGGTTTACGTAACTCATGGCAATAGCCTGAACCGTAACAAACTAGATCAAATTCGAACAGGTCCATATAAAATTTTGGACAAATTTTCAAATTCGATACATAAAATTGACTCAGGTTACCGTAAAACTGAGTCAAACTACTTTCATGTATCGAAACTGTATCCTTACGCCCTAGACAATAATCAAAGTAATCGATGCCTCAAATAAATAAATAAAAATGTAATGTAACATGTAAAATAAAGTACAACATAAATTAATATTAAGCTAATATTAAGTAAATGTTAAGAGTTAATTTTTTTTTTTTTTTGAACGAAGGGGGATGTAAAGTTGGATTACTTCCAACTTGAGATAGCTACATAATAATAGGGTAGGAATTGTTTCATCTCCCGCCGACAGTGCAATGCCTGTCTCCTTCCCTTCCCTCATCCTGTCCCTGTTTCCTTTAATCAGTAGACGTTTGACTCCTCACCTAGATGGATCTATATTATCAGATTCCTACTCCAATGATCATGTAATTTTGATTTCTTCTTTACAGGTATGTTCAGTTATTTTTTATTGCTCTTGTACATACTGTAATACTATATTGTCATTACTCTGTAATCATCTTATATCCTTTATAAAAATAAATCTTCTTTACAGATGCAATCATTGTGATTTCTATCCCGAGTACGAATCTTACATATATATATATATATATATATATATATATATATAGTATATATGTATATATATATATATATATATATATATATATATAGTATATATGTATATATATATATATATATACATATGCATATGTATATATATAAATATATATATATTTATATATATATACATATACATATACTGCAAGCTTCGTTTACGATATATTCATATATATATATATATATATATATATATATATATATAGATTATCTATATATATATATAGATTATGGAAATATATATATATATATATATATATATTTCCATAATCTATCTTTTTGGGATCCTTTATTTTGGTTTTGGAGGATTAGCTTCTCTGTTGACCATTCAACATAACACATGAACGCTCAGACGTTAGATCCGACAGCTGAGTTTGTGTTGGGTTGTTTATTAGTGCAAGTCCCGGATTTTATATAAATTGCACTCATAACTGAAGAGAGACGTGCGTAGAGTGAAACCACTTCCTCTCGATGAGACTTTTAACCCTGCATTGACGCCGTGGGGTGAAAAATACCCCACACTTCGTTCTATGGCGTTATTCTTAATTTCTGTAAATCACAGAGACTCCATCCTTTTCCCTAAATACTCATCTGCTATAACCTAATATAAACCAATTCCTCTCGATGAAACTTTTAACCCTGCATATAAGCCGTAGGGTGAAAAATACCCCACACTTCGTTCTATGGCGTCATTCTTAATTTCTGTAAATCACAGAGACTCCATCCTTTTCCCTGTTGTTTTGGGAGATGAATCAACTCCCGATGGACCTTCAACATCTTTCGTTGCCTTGGACAAACCCGTGAGATGTTCATTTTGTGACAGGAAGAAGAAAACACTATGCTCTGTTTGTAGAAGGGCGTTGTGTCGCTATTACCGATCACCAAAATGTTTTGAATATTAACGAGTCTTGATAAGACAAAACATTGTATTTTCATAAAATTCCTATTTTTTAGGTCTTTTGATCATTCTACTTCACTGTACTTAAAAATAATTTTAGTTTAGTAATATTTTTTTAGGGTAATTATTTGGTGTATGAACAATATTTAGTTTTAGCATTTCCTACCTATTTTGAGAATTTTAATAAAAATTGTACAGATTTATTTCTGTTTGGATTTATTTCTTGATGTTCCTTTTTTGTACATTGTTGATGTATAAAAAAGCAAAAGAAAAAATTGAAATTCAATGTTTCTTTAACTCGTTCGAAGAATGGGGAATGTTTACCCAACAGTGTCAATCCAGGGTTAATAGTTTTTGAATGGATTAAAAACGTTACACTTATTACGATGTTTTCCACTCATATTAACTTGAGTGTACCTTGTGATGCGGTCCTCCATTAACATGAATGTATTTTTTCGGGAGTAAAAACCCACCTCGGTGGAGACAAAAACACAAAAGAGATTCTGAAACAAAAAAAACGGGTCCTTGGATAAATAATAGAAGCCATGTTTTTAAACCCAGATCGACCCAAAGCAAAGCTGTGGCTGAACTACTGACTGGATTACTACAAGACGGTTTTTCGCGGATCCGAAAGCAGCTGGCGGGTAACAAGAATTAAATAAGGCGATTCTCAGCAATATATATTTTTTTTTTTTAGGCAAAACTTTAAACCTAAGAGAGTAGTTATGAAGAAAAAGCGAAAGAATCCAATTTTTGATTTGTTTATAATTAATAATGAATATATTTCCATGTTATCAATAACATTTAAAATAAATAAACAGTTTTTAGTTGTAAAACATAATTGATTCAGTTATTGTTAGTCGAAAAGTTTATTGATTCAGTTATTGTTAGTCGAAAAGTTTATTGATTCAGTTATTGTTAGTCGAAAAGTTTATTGATTCAGTTATTGTTAGTCGAAAAGTTTATTGATTCAGTTATTGTTAGTCGAAAAGTTTATTGATTCAGTTATTGTTAGTCGAAAAGTTTATTGATTCAGTTATTGTTAGTCGAAAAGTTTATTGATTCACTTATTGTTAGTCGAAAAGTTTATTGATTCAGTTATTGTTAGTCGAAAAGTTTATTGATTCAGTTATTGTTAGTCGAAAAGTTTATTGATTCAGTTATTGTTAGTCGAAAAGTTTATTGATTCAGTTATTGTTAGTCGAAAAGTTTATTGATTCAGTTATTGTTAGTCGAAAAGTTTATTGATTCAGTTATTGTTAGTCGAAAAGTTTATTGATTCAGTTATTGTTAGTCGAAAAGTTTATTGATTCAGTTATTGTTAGTCGAAAAGTTTATTGATTCAGTTATTGTTAGTCGAAAAGTTTATTGATTCAGTTATTGTTAGTCGAAAAGTTTATTGATTCAGTTATTGTTAGTCGAAAAGTTGATTTTTTACGTCGAAAGCCCTCTCCCTTCCCTACTCTTTGCGTTCTATATAATTGAAATTATTGATTCCAACATACCTAAAACAGCTGTCTAATCAGTACATGAGCTGAAACCAGAAAACAAAATTTTAAAAAATTCCCTTCAAACAACTTTAACGTAACGTTAACGTTAACGTTATCAATAAACGTAATACTATGATGAAACGAAACTCGTCCATTGAAACTTTTCACACCATGATTGTTGAATCGGTCGCACCTCTGTGTGACGCTTCGACATCTGCTATTTATCAGAACCTGAAATGAATATAAATACGTATATCTACATCGAAGGCGCCATCTGTTAAAATATTCTTAATACGTTACAGGTTATTACAAAAAAAAAAAAAAAAAAAAAAAAAAAAAAAAAAAAAAAAAACGTCTGAAGATTCAGAATGGGATTTCTGTGAAATTATACCCAAATAATCAGACCGCTGGAGAATGCCGTACAAACATCAGGAATATATATATATATATATGTATATATATATAATTATTATTTTACAGAAATCCCATTCTGAATCTTCAGACAGTTTTTTTTTTTTTTTTTTTTTTTTTTTTTTTTTTTTTTACGTTTGTAATAACCTGTAACGTATTAAGATTATTTTAACATACAATATATATATATATATATAGAGAGAGAGAGAGAGAGACTGAGACAGAGATATAGAAAGAGATAAACGGGCGTGTCATTATTCTTCACATATCATCGAAAATCAATCTGTATAATTGTAATGTACACGTTTTATGGCGTGTAACTAGGTCTTCATGAAATACAATTCAAATTGTATTGCACATAAGCGTTGGATATAAAAATAAAAGGGTGTGGTGGCAAAGCTTCCTCCCGTTGAATAAAAAGTCTTAATGAAGGAATTTAATGAAAGAGCCAGAGAGCCTCTTTGAGTCTTGAAGAAGTAGAAGAAGGAGTTGGAACAGATTGACAATTAGACAGCCTTTTTCAAAGCACGGTCTGCTAATCTCTAAATAAAGGCTGGCTTTTTAATCCTCCCTTTTAGGGAAAGGAGGTGGAGATTGCTGGGGAAAGGGGGGTAGTCCTTACAGGGAGCTTACAAGGAATCCCCGACAATGGGGGAGGGGGTCCGGATTGGATAGTAGGGTGGTGATCAGAGGTATTCATGGGCTCTTTAATCAGTTGTGCGTTATTCTAGGGCTCTTTAGTCAGTTGGGCAATAATCCTGCCTTCTAAGGAAAGGAGGTGGAGATTGCTTGGGGGGGGGGGGGGGGGTAGTCCTTACCGGGGGCTTTCAAGGAATCCCCGACAATGAGGGAGGGGGTCCGGATTGGATAGTAGGGTGCTGATCAGAGGTATTCATGGGCTCTTTAATCAGTTGTGCGTTATTCTAGGGCTCTTTAGTCAGTTGTGCAATAATCTAGGGCTCTTCAATCAGTTGTGCAATAATCCTGCCTTTTAAGGAAAGGAGGATTGCTGGGGGGGGGGGGGTAGTCCTTACCGGGGGCTTACAAGGAATCCCCGACAATGGGGGGGGGGGGGGGTCCGGATTGGATAGTAGGGTGGTGATCAGAGGTATTCATGGGCTCTTTAATCAGTTGTGCGTTATTCTAGGGCTCTTTAGTCAGTTGTGCAATAATCTAGGGCTCTTCAATCAGTTGTGCAATAATCCTGCCTTTTAAGGAAAGGAGGTGGAGAGATTGCTGGGGGGGGGGTAGTCCTTACCGGGGGCTTACAAGGAATCCCCGACAATGGGGGGGGGGTCCGGATTGGATAGTAGGGTAGTGATCAGAGGTATTCATGGGCTCTTTAATCAGACCCGCAATAATCTCAAGCTCTTTAGTCAGTTGTGCAATAATCTTGGGCACTTTAATCAGTTCTGCAATAATACCGCATATAGCGTATGTGCGGTTTCATTTTCAGCAGATCTTTACCTCAGTGCGGCTGATATTTTTCACGTTTTTATGAATAATTTTAATAGTAATGACAAATGGGGCCACTCGCGCGTTTGTTTTGCGAAGTAACAAAAGGAAATCATGCATTTTATCATACATGCCCCCGGGGGCATATGCCGTACAGGAGACAAAACTGCTTTCATCCACTGCGGTATTTTCCCCTAATCCAAGCAAGAATTAATAATAATAATAGTAATAACCAAATTATAATGGATAATTATACATTAGGAAGTCCGACTCGCAGGAACAGCGTCATCTTAGCGCGGTTCCGTTCATCTCTCTTGTGCTATAGTAAAGGAATAGAAGCAGTTATTTGGAAGGATTTGATCTTTCGTCAAAAATATAAAATAAAATCTCAAAGAGAAGGAAGTTTAAGGCAACATACATTTATGTAATCGGATGGGCCTGGATGGAAAAAAAGAAGAGTCTGTATTTTGTTGTTAACAAAATTTACGAAAAAGCATTTCCATCAGGGAGGTTACGAAAAAAGTCAGGCGTGTTATAAGTTATTGTGACTCGCACCCGAATAATCCAGGGCTTTGCTTAGACTGATTCAATAGACATCATAATAATTAGTGCCTTTATTAGGATGAATATTGAGAATTCGATTTATTTGAACTAAATTGAGATACTTTTTTAATATTGAATTTTTTGTATTGTATTGTTGTATTATGTATATTGTAATAATGTTTTTTAAAGTGTTACTAATTTATTTACTTATTTTAGAACAATAGAATATTCCGTATATTTGTAAAATACATTTTTTAATTATTTAGACTTTTTTATTTTATCATATTTCCAGATCCTCCTCCTGCTTTGAATGAATATTTACCGATGTTAGATGCAATGATTCTCCAAAAAATCAGTGCATTATCTGTTTTCCTTCTGATGGCTAGACTTCGTTAAATCCCAGCATACAGATAGGAAGGTTACATCCCCCGGGGGCATGCAACGCATATGAAGAATAATGCTTTATATGCCCCCGGGGGCATGCACCGCATACAGCAAAAGTATGGTCAAACAGCAGCCGCACTTAACGTGTTAATCAGTTGTGCAATAACCTTGGGCTCTTCAATCAGTTGTGTTTAATCTAACCGAAAATGTACGAGGGGACGCTACATACCTAAGACCGGCGACAGCAGTGGTACAATTCCGAAAAGAGCCTTGAAGCAAGTTTTACATTCATCCAAACCAGAGTTGAGCAAAATTAATTGCAGAGGCGATTGACGATTAACAATTAAAAATTCAATAGCACTATCCCGCAATTAAGATTAAAAATTTAATCGTAATTGCGAACTCCCGCGATTAAGGACTGATTAACAATAATTGCGAAATCGTACAATTAATAATTGATTTATTTTTAATCGCGGCAATAACAAATATTCAATTTTTAATCGTTTCTGCAATTACTTCCAGGTATATAGCATAAAGGTATAACAAATTAGCAATAAGAAAAAACTTCTTATTGTTCAGTTCTAATTCCTGCTCACAGTACAGTCTAGGAAGCGAACAAGTAGTGACCCGGTAGTGCACCAGAAGTATACTGTAGTAAAAGGGGAGGACCAGGAAGCGAACAAGTAGTGACCCGGTAGTGCACCAGAAGTATACTGGAGTAAAAGGGGAGGACCAGGAAGTGAACAAGTAGTGACCCGGTAGTGCACCAGAAGTATACTGGAGTAAAAGGGGAGGACCAGGAAGCGAACAAGTAGTGACCCGGTAGTGCACCAGAAGTATACTGGAGTAAAAGGGGAGGACCAGGAAGCGAACAAGTAGTGACCCGGTAGTGCACCAGGAGTATACTGGAGTGAAAGGGGAGGACCAGGAAGCGAACAAGTAGTGACCCGGTAGTGCACCAGAAGTATACTGGAGTAAAAGGGGAGGACCAGGAAGCGAACAAGTAGTGACCCGGTAGTGCACCAGAAGTATACTGGAGTAAAAGGGGAGGACCAGGAAGCGAACAAGTAGTGACCCGGTAGTGCACCAGAAGTATACTGGAGTAAAAGGGGAGGATCAGGAAGCGAACAAGTAGTGACCCGGTAGTGCACCAGAAGTATACTGGAGTAAAAGGGGAGGACCAGGAAGCGAACAAGTAGTGACCCGGTAGTGCACCAGAAGTATACTGGAGTAAAAGGGGAGGACCAGGAAGCGAACAAGTAGTGACCCGGTAGTGCACCGGAAGTATACTGGAGTAAAAGGAGGGGACCAGGAAGCGAACAAGTAGTGACCCGGTAGTGCACCAGAAGTATACTGGAGTAAAAGGGGAGGACCAGGAAGCGAACAAGTAGTGACCCGGTAGTGCACCAGAAGTATACTGGAGTAAAAGGGGAGGACCAGGAAGCGAACAAGTAGTGACCCGGTAGTGTACCAGAAGTATACTGGAGTAAAAGGAGGGGACCAGTAAGCAACCGGAAGTGACCCGGGGCCATCCGGAAGTAAGCCGGAGGTGAATGGGACGTTACCTGATTGACTCTTGTGTGGCTCATCGTTTTATACATTTGTCCAGACCAATTTTGCACTTTTGATAATTTAATTTAATGTTGAGCTTAAACCAAGGAAAGGAAATGAAAACGATATTTGTAATAGGATGGCAGGATTTGTCAGGATTCGGTCGAGATATCTTACTAAAACTACTTTTTTTTTTATAAGAAAGTGAGTTTTATAATGCGCTGACGTTTCGGCTTAAAATTCAAGCCTTCATCAGGGGTTTAAAACAAGTTGGGCATAGTTATCCTTCTTCCCATCGGTAAGCCTTCATCAGGGGTTTAAAACAAGTTGGGCATAGTTATCCTTCTTCCCATCGGTAAGCCTTCATCAGGGGTTTAAAACAAGTTGGGCATAGTTATCCTTCTTCCCATCGGTAAGCCTTCATCAGGGGTTTAAAACAAGTTGGGCATAGTTATCCTTCTTCCCATCGGTAAGCCTTCATCAGGGGTTTAAAACAAGTTGGGCGTAGTTATCCTTCTTCCCATCGGTAAGCCTTCATCAGGGGTTTAAAACAAGTTGGGCATAGTTATCCTTCTTCCCATCGGTAAGCCTTCATCAGGGGTTTAAAACAAGTTGGGCATAGTTCTCCTTCTTCTCATCGGTAAACCTTCATCAGGGGTTTAAAACAAGTTGGGCATAGTTCTCCTTCTTCTCATCGGTAAGCCTATATTAATTATGCACTTATTAATTTTATATATGTTACCAATTGGTTTTAAATCTGTATCAATCTAACTCTAATTTAAGCTTTAGACAGAACACACACTTACCAAATGTATCAAATGTATTTACCCTCTTCCTTGTATACAATTGTTTCTCTGTTTTAGCACTTTCCTCCGAAGGAAAGTAGCTATTGAGGTTGGACTCATGACGGAATTTTTGAAAAATTTCTTCCAATCTTTATCGATCCTACCTAGTAGACACCGAAAATGACCCCCGTTAAAATTTATATATATATATATATATATATATATATATATATATATATATATATATATATATATATATATATGTGTGTGTGTCTGTTAACACGATAGCGGCCAGAGTTTTTGTTTTTTCGTCACAAAACTTGGTATATAGCATTCAATTATCAAACGACTGAACGAGTTCGTTAACCACCAAAGTCGGTCCACCGGAAGGGGGGGTTTACACCGAACCCAAAACACTAATTTGACTATGTCAGCCGTAATATTTGTTATATTTCAACGAAACTTGGTATTCGTAATGATAATATAGAGAGAATAGTGAGATATAAAAATGAACTAAATCGGTTAATTAGAAGGGGGGGGGGTTTACTCCGGACCCACAATACCAATTCGGCACTACCAGCCGTGATTTTTGGTATATTTCGACGAAACTCGGTATTCGTAGTGTTAATCCACAGGTAAATATGTGTTGTAAAAATAGACTAAATCGGTTCATTAGGAGGGGGGGTTTATTCCGGACCCACAATACCAATTCGCCACTACCAGCCGTGATTTTTGTTATATTTCGACGAAACTCGGTATTCGTAGTGGTAATCTACAGGTAAATATGTGTTGTAAAAATAAACTAAATCGGTTCATTAGAAAGTGGGATTTACTCCGGACCCAAATTCCTAATATACTCATACCGGTCGTAATTTCTGCTGTATTGTAACGAAACGCGGTATACGTCGTGGGTAACTCATGAGAAAGCAGTGTTGTAAAAATGAGCTGAATCGGTCAATCGGAAAGCGGGGGTTTAATTTGTAATATATTTCAATAGAAAAGCCCACCAGACGTAGGTTCACATAGCCGCCGCAAGGAGCGCTTTCTACCACTAGAGTGACTGTATCCTGTTCCTGCGTGAGATAAAAATACGATAATATGAGGTTTTTTGTATTTATTACGTAGGGTGATAGGTACCATGTGTAAACATAACTCTGGAAGCAAATTAATAATTGATCAGTTACTCATTATAAATTTAAAAGAGAACTATTCATGTTTTTATTTTATTTATGTAGGATATTTTAAGCAAATTGTTCTGTAAAGCAGTCTACACTACCCAAATTCTGAAGAAAGTGCTTAGTTATGCAGCTCCTGCGTGACGGACTTTTTGACATTTCTTTTGTATCTATAAAAGTATTAGCTTGGTTCTTGTTTTACAGCTGTGGCGAAGGCTTGAATTCCATGCCCAAACCGTCGGCAAAGAATAAAGCTCATTTTCTTGTTAAATAAATGTAGTTTTATTAAGATACTATTGCGACCATTAAGATACCATTGCGACCAAACCCAGACTAATTCTACCTTCGAAACGCCAACGGTCAACCTCTCAATATTTGTAATAATGTTTTAGCAGAGCGAAAGTTGATAAGGCGAAGGGGGAAAAATAAAACAGCTCAAGAGACCAAACCAAAACATTCAAAGCGGTTTGTCCTCAAGGAACGATTTCCTCTGGAATATAAAAGCTGAAAGACTCTGTAAAGGAGCTATTCTCAAACTTCAAAGGCTGAATCAGAAATGAACAAGAAGTGGAAAGAAGATTAACTTCACAATGGAGGACTTGGAGAAAGAAAACAGCTGTCCTTTTGTCGAACAATACAGAGAACCCTTCAAGTCAATAAATTCTTTACAATTCCCAAACATTTACAAGGGCAGCAGGATTATATCAATAATACAGTCAGCTTTGGAAATAAAAGTGTATACACACACACACACACACACACACACACACACACACACACACACACACACACATATATATATATATATATATACACACATATAAAATGAATTTATAGAGAACTCACAAAAAAACGTGGTCTGGAGACAGGACAAGTTCCGCTCCTAAATACGTACGAAACATTCCCCACATAGAAGGAAATAATTAAATATAGGTCTGGTAGCACTTTAGAGAGAAAGTGAAAAATAATTACTTACTTGCAGTCCCAAAAGCTGGCACGTGGAGAGTTGGCTGAATGGTAAGGATACGGCAAATGGAGAAGGAGGTGAAGGAAGGAAAGAAACAGCAGCCATATACTTCCTGCAGTAATTCAAGATAATTGAGCCAAAGCGACACAGGTAAGCCGGAAGCGAAGATATCGGACCTCCATAAAAGGATGCTTGTCCTTGCACAGGCTGGAATAACGAAGCGTGTTTCCTTGTCTGAACCTGAACTAAGACTGACGCTGCATCCTGGAAAGTTTGTCGGCGAGTCAAAGGTACAGGAAACTCCCCCATTGGCCAATCAGACATTACCTACGCTTGATGAAGAGGTAGAGGTACATGTAGAGGTAGTGGTAGAGGTGGAAGTTACCTCTAGGTAACACAAATACTTTGCGTGTAATGGGCGTGCGATTAGTGAAGAGGTAGAGGTCGAGGTCGAGGTTCGTATAGAGTTTGAGGTTTGTGTATAGGTGAAGGTGGAGGTCACGGTACCTCTCAGTAACATAAATACATTGCCTGTAATGGGCGCGCATGGTGAAGAGGTAGAGGTCGAGGTAGAGGTAGAGGTAAGAGGTACAGCTACCTCTAGGTAACACAAATACATTGCGTGTAATGGGCGCGCATGGTGAAGAGGTAGAGGTCGAGGTAGAGGTGGAGGTAAGAGGTAGAGGTACCTCTCGGTAACACAAATACATTGCCTGTAATGGGCACGCGAATGGTGAAGAGGTAGAGGTAGAGGTAAGAGGTACAGGTTCCTCTAGGTAACACAAATACATTGCGTGTAATGTGCGCGCATGGTGAAGATGTAGAGGTTGAGGTAAAGGTAGAGGTAGAGGTTCAGGTCGAGTCGAGGTAGAGGTAGAGGTAAGAGGTACAGGTACCTCTAGGTAACACAAATACATTGCGTGTAATGTGCGCACGCATGGTGAAGAGGTAGAGGTCGAGGTAAAGGTCGAGGTCGAAGTAGAGGTAGAGGTACCAATAGGTAACACAAATACATTGCGTGAAATGGGCGCGCATGGTGAAGAGGTAGAGGTCGAGTTAAAGGTCGAGGTCGAGGTAGAGGTCGAGGTCGAGGTAGAGGTAGAGGTAGAGGTAGAGGTAAGAGGTACAGGTACCTCCAGGTAACACAAATACATTGCGTAAAATGGGCGCACGCATGGTGAAGAGATCGAGGTCGAGGTCGAGGTAAGAGGTAGAGGTACCTCAAGGTAACACAAATACATTCCCTGTAATGTGCGCACGCATAGTAAAGGGGTAGAGTTCGAGGTGTATCTCGCGGCCCTCCTGGAGGTCTCTTAACGTATCGGCTGTTTTGAATTAAGTTCGAAACTCGGGTGCACACTTCAATTACTAAAAACTACCAAAGTTAAATATCCACATGAAATCAAGCGACACTCGGCTTGCTCGCTCACTTGATTCCGCAGGAGCAAGCGACAAACCCCATCTTACTCTTCCTTATTTAGAGTGAGTGTGACTAAGTAGTGTAATATTATTTTATTTTAATTGGGGGTTTCAAAATGTCTCGCTGGCCTGATCAAATCTTATAGAAGGCCGAATTCGGCCCCACAAATGGTCTAAAACCCTTTATCATCTAGAAGCTCACAGATTCTCCATAATTGTTTACATAGTTTATGATTGTGGAACTTTTTCATCCCTTAGTAATTCCATCGTTTTCTCGAGACATTCGAGTTTCGTTAGGTATAACAAGGATACAAGACAAATCAAGGATGTAATAGTGCCAGGAAGACGAGAAATATAAAACGGATTTTGTAAAAAAAAGTCCGACTCGCAGGAACTGCATCATCTTAGCGCGGTTCCGTTCATATCCCTAGCGTCATTTGAAAAGCTTAGAAAAGAAATAAACTTTTTTTTTTTAATATATCTCGTGAAAATTGTTGAAATCCTCTCGAACATCTCGAATAAAAGTGATGTTAAGGCGTCAGGGACACCGACAGTAGTTAACTTGTACACAGAAGCGGAAATTACACAATCCGGCTCTAATTCTAAAGCAAAGCTCTATAAATCACTACAAAATATGCCTAATAAAGCCTTTCTAGTGAATACAGAAGGATCAAGAAGAAGTACAAGAAAGATTGAGTAGAATACCATGCCTAATATAGCCTATATAGAATAATATGCCGAATAAAGCCTATCTAGTAGATACAGAAGGACAAATAACAAGTCTTGACGAATAACAAGTCAAGATATAGAATAATATACCTAATTAAGTCCAAGAAGTAGATACAAATGGACCAACAAAAAGTCTTGAGAAAGCTTGTTTTTTTTCTAATTAAATACTTTTGATCAATATTTAGTATAGAACCTGCGTTGAAAACTATTGATTGCTAATTGATGAATCTGGTTACAACTAAGTAATCTTTATGAATATTTAGTATATAACCTATGTATGGAACTGTGTTATTTCAGAACTTGTATTGTAGAATAGAACTTGTATGAAATTTAATCAGCATTCATTTGTTATAGAATAGTCATGTCGCTAGGACACAGGGTTTCCGAGATATTAGTGAACACCGGAAAAATGGGACCTTCTAAACCCCCCCCCCTCCTCCCCGGCTCAAAGGTTAAGGGTAAGGACTTTTGATATGTTCACCTCCTATCCAGCCCATACAAAGTTACGAAGTCAAAAATTGTGTTCCAAACATTTCTACCTATAGCTGTTTTCAAGCATTCGTTGCCTGGACTGCGTAGCTAGGCTTTGTATTTGTGTCGGCAGATACCTGGGGTATATTTACAACTCTTGAGGATTAACTCCAAGCAGGTAAATTTCCTGCTAGGAGGGTTCAGTCCGGGCACTGAACCGACTCTATTCGCTCATAGTATCTAACCGTTGTGAAGTTTATTTTTTGGATTTAGGACTTAATATACATATGTAGACTAAATCATAGCAAGAAGTCTACCTCCGTCGTCGGTTCTTCACTATGTAGACTCGCTAATGTTACCCAATCTTAGATACATCGTAATTAAAATCCACAGAAAAAACACGACATTTCATCAGAATCCCCTGCTTAATAAAACCTATATAGAATAATATGCCAAATAAAGCCTATCTGGCTGAAAAATAGAGGAAAAACGCCGTTCGTAGTGGTAGAAAATCTTACAAAGCTTTTCGCTCAGAAATCTCCGAAATATTCTTACTAATTTTACGTATCCTGTTTTATAATCAAATAGATTTATATTCTATAATCAATAAGAAAAACCTACTAACAATAAAAAACTATGGGTAACAGATGAAAATAGGGAATACCAAGAACAATTCTAAAGAACGAAATCAACACCAGTACTGTAATCTAGATATTCATAAGGCATCTTCGAATTCTAACAAACAAAATATTGCTTCTAATTATACGTATCCTGTTTACTGACAAATACATTTGACTGCTATAAGAAATTACAAAAATAATGAGCAGTGAAAAAAAAACTGCGGGAAACACACAAATAGATCCGTTTAAATAAACGAAACTAACTAAGTTTTAAGCACTTATTTCTCCTAATGTGACGACCCCATCAAACATTTCTTCAAAACATTTCTCCACGATTTCCTAACCCTTTTCGAGGGGGTTATAGGTAAAAAACGATATAGAGGTTATATCAACAGAGTTTTTAAATATATGCAAAGACCTGTTGATCAATAAAATTAAAATAAAAAATAGAGTCATTTTTCCTATCCTATTTTACAAACAAATACATTTTCCTAACATAAAAAATAAAAAAAATAAAAAACCAAGGGAAAGAGACAAAAATTACAAAAAGAACGACAAAAACCCGTTCATAAGAACAAAACAGACGTATTTGAAGTTTTAAGCACTTATTTCTCCGATTGACATAACCTAATCAAAAAAAGTTTTAGAATAATTTTTGTAGAGAATTTAGTAAGCTTTCAAATAGTTTCTATCCACTTACCATGATTTCCCAACGGTGTTCGAGATATTAATGAAAGTATACGAAGTTCCCAAAACTTTTCATGTGTGTTCATAAAATATTTTATTCTAACCCTTCCTTAACTCCAAACGTAACGAAACTTTCAACATATTAGTTTTAATGAAAGTAGAAGATGCAGATAATGTTTCAACTGAATCCCGTGATTCTAAGTACCCAAACCAAAAACGATATTTAAAAATTATTTTTCCAATTTTCTCGAAAACGGTTAAAGCTATCGCCTTGAAAATGGTTTCATTCGTTTTCCTAGCCCAAGAAGCCTATAAAAAGAGTACTTACATGCTTATGAACTCAAAAACGTAAGCGTTACGATTTTTTCTGCGCGAATTTCGCCCTAAACGCCATCTTCCAGTGGGCGGATTTTGCTGGTTAACGAACTTGACCTTTCAAATTGGACGACTGATTTTTGTACCAAATTTCATCAAAATCGGACCATCAGGGAAGCCAGAAATGAGCGAACAGACAAATATATATATATATATATATATATATATATATATATATATATACAAATTTGAAACACCGTTATTTTCGGTCTCTAGGGGTTCTGAAACGCGAAATTTTCTTGTCGGATCGTTTCATTGTATCAACCTCATAAGCGGGGTTCCTCCCTATGGGGGAGGGAGGAACCGCGCTAAAAAAGAAAAAAAAAAAAAAAAAAAAGAAAGAAAAAAAAAAAGAAAAAAAAAACGGAATGTTACATAAAATGAAATAATAACATTTTTCCCGCAGATGTCCACTGGTCTATAGTAGTTGGGTTCCTAGACATGAACGGTACCTAGGAAATGGGTTAACTGTTATCTCTCCGATAAAGGAGGAAGAATGGGAGGGAAATGGCGATGGGATCTTCTTTCTAGTAGGGAGGAATAGGAATTAGCATATCATATCTATTCGAATATATAGGACCGATGAAATTACTTGGCGGTGCAAAGGAGATGGAACGCAAGGAATTAGTGTGTGCGAGAGAGAGACAACATATATATGTATATAAATATATATACAGGGTGGCCCAGATAAGTGGGCCAAAAGTAAAATAACCACTAAACGGATGGAGAGACCATTAGCGCCGGGGAAGCATGGCAACCAGCCACCTTTGCATCTTGCAAGTAGAAAAGACAAAGTGATCTAGAATCAATGGGTAAAGCATTCTTTCTCGGTTTCCCCTTTATTTTTTCAATTACAAAATAAAAATAATATCAAAATAAGTATTTATGTCAGAATATGTAAAAATATAGATTTTGGAAAAAATACCTAAAAATATTTAAAAAAAAAAAAAACTGTTTAAATGCTTTAAAAAGCACTTAAAACGTGCAGAATTCCTTCAAACATTACGATTTAAGAATCAGAAAAAAATATGTAAATACAATAACATCCGTTCCCTACTCAAAAGTGTACGTCCGAAGCCCGAACACAGGGTAGGGTGCTGGAACTTTCGTTAGCTCATCACGGGTTACCACTCATGGCCTTCTGTACTTAACCAAATAAGTGTATACACACACACACACAAACACACACACACATATATATATATATATACACACACATATAAAATGAATTTATAGAGAACTCACAAAAAACGTGGTCTGGAGACAGGACATTTAAAGAAGTTATTAAGCACTAAAGTTCACTGTTATGCAGGTTATGAGAGCTAATGTAAACAACTAAATTTGTGACGATTTTAAGGCATAAATGACGACTTTAAGGCATACATGCTATGCGTTTCCGCTCGCTACGCTCGCTCAAGAAGATAACAAAACCCCAGTCAATCCAACTCGCTAAAATTAATAGAATTCTAATAGAATATAATATTAAGCACTAAAGTTCACAGTTAGGAAGGTTATAAAACTAGGCGTCATCATCGTATTTGTAAACACGCGCATGCGTAGATATCTAACATTGGGAAACAGAGAACTCTCATTTGAAATGTTCAGAAACCATTTATTCGAAAATATTGTTAATTTCAAGGGCATCCTCTCCTGTCGCTTAAGGGCATACGTGCTATGCGTTTCCGCTCGCTCAAGAAAATAACAAAACCACAGTCAATCCAACTCGCTAAAATTATTAGCTCTCATAACCTGCATAACAGTGAACTTTAGTGCTTAATAACTTCTTTCCTAGTTAAATGCCAAGTTTTTTTTTAACGTATTCGTGTTTAGTGCATCAAAATACGTTATTGTACAAAATTTGAAAGAAATCGGTTTTGAGGGCGTGAAACTGCATTTTTACCTAATTAAGTATAGGTCTGGTAGCACTTTAGAGAGAAAGTGAAAAATAAGTACTTACTTGCAGTCCCAAAAGCTGGTACGTGGAGAGTTGGCCGAATGATAAGGATACGGCAAATGGAGAAGGAGGGGAAGGAAGGAAAGAAACAGCAGTCATATACATCCATTCTCCAACTCCAGTAATTCAAGATAATTCAGCCAAAGCGACAAAGGTAAGCCGGAAGCGAAGATATCGGACCTCCATAAAAGGATGCTGGGTCTTTTAGCGAAGACCACATCCAGTTACTTTTGAAGTAGCAGTAGTGATTTACAACAGTATCTCGTACTCGCTGATAAGCTTACTGATTAGCTTACAGGTTCTTTGCTGGTTATCTATTACTACTTGACTCTTTATCTATTTTTATAATCCATATTAGATAATGGCAAGCAATATTTATTATCATAATATGATCAAAATCAATTCTCTCAACTACGAAAAAAGTTATTAAGCATTAAAGTTAATTGTTATACAGGTTATGAAGGATAACGTAAACGCCCATATTTTATTCCTTTTTCTCTCTCGCTCTCTCTCTCTCTCTCTCTTTGGGTATTTTACATTTATTAAGCAAAATGTGCATACATGCTATGCGTTTACGCTCGCTCAAGAAGATATCAAAACTCTAGTCAATCCAACTCGCTAAAATTAATAGAATTCTACTAATTTTAGTGACTCTAGTCTATCCAACTCGCTAAAATTAATAGAATTCAAATAATTTTTCCAAGAAAGAAACTAATCCCTTTTTCTTTGTCAGGAACATCGCGAACTAATTGTAAAAGACTCATTTTTTCTCACTAACATAAGCAGAGTTTTTTCATAAACAAAAGCTAATTCACTGTTGAAGGATACTGTACTCCCAGCAAGAACCAATATAATTGCTCATAGGAATCCTCCAATAGGAAGGCAAAGGAGTTATGTGCATGCGCTGAATCACTGATACAATCACTACTGCTACTTCAAAAGTAACTGGATGTGGTCTTCGCAAAAAGACCCAACCTTTTTATTAATAAATATTGCTTGCCATTATTTAATATGGATTATAACCTTAGATAACGAGTCAAGTAGTAATAGATAATAGATAACCACCAAAGAACCTCTAAGCTAATCAGTAAGCTTATCAGCGAGTACGAGTAACTGTTGGATGTAGTCTTCGAAAGTAACTGGATTATAACCTTAGATAACGAGTCAAGTAGTAATAGATAATAGATATCCACCAAAGAACCTCTAAGCTAATCAGTAAGCTTATCAGCGAGTACGAGTAACTGTTATAAATCACTACTGCCACTTCGAAAGTAACTGGATGTGGTCTTCGCAAAAAGACCCAGGATGCTTTTATTCCTTGTCTGAATCTGAACTAAGACTGACGCTGCATCCTGGACAGTTTGTCGGCGAGTCAAAGGTACCTCCCTCTTTGGCCAATCACTTTCTCGGCAAGTTTCTTTTAAAAACATTGAACAATAGAAGTGATTAATATGGTTTCTGCCCGAATGAGAATGAAAAAGGAATTCTCCATTATTTGTAGGATTTTTCTAAGTGGATAAATTAAAGGAGAGAAAAATAGGAAGGGTCAGGCGTCTCCTTTTAATGAAGAAAGGAATCAATTGCTTTGGGTGGTTTGAAAAGGCCGCCTCGCCGACAAAGGGTTAGCTATCCTTGCTCTAGAGAAGAATAGACGAGCTCCCCTTCTTCTCGTCCGGTTCTATTTCATCTTCACTCTTCACATCTAAGTGCCTTTCCATTCAATACTATTTTCCATTTGATTGCCTTCTTTGTCAATTCTCTTCCTCACCGTTGGATATACAGAATGATATTATTTACATTTGGGTTCCCAGATGTTTCCCAGGTGAAACTTGTTAGGGATGGTTAGGTTTCGGAATCATTGATGTTTCACTCAAAGGAAAACGTTTAAAAAAACAACAACATTAAGGGCAAATACTACCTTGTTACTTTCTTTTACTTTTTATGGGCTTAAACGCTTCTTTTCCTAATCAAAAATAATATCCAAGAGTTTTAATAGAGAGAAGAGTTCTTAAATATACCAAAAATTCGATTTTTCCACTAAAGTCCCTAATCATTTCAAAATTAAAACCTTTTTAGCGCGGTTACTCCCTATCTCCATAGGGAGAACCCGCTTATGAGGTTGACCTCACGACGCAATCCGGAAGTGCCGACTAGAAACTTTCACGTTTCAGGCCCTATAGATCACGAAAATATAGGTGGCTCAAATTTGTATATATATATATATATATATATATATATATATATATATATATATATATATATGGTACTTACTACTTACGTATTAGCGTCAAAGCAGGAGGTTAATGAGGCGGGTCTCGTTCAGAGATCTGGATCATGGATAACGCATTTCTATTGGTCAATCTCTATCAGAGATATCATCTATTGTGTTTATAGTAACCATCTTGTCCCCTTTGTCTTTTTAACGAAATTCATTTGTGCTTTATTTACCCACGCAATTGTTGTTTTTTTTTGTTACGCGATTTCAGTTTCTGTGCGAGATAGCGACATCAGAATAGCTAGGATGAAAGCTAATTTTTCGAAGCGATGCCAAATTGTTTATCAGTCCATTATCCAGCGAAAAACCATCCTTGATCTATATTATCAACGAGTTGGATTGACTAGAGTTTAGATATAATCTTGAGCGAGCGTAGCGAGCGGAAACGCATAGCAATTATGCTATTAATATAAGTGCTACGCGTTTTCGCTAGCTAAAGGTTATATCAAAACTCTAGTTAACCTAAATCATTGATAATCCCGTCGCCATATTGGCGAAATCTGATTTGATTCCTGATTGACACGGTGTAGATCCAGTTCTCTGAGACCCGGCTCTTTAACCTGCTTTGACGCTAATACGTAAGTACCATATATACATATATATATATATATATATATATATATATATATATATATATATATATATATGTATATATTTATATATATGCTTGTCTGTTAACGCTCTAGCGAGCTCAAAAATTGCCCGATTTTGATGAAATTTGGTACAAAAATCTGTCTTCTAATTTGAAAGGTCAAGTTCGTTAACCAGCAGAATTCGCTGGTCTTTTTTTTAAGTTGATTACAAAAGTGCTAAAAGTGGTCTTAGTGACTTCATTTTGACGAGTCTACCACACTGTAAACTTTTCCAAGTCTGGGTTGGGCGCTTTATTACACACGTAGGATCTAAACCTGTCGTTCTAACGCGGTTCCCTTTTTTCATTACAAAACTCAGATACTTTATTTTATTCAGAAGATTATATATAGAATCAAAGGAAAATGATTTTGTCCGACAGAAGAGAGGGCGCGATCATCGTGTCGGACGGCCTCAATATGTCTCTCTAGGGCGGTATGGTTTTTTTATTACACCACACCTAATTTTTAGTTTCATTTACTAAAAATGGCCTAAGGATGATAGTCCATTACTTGTCCGACAAATTTTCGGTCTCCTTTCTCCAGTCCGACAACCTGAATATGTCACTCACGGGAGGTTACGTTTTTCGATTACAAAATTTCGGACAAAACACACGTAATAGATTAATACATTTGTGAGCAAAATACAGCGATGTCCGACAAAATTAGTGGATCATTTTGTCAGTCCGACAAAGAATGTTAAAACGATTAATCCTTCATGGAAGTCGATTTCGTGTATAATTACAGCTGCAAACATTACGTAAATTAATTTTGATTTTTTCTTCAGTAAATTATTTTGTAGTTTACTTAATTCATAATCTGTCAGGGGATAATTGTGAAATTTGTTATTTTTCCACACAGCAAAAACTTTCTTTTTTTTTTTTTAATTCATTAAATCTCATCAGAAATAAGGAAGTGAATGTTAGTTCAACCTCGTGATTATTAATTTACTAAAGAAACAATACTAGCTTACACGTTTTTTGTATCCCCTGAAAAGTCGTGAGAATTGGATATAACCGGGTTTGAATGTCGATGCTGTGCTCATAAATAAATTATATCATTATATCGATGTGCTCATAAATAAATTATAAAAAAAAAAAAAATGTCGATGCCTTACTTACTTAATAAATTTTATGTATTAAATACAAATAAATTTATTGAAGCTGACAAAAGTATTAAAAATAAGTCTGTTATTGATAAAACGATATTCTCAGTGTAAACCATCACTACCCGAATTATAACTTTCGTGAAAATTTTCTTCATCACTGTCGCCTAGAGTATTTGAACTGACATCACCATCAGCAGTAGATTCTGAACTAATGTTAATTAAAGGTATATGAAGTCATGTTTTTGAAAATTAGTTTACGATTTTTTAAAAATGTCTATAGTATACCAATGTTTTACGTGGGGATATCACTTGGACTTTGAGGCCCATTAAAATTCTCTTTAGAACGTTTTTTTTTTTTGAGACGTTGCCAAGCTTTGCAATGGTCAACTTCCACTTAGCACGATTTTCCCCCAAAAAACATATTCCGGTGGACGGATTCTGCTGGTTAACGAATTTGACCTTTAAAATGAGACAAACTATTTTTTTAGAAAATATCGTAAAGACGGACAATCTTTCAGTCCGTGAAGAGCGAACAGAAATATGTAATATATATATATATATATATATATATGTGTGTATATATATATATATATACAGGGTTTCCCCCCCCCCCCAAAAAAAAAAAAAATTCAGAAATCGATGCAGCATAAAAAAAGAAAAAAAATGTCCTTTGGCATATATCGCATAAGTTTTTTGAAGTAATAACCCAAAATTCGGTTTGGGGTTGTTTTTGCGGAAATTAAAGTAGGAGGGAGTATGGGGAGGGGGTGAGTGGAGGGGTTGAGGGATACAACATATTTATTTTATTTTTTTACAATTTTTATATAAGCCTTATGAAAGACGGCCTTTTCATTATTTCTATTGATTTTTTTTTCGTTTTTCTCGGAAACGAACAAAAAAAACGAACCCCGAAGTTTGTCTGTTTATTTTGGGGAAACCTTGTATCTGCAGTAGACTCACCCTTTTCCGGCGTTCTCTTAACCTACGCTCTCTCTAATCCGGCGGTCTCCAAAAGGATGAGTGACGGATCTCGGAACTCGCCGGAGCTAGACGGGCTCGAGTGTTCCCAGAAAACCTTCCTTTCCTAGTTTCCTTGTTTCGTGGTATTTCATTGAATGGATGCCCAAGAAGACAAATATGTTTCGTTTTAGAGGTAGGAACTTGTGATTCTACAAAGAAAATAAATGTTTTTACTGCATGGGCGTATATAGGAAATAATTTCGGGTGGGGCTGGGAAAATTTCGGGGGGGGCTGAGACCATTTCCGGGGTATGGAATATGAAAAATTTAGAATTTGGAATAGTTTTAGGCATCTAAAACGCTATTAAGCCTAAAATAAACTATTTTTCATTCACTAAGTGACCTTATTTAACTTTTTTTTAAGGTTTTAATGACACATTTTTACCATGAAATGAAAATTTCAGGGGAGGGGGGCTGCAGCCCCCTCAGCCCATGTTTTACTGTATATATATTTATATATATAGTTATTTTCATGATATATGCGTTGTGAAACGTGTAATTTTCTAGTTGGCACCTGCGGATTGCGTCAGAGGTTAACCTCAAAAAGGGCTCTCCTCCCTATGGAGGGAGGGAGGAAACGTGCTGAAAGGGAACTCGCCGGTTAACACGATTTTGCGCGCGCTTTAGTACCACTTTCAAAATTTAACAAATTGGGAAAAAATTGATTTATTATTATTTTTAATTATAATTAATTATTATAATAATAATTATTAGTTTTTATCAGCTGGCGTCTTTTATTTTGTCGGACACCTATTTTTTTAAGATACATGTTGTATTTGAAACAGAAGGAAATTGATCTCATAACTATTGTAATCGAAAAACGTAACCTCCGTGAGTGACATATTCAGGTTGTCGGACTGAAGAAAGGAGACCGAAAATTTGTCGGACAAGTAATGGACTATCATCGTTAGGCCATTTTTAGTAAATGAAACTAAAAATTAGGTGTGGTGTAATAAAAAAACCATACCGCCCTAGAGAGACATATTGAGGCCGTCGGACACGATGATCGCGCCCTCTTTCTTTGTCATCATTTTCCTTTGATTCTATATATAATCTTCTGAATAAAATAAAGAATCTGAGTTTTGTAATAAAAAAAAGTCCGACTCGCAGGAACTGCAGCATCTTAGCGCGGTTCCGTTCATGTCCCTAGTGCCATTTGATAAGCTTAGAAACGAAATAAACTTATTTTTTTTTTATATATCTCGTGAAAATTGTCAAAATCCTCTCGAACATCTCGAATAAAAGTGATATTTAGGCGTCAGGGACACCGACAGTAGCTAACTTTTACACAGAAGCGGAAATTACAGAATCTGGCTCTCATTCTAAAGCAAAGCTCTATAAATCAATACAAAATATGCCTAATAAAGCCTTTCTAGAGGATACAGAAGCATGGGCGTATATGAGGGGGGGGGGCTGAGGGGGCTGCAGCCCCTCCCGAAATTTTGAATTGATGATAAAAACTTCTCGTAAAACCCTTAAAAATAAATTAAATAAGATCACTTAGTTCATAAAACATATTTTATTTTACGTGTAATAGCGTTTTAGTTGCCTAAAACTATTCCAAGCTCTAAATATTTAGTATTCCATACCCTGGAAATGGTCTCAGCCCCCCCCCGAAATTGTTTTTATATACGCCCATGTACAGAAGGATCAAGAAGAAGTACACAAGATTGAGTAGAATACCCTGCCTAATATAGCCTATATAGAATAATATGCCGAATAAACCCTATCTAGTAAATACACAAGGACAAATAAAAGTCTTGACGAATAACAAGTCAAGAAAAAAACTTTATTTAACAAAATAAAACAAAGTTTAGTTGCCCAACTAAAATAGAATAATATACCTAATTAAGTCTATGGAGTAGACACAAATGGACCAAAAACAAGTCTTGTGGAATATTGTTTTTTTTTTTCTAATTAAATACTTTTTATCAATATTTAGTATATAACCTTTGTTGAAAACTATTGATTGCTAATTGATGAATCGGTTTACAACTAAGTAGTCTTTATGAATATTTAGTATATAACCTATGTTTGGATCTGTGTTTTTGGGGTGCTCTCCGCCTAGGCTTTGTATTTGTGTCGGCAGATACCTGGGGTATATTTACAGCTCTTGAGGATTAACTCTTAGCAGGTAAATTTCTTGCGGCCCCCTTGTTTCTACGGGCATTGAACCGCCATATTCGCTCATAGTATCTAACCGTTGTGAAGTTTATTTTTTGGATTTAGGACTTAATATACATATGTAGACTAAATCATAGCAAGAAGTAATCCTCCGTCGTCGGTTCTTAACTATGTAGACTCGCTAATGTTATCCAGTCTTAGATACATCGTATTTAAAATCCACAGTAAAAACACGACATTTCATCAGAATCCCCTGCTGAATAAAACTTATATAGAATAATATGCAAAATAAAGCCTATCTAGTAGATAAAAATAGAGGAAAAAAGCCGTTCGTGGTGGTAGAAAATTTTAAAAGTATTTCGCTCAGAAATCTCCGAAATATTGTCACTAATTTTACGTATCCTGTTTTATAGCCAAATAGATTTATATTCTATAATCAATAAGAAAAACCTACTAACAATAAAAAACTATTAGTAACAGATGAAAATAGGGAATACCAAGAATAATTCTAAAGAACGAAATCAACACCAGTACTGTAATCTAGATATTCATACGGCATCTTCGAATTCTAACAAACAAAATATTGATTCTAATTATACGTATCCTGTTTTATTGACAAATACATTTGACTACTATAAGCAATTAAAAACACTAGGGAATATGCCAAAGAACTCGGAGTAGGAGCCTCGACAGTTTCAAGACATTTGAAGGAAATCGACAAATCCAAAACTGACATTTCATACGGTACAGCCTGATATATTTTTAACAATGAATTGTTTTTCTTATTTTAATTAATCTGTTTTATTGTCAAATACATTATCCAACTTTAAGCAATTAAAAAATAACAAGGAATAAAAACAAACAAAAAAGAACCGTTCGTATAAACGCAATCAATTACTTCAAAGTTTAAGCACTTATTTCTCCGATTGACATCGCCTAATCAAAACTTTCATTAGAACCTTTTTTGTAGACCATTTAGTAAGCTTTCTAATGGTATTCTTCCGTTTCCCAAATTCTCAACCTTTTTCGAGATATTAAGAAAAGTATACAAAGTTACCAAAACTTTTTTATGTCTGTTAATAAAATATTTTATTCCAACCCTTCCTTAACTCCAAACGCAACCAAAATTTCAACATATTTGTTTTAATGAAATTAGAACATGTAGTAAATGTTTCAACTGAATCCCATGATTCTAAGTACCCAAACCAAAAACGGCATTCAAAAATTATTTTTTCAGTTTTCTTAAAAACGGTTAAAGCTATCGCCTTGAAAATGGTTCCATTCGTTTTCCTAGCCCAAGAAGCCTATAAAAAGAGTACTTACAAGCTTATGAACTCAAAAACGTAAGCGTTACGATTTTTTTTGCGCGAATTTCGCCCCAAATGCCATCTTCCAGTGGGCGGATTTTCCTGGTTAACGAACTTGACCTTTCAAATTGGACGACGGATTTTTGTACCAAATTTCATCAAAATCGGACCATCAGGGAAGCCAGAAATGAGCGAACAGACAAATATATATATATATATATATATATATATATATATATATATATATATATATATATGTATATATATATACAAATTTGAACTACCATCATTTTCGGTTCCCAGAGGTTCTGAAACGCAAAATTTTCTAGTCGGCACTTCCGGATTGTTTCATTGTATCAACCCTATAAGCGGGGTTCCTCCCTATGAGGGAGGGAGGAACCGCGCTAAAAAGGACGCTGTACTGGGGACTATAGAGTAATTTGGAGTTACTAAAAATGATTAACAAGTATTCGGCAATTTTTTTACAGGACCCAATAAAAAGCAGAAATTATTGTTATATCTCGATGGAAGGGAGATAGGACCCTCAATTCCTCCTCCAATTATAAGTTACGAGCCCAATCCCTGACCCCCCCCCCCTTGCCACATTTCCGATTAGCGTTTTTTCCCCACCTTGGATATGCGTAATAAATTGCCTTTCCGCCGAAATACAGCCTTTTCCTGCCCAATAATTTCAGGAGATACAGATGCTGTCAAGGGCGAAGCACAATGAAAATCTGGAGAGCAAAAGAGAAAAATTCGGCAAAACCGTGTAGCAATTAAAATTTATAGTCGGTTGGATTCGGAGCATATCCAGGTTTGATGATTCTCCCGAAATTATTATTGAAAGAAATTGGGTAGAGCGGACCCATGAGGCCGTAAAATAGCAATAAAATATATATCTAAATCAGTCCTGTAACAAGCCATTAGGCATTTTGTAATAGATACATTAGATTTATCTGATTCATGAGCATAGGGCACTCTAGGGAGATAATGCAATCAGTATCATACTTCGGGCGCCAAATGTTCCCCTTTGCAAGAACTGAGGGTGCCTAGGGACAGTCTGGGAGGCCAATTTTCTTGAATCTTCTTGAATTCTTGAACGACGACACTATAAGAGAATATATTTCAGTGCCTGCCCTAGTTTCGAACTCAGATCCTCCAAACCATGAGTTGAGCCACTGATTGTTCCTAAACCACTGAAGGAAACTCACCCCCGTATATATGTCCTGTAACAAGCCAAGGGGGCCCAGAGGGGCTGCTACAGTAGAGGTGCCTGGTTCTCGAGCGTTTAACACTTCTTGTTATAACATTAATTATTTTCAAAGAGCTATTTCTAATAAAAGGTTCTTATCGGTGTACTCTCTGCTCGCAGTGGACTGATTCTCTTCCCGACATGACCAGCTATGATTGGTGAACGCAATTTAATTGTATAATTGTTTTTATTTGTTATTTTTTTGACGTTTTATATATAAGATACTGAAATGATGTTTTAAAATCGAATAAAGAAACATTCAATTAAATTATATCTATTAATGAATAATACAGGGTGTCTATAAAAGAACTCCGGGGTTTTAAGACAAAATATTTTAATAAAGTAAAAAACGTACATACATGTTTTATACATGATTAGAAAGCTTACATTTTCAAGATTTTTTAACAACTTAGTAAAGTTCAATGTGAGCTCCGTTAGTGGCACGGCACACGTCGAAACGGTATTCTACCTCTTCCCATGTCCTGGCGAGCATGTCTGAGGGAACGGACGCCACGCAATTCACTATTCGTTCCCTGAGATGGATAACATCTCGAATTTTCTCTGCATACTTCTTGATATGCCCCCAGAAGAAAAAGTCCAACGGAGTCATATCAGGGCTCCTTGGTGGCCATGGAATAGGTCTTTCCCTTCCAATCCACCTGTTACCGAAACGAGCGTCCAGTGACTCACGCACACGCAAACTGAAGTGTGGCGGCGCCCCATCTGCTCGCCCATTGCGTGGCGTCCGTTCCCCCAGACATGCTCGCCAGGACATGGGAAGAGGTAGAATACCGTTTCGACGTGTGCCGTGCCACTAACGGAGCTCACATTGAACTTTACTAAGTTGTTAAAAAATCTTGAAAATGTAAGCTTTCTAATCATGTATAAAACATGTATGTACGTTTTTTACTTTATTAAAATATTTTGTCTTAAAACCCCGGAGTTCTTTTATAGACACCCTGTATAACGTAGATAAATATATAAAAATGAAATGGCTTTTTTAAAAATTGAATTTCAGAATCACTTTTTTTTTAAAAAATAAGCCTAATTGCAAAAACCACGTTGAAAAAATAAAGAATGTTATAAAAAGTAGTGTAAAACATTATTTTGATATTTATAATGAGAAAAACGTTATAGAAGAGTTACGCTTATTATATATATATATATATATATATATATATATATATATATATATATATATATATATATATATATATATATATATATATATATATATATGTGAGTGTGTGTGTGTATTGAATGCCCTGTTTTTGTCGAAGCCTAAGGATTACCAAACATTGTAGCTGTATTCGTCACCTCTGAATAGACGTCAAGAGCTTCGTTTCCGCCCTATACAAAGGCAGGAAATGACGGGAAAGAAGCTTTGTCGCTGCCGAATAACAAGTTCAGACAACAATAAGGAATTTCCTGTACTAATGAAGTGCAAAGAGGACCTGGAATAATAGCCTTGTCACGTGGGATTTTGGCGGGTGTCGGAGCTTTTCGTGCCAATTATAAGTTACGAGTTTCCCTTCATTTCTCGAAGGATCACTTTTCACCCTTGTCCTTGGGAAAATATATTTACCTCCTGTCTCTCTCTCCTCTTTTCCCTTCGGGTGGAAAACATTTTAGGAAGAAGGAACTAACTCCCATTGGATGAATTCATGGAGAATTAGTGTTTGTTATCTCCGAGTTAAGGAAGGTCACAGGATTAAATAAACCTTCGCTCAATTCTCGCTTAAAATAGTCCAAAAAAATAAAATAATAGAAGTCCCTAACACAGAAAGGCGAGTATTTAAATAATGATGCGACGTTTTCCTCTTTTAAATTGGTTATAACTACACACTAAAATAATCAGCAAAACACATTTCCGGGGCTAATGCCAACCGATGTTATATATATATATATATATATATATATATATATATATATATATATATATTATATATATATATATATATATATATATATATATATTTAAGCAGGGTTAATGACAATCCTTCAGGGGGTGGAACTAAACAAAAAATGTAGTTCAACACCACCAACACTTACATCTTACTCCGTGATTTATTACATTTTTGAAATCAAAATTAAATTCTTTTAAGGCTAATGCACATTCAATGTTCATAATTGTCTCATTCAAACCGTCATATCAATTCAAAAAGTAGAAATTAATAAAAGCTTCTGGTTAGCGACAACTTTTCAAAAATCACTACTCTTGTGCCGACTGGCGAAACTCACAAAAGTTGTAAAATTTAATCAGCTTTCCAACGGTATACTCAAAACTGAGATAATCTCTCAATTTCATAATGTAATTGGAAATCTATTGTGAAAAAAACGCCAAATAAATAAATGTAAAATTAACTTCATTTTCGTTATATCATAAGAAATAGATGAAAATTATTCCTAATGAAATTGATATTTAATGATTATAGTAAGTCTCACATAAAAGTTGCATAAAAAAGAAAAAATACCCTTCAGGCTCGCCGGTTGCAGATTTAGTAGTGTGCGTTAGAACCTCTGGGTCAGTTTACCCACGTTGTGGTGACTAACTGACTCGGGGTGGAAGCTAGAGAATTTTTTTGTTGTTTTTATTTTATTTTATTTTTTTTTTTGTTTATAGTGTTACAACCCTAGAGGGTCATCAAACACAGATATTCGGAGTTAAACTATTTAATTTTAAAGTAGCAGAGACCGAGATAACAGATAGAGGGGCAGCAGAATCCCCTCGGCGGCACAAGGACGCTACTGTCCTATATTTCATGATTTTCCTTTCTGTTTCTATCATCGAAGCCCTGAAAGGTGCTGTGGTCGCCACCTGGCGCTGGAGGGCGAGCAAAGACTCCAAGGCTTGGGGCCAGAACTTGGCCCAGAGAGCGTCCGAGTGTCGCCCCAAGCTAGAGAATTATGTACCTACCCCTTTCCGGGGTTGAGTCCGCAAGCCTGTGAAATACGAGGGAGGATGTATGTACGGGGGGATCCGCATCTTTGCGTCGGCCGGAGGGCTGGATAGGTGAGAGTTGAGTTGAGGTGGAAAGGCACATGTACGTCTCCCATCGTTTTCTGCCTTCTTTGACGTGCAAAATGTCTGATTTCTGCTTTGGCTTAAAGCACTCTATTCAAGGACGGCAGGTATGTGTAGTTTTTATGCTCCCCTCAGCGTGATTCATTTCACCAGCCCTATGGTCTAACCCCGGAGTAATAGGCGGGGGGCTGTTCAGAACATATAGTGTAAGGGACATGACGTCATTGGTGTCTTGTCAATGGTGAGAACACTTCGGTCTACTGATGATGAGCATGGCTTCGTCTCAATTTATTTTAATTGTACCTTTTTCGAAAAGTTTTTTAGGGAGTAGCGGTTATAAAGCACCTTACCATCCAACATACTAAAGTTTTCTGCGAGTGCTTCATGATGCATTCTGGCCAGGTTATTATGCCGCTAAAGATAAGCTGAATCGGTTTTGTTACAAAGTCTACATTTGTCAGAGATGTTGGCGTCCTCCAAAACGTGTCAGTGGTAGGATTTCCTTGCAATTATTTGCAGGGTCAATTCAACCACGCTACAGACTATGTTGATTACATACCCTAATAAAATAATCTATAGTATCATAATTTTGTCCATTGCCATAGGGTAAGGCGATAATTTCCGGCCAGTTGTTAGTCTTGAATTTTAAGGTTTTAATTATCGTTTAGTTTTAAGATTTCCTTGAAAAGAGAGGTTCATTTTCTGTGAGCGAGAGTTTTGAATATTTTCATCCTTTTTACCTCGGCAATTACAGCCTCTTAAAAAATAAATTCTTGTGCAATAAAAGATTATTTGGAACAAATGCAGATTAATGCGGGAAAAACCAATCTACTACAAACAATCCTTTCCGGAAACCAAGTGTGATTTACACTCCAGTTCTTCTTTATTACCTTGAGCATTCATTTTCTGAGTATAAAATGTAAAGGACACTATACTGCAAAATGACAGGTTATCAAGATGTGTAAAATGTGAGGACCATGAGGAAAACTATAGGAACCATGTATGACCGAATGATATTCCGTATTACTGTCGTATCGGCAAATGTCAAGGACCCTGTAGAGACCTCTTATAACCTATCTCGAGAGGCGGGGATCGCCCCCCCCCCCAGACTATCCCCCTAACCATCCCCTATTGAGGGCCTGACCTCACCCACGCATCAAGCCGTACCTCTAGATCTGGCGGGTTCTAGTATAATTCAAGCACCTCTCGAAGCAGGAGTGTTTAGAGCCTCAGCTCTTGTTCTCGAAATCCCGAGGTCTTGAGAGGCCCAATGCAGTTATTATAGGAAGGAAATCCGCTTATAACTATAGTCATAGAAGATATATATGTTCCCTTTTAGAGGCAGGAAATTGTGATTCTAATGAGAAAATAAATGTTTCTACTCAGGCTCCTGCGGCTGGAACATCTGTGATATACACCAACAAGTATTAACATCTTATGAATTTATTTTATAATTCGGTACCTAAATTTTATTTAAATATGCAAATAAATATATTAAAAATTATACATATTATGATATCGTCAAATAATAAGGTTTTTCAAATACATAAATGACAGCTTCTAACTGAATTCTCTAACCCTGCGATTTCTCTAATCCGTCTAGTAATGATTCATCTTAACTCTTACATTACAAATAAAACTGATGGCTCAAATCTTTTTGGGATTTGTATATGTAGTAGACTCTCCCCAATCTGGTGTTGTCGGGAGTGGGGTAATATCGGATTAGAGAAAATCGGCAAGCAATTGAAAATCTCATTATTAGATGTAGTTCTATGTACTCTGCTCTAATTACGAAATTTATTGTTGGTGTTTAGTGTGAGATACCTACCTCTATTGACAAACTTCACTGACGTACCTTGCTCTAATTAAAAACCTTATTGCTGTATGGTGCTAGGCGCAAACTGCTCAAATGACAAACCTTACTCCTGGCAAAGTATTGCTCTTGAAGAAAAGGAAATGAAAGATGCTCTGACGAATGTATGGAAATAGAGCGCGAGAAAGACATTAGTTCTTCATCTCTCTCTCTCTCCATTTCTTCTTGTCCCCCACCCCCACCTCTTTCTCTTGAAGGAGATTTTTCAACCACTTCTCTTCCCTTTGCTCCCAAATTACACGACCTTCAATATTCAACGCCTCCGCTCTTCCCGCTCTCTACACCCCATGAATAAATGCAAATGTCTCCACCCTTCTCGGGAATTAGGAACACTTCCACTCACGAAGGCTATTCTCTCCCTTTCCGAGACAATTCAACAAGTTCTCCTCAAGACAGATAGCTTAGCACTTACAATATTACTTTTTAGTGTCGAGGAAGCTGATATTACAAGGTGTGAAACATCTCAACATCAGTGTGTAGTGACCATATAATAGTTCCAACCACTATAATGGAATAACAACAAAATAAACATTAAAAGGTTCTAAGTTACTTATTCTTAGCCAAAACGCTCAATATAAGTAAGGAGCAAAACTATGTTTTATTGCTTACAGATTTTTTTTACAGCAATTTACATATATAAAAATGTTAATTGTTAAGTTATTATTATTAGTGAGGTTATTAAGTTACAATTTATGTATTACTTCCAGTAATATATGAGTACCATTACATTAATTCCATAGATCATAATTAACTTTTTAAACTTAAATATAAATATATATACATGTATGAGTATTTACATAAATTAATAATTAATTACTATATATATCCCTACATACATTTATATACACACACATATAAATAATTCTAAGGTTAATGCTAGTAACTCTATAAAAAGACATTTTATCACTCATGAAAAAGTGGAGTAATACTTTTAAGGATAAAATCCATTAGTAAATACCTCGGTGAGAAGTGTTAAGATAATGTTTTAAGTAACCTTTCACACCTTAGCTGCAATGTGTGTCCCCGGGAGACATGTAAGTTGTTTTCTCCTAGTGCGAGAAGAATTCCAAGTGTGCACCCTTCAAGTGAGAGGAATTTATTATGTGTAATAGATTTAATATTCCGGCCAATTATTAGTGTGAACATGTTTTTTGAGCGCGTTTCCTCCCTCCTTCCATAAGGACGAAGCCCGTTTATGCCGTCAAACGGTGGATTAAATTTGTTTTTATATATATACATATATATATATATATATATATATATATATATATATATATATATATATATATATATATGGGTGTGTGTGTGTCGCCGAAATGTCCTAAATATATATATATATAAAGTGTTTTAATAGGACGCATGGTTAAATTCTTGTAAGTTAGGTTTATTGTTATGGTAATGATTTAAATAATAATTTAGAAAAAAATATTAATGAGTCTTCTTACTTTAAACGGATTCCTAATTAATTCTTAATTGATTCATTAATTTGGTTACAATTGTTCATTTGGAGACAATCACATCGCTTCATAATTTCCCAAAATTGTCACCATTTACTCTACAAATATTCCTCAAAAATGAAAAATGTCATCATTCTCTAGGGCATAGTGGAATTTATTGGAATGACAGACCACATACGTGTCTCCCGGGAAGTTCTTTATCTGCCAATCAGAGAAAGGTTTTAGCGAAAACTTGGAATCACATTGAGCACCCTGCTACATGTACATATAGTTTATGTACACTCATACACTATATATATATATATATATATATATATATATATATATATATATATACATATATATAATAGATATTTGAGGTACTTAGCACTTGAAGACGCCTTTTTCAAAGGGGATGCACTCATTAATAACTATATTTTATTATATCACCACCACAAATCAAGCTTGAAACGAACCGCCCTGCAAATAAATTTTAAATAAATTCAAAACCACAACCTGAAAAAAATGATAAATTAGATGAAGCACTGTAATAGAACTGCCCTATGATACTGCGGTAGAATTCGAAGAAGCATTAGATGAAGCACTGTAATAGAACTGCCCTATGATACTGCGGTAGAATTCGAAGAAGCATTAGATGAAGCACTGTAATAGAACTGCCCTATGATACTGCGGTAGAATTCGAAGAAGCATTAGATGAAGCACTGTAATAGAACTGCCCTATGATACTGCGGTAGAATTCGAAGAAGCATTAGATGAAGCACTGTAATAGAACTGCCCTATGATACTGCGGTTGAATTCGAAGAAGCATTAGATGAAGCACTGTAATAGAACTGCCCTCTGATACTGCGGTAGAATTCGAAGAAGCATTAGATGAAGCACTGTAATAGAACTGCCCTATGATACTGCGGTAGAATTCGAAGAAGCATTAGATGAAGCACTGTAATAGAACTGCCCTATGATACTGCGGTAGAATTCGAAGAAGCATTAGATGAAGCACTGTAATAGAACTGCCCTATGATACTGCGGTAGAATTCGAAGAAGTGGGAAAAAAGTCTTTGACCCTAAGTTAGTAATAAAAGTCTCAAGTAGCTGAATATAATTACAAGTATATTACTCAGAGCCTTGTAATTTCTTCAACATAGAGTCATCGAATAAAGAAGAATCTAATAAATTGGATATTCCGGGCTTATTTTCTTACCAGGAAAATACTCAATTCAAAATCTAATTAATTAAATTCCCTACTTTTTTTTCTTCAATTAATCTTTTTCAGCCTTTCAGCTTCTGAGACAAGACGGAAGGTTAATTAGAATTTAAAATGAAAAAAAAAATAAGCTGAAGGAGACTTGAAACTCTATTCAGAATATTGTCTAAATTAAAATGACCCAGTGTAGAGCTGAAGTCTCTGGAGAAATATCAGCGTAATAATTTCTGCACTTGCTTTTTCGCAATATTCCAGCAAGGATTGTACATTAAGTATAGAACGTAAATAGTTTGTAGTGTTAGTTTTATTAGTAGAACTACTTTATTTATACTGACAGACTCAGAAAAAAACAATTTCCCAGCATTTAAATTTGGTGTTGGGTGCTTTAAGGTTGATCAAAAGAACCCTCCTAACGAACGGATTTTGATTATTTTTACGACGATTTGTCTGTTTAGATGACCACAACAACTAGGCTGGCATGGCCAAATTAGTGTTTTGGGTCCGGGGCAACCCCCCCCCCCCCAGTGGACCAATTTTGGTGGTTAACGAACTCTTTCAATCGTTTCCCATGTGAAAGCAATATACCAAGTTTCGTGGCGAAAGAACAAATACCCTTCTGCCTACCGAGTAAACCGACATATATATTTTAACCGGGGTCATTTTCGTTGTCTACTAGGTAGGATCGATAAAGATTTTAAGAAGTTTTTCAAAGCTTCCGTCATGAGTGCACCCTCAATAGCTACTTTCCTTCGGAGGAAAGTGCTAAAAGATAAAGTGCCTTGGATTATAAGTCTATCTCTTTGGTAGTACGTAATTATTGAGTAATTCGTTTCTGTCTCGTTGTGTGCAAGTACCTCACCAGTTACTGTCCATCAGTGCATGGACTAGTTTCAGCTCTCTTTAATAAATTTGGCGACAGGGTTTTTTTTCGGGCTTGAAGGTCAAACCTATTTATTTATAGCTTGATAATTCAATGTTCTTACCAGCATGACTAAACCCAGTCACATACCAGCATGTCTAAACCCAGTCACATACCAGCATGACTAAACCCAGTCACATAACAGCATGTCTAAACCCAGTCACATACGGACTGCTTTTTGGCTTGAAAACTGGTTGATATTTTGGCTTCCATTTTCGATTAGTCAACACCAGAGAGCGGGTTGATAAGTAATCTCTCGTCCAATATGGCAGCCTCCTGCTGCCCGCGATAACAAATTCAGAACAAACAAACAGGACAATCCTCTCTGACAGCTTCCAGGCAGCGTTCTAATCGAAGTCCCTTTCATTCAACCATTCCTCGTTGTTTATTAAACTCAGGAAAAACTGTGTAGAAAAATATTTATGTATAAAAACTGTAGTATTTAGGATATCAAATTAATTTAATTGTTTGTTATGAGGATTTCCATTCGATCGATATATGTAAGCTCTCCCCCCCCATCCACTCCCTCCTTTCCTCTCATCCCTGCCTTTCCTCTCCCTCCTTTCCTCTCACCCCTCACTTTCCTCTCCCTCCTTTCCTCTCACCCCTCACTTTCCTCTCCCTCCTTTCCTCTCACCCCTGACTTTCCTCTCCCTCCTTTCCTCTCACCTCCGCCTTTCCCTCTCCCTCCTTTCCTCTCACCCCTGACTTTCTTCTCCCTCCTTTTCTATCACCCCCGCCTTTCCCTCTCCCTCCTTTCCTCTCACCCCCGCCTTTCCCTCTCCCTCCTTTCCTCTCACACCCGCCTTTCCCTCTCCCTCCTTTCCTCTCACACCTGCCTTTCCCTCTCCCTCCTTTCCTCTCACACCCGCCTTTCCCTCTCCCTCCTTTCCTCTCACCCCTCACTTTCCTCTCCCTCCTTTCCTCTCTCATCCGCCTTTCCCTCTCCCTCCTTTCATCTCACCCCTTTTCCCTCACCCCCGCCTTTCTCTCTCCCTCCTTTTCTCTCACCCCCGCCTTTCCCACTCCCTCCTTTCCTCTCACCCCCGCCTTTCCCTCTCCCTCCTTTCCTCTCACCCCCGCCTTTCCCTCTCCCTCCTTTCCTCTCACCCCCGGCTTTCTCTCTTGCTATCTCCCTCTCTCTCCCTTTCCTCTTCTTCTCCTTCTCTCTCTTTCTCCCTCTTCCATTCTCCTCTCGCTTTCCGTCTCTCTATCCCCCTCTCTCGCTCCCTTCCTCCCTCCCTCTCTCTTTCCTCTTTCTTTGCCTTCCTCTCTCTCACCCTCTTTCCCTCTTCATTTCCCTGTCTCTCTCCCCCACCCCCTTTCACTCTTTCTCTCTCTATCTATATTTCTCTCTGACTCTCTCTTTTTCCTTCTCTATCCCTCCTTCTTCCTCTCTCTCTATCACTGTCACTTCCCACCATACTCCCGCTTGCCCATGGTTCCTCCTAGAACTGATAAACTACACTGATATCAACACATGCCAAGATATTCTCTAATATCCATGGAAATGCTAAATACTCCAATGCTTGAAACTGCTTTACCTACATGCTCCTCTTCATATTGCAGTTATTCGCATACAGACTCATATAGATTTATGTATTTATCATTAAGAACATAGAGAGAGGAAACACTAATTGCAATAATTCCTGGATACATTCCAATTATTAATTCCTGGAATATATAATATTCTACTAAACATTGCATTATTTCCAGGTAGAGGGTTCTGCCGATAATTAGAGTAGCCGTAACAGCTTGTTAATTACTAACCACCTGTTGTAGTGTTATCACTATATATTCGCCTTATCACCTCTCTTGATTGTAGCACCTGAATATTCGACAAAAAACCTTGTAGATTTCAGGGAAATTGTTCGTAAAACACAAGAATCTACTGAAAAGACAAATATTTGTCGGAGAGCTGGTAACGCACTTTTCATGAAGTGTTTTATGCACCCTGAAATTCTGCTATAATGTACCTCATGGGTAGATAAGAACATAAGTATGTGTTTCCTGGACATACCTTGGATCACCAGGTACTGCGCATAGGGGAAAGGTGCAAAACAATATTGCCCAAAAACAGTGTTTTATTCAGAAGCCAACTTAATGAAAAAACTGCATATGAAGGCAATTTTAAAATTAATAATAAATAAGGCGGGCACTTTTAAGGAGGTTAAAATGTAAATTTAAAAAAAAAAAAAACCAAAGTACCTAGTTTTTATTTTTAATATTAAATGAAGTGCTTTTACACGCTGCGATTTGAACAGTGTCATCAATAAACATATTTGAAAATAATTACAAAAGGGCAGACACTTTTTTGGGGTTTAATTAACATGACAAATAAAAATAGATGTAGCCTATGATAGACTGCAATACACTGTGTGTAAACGTACAAGAGTATGAGAGCACCGCGCAGTTGTGGTTATTCTCTGCGCTTTCATTCGTTCTTGCTCATATGATCTTGTACAGCTGTTCCGGTTTAAATGGCAGCGTGAATAAAACTCTCATTTAATATTAGAATAAAAACAATTAAGTTTTTTTTTTTTTATGTGTTATACCCCTTAAAAGTGTCTGCCGTATTTAGTATTCATTGTAAAATTGTCTTAATTTTATATTACAGATAGTTGGCTTCTGAATAAAACTCTATTTTTGGGAAATATTGTTTTGCGTTCCAAGGTATGTCCAGGAAACACATATTTACATTCTTATCTACCCTAAAGGTACATTATAGCAAAATTTCAAGGTGCATAAAACACTTCATGAACCGTGCGGTTCCTTACTCTCGGACTATTACAGAAAACATTTGCATTTACAAATAAGAATAGTTCTTTATCCCGTTCGACCATCCAGCTCCATGAGAGAACCACGCAATGCTGATGAGTCTGTTGCCCAAGCGTCACATAAAAAAAGCCCTACTCGCAGGAAGTGCGTTATCTTAGCGCGGTTCCGTTCTTATCTCTAGTGTCATTAGGACAGATTGAAGTGCAAACAGTTAATATTTTGGTTCGAACTTTCTTGAAAAGCTTTGATGGCATTACCTGGAAGGGTCATCCACTAGAAATACTTATCTCACTGTTCAATGCATTAAAAAATATCATAATGTTTCAAATTTTCTTGTATTCTTCTACTATAGTACTAATTCTACAAATAAGTCCAATTTAAAACAAAAAACAACCAATTAAAATGTGAGCTAAACAACTACAAAATCCCGTTCAAAAGAACAAAACAAACACATATGAAGTTTTAATCACTTATTTCTCCGATTGACATCGCCTAATCGAAAATTGATTCAGAATCTTTTTTGTAGAACATTTAGTAATCTTTTGAAGGAATAACTTCCATTTACCACGTCTTACTAACCGTTGGCGAGATATTACGGAAAATATACGAAGTTCCCAAAACTTTTCATGTCTATTAATAAAATATTTTATTCTAGGGTCTTTTGTATAATAAGGCCCAGCGCACACGGTGCAACTGTTCTGCAACTCGAGTTGCAAACTAGTTGCGTCTGAAACCAGTTTGCAACTGAAATGAAAAATCTTCCTGCTCACGGTGCGACTTTTCTGCAATTAGAGTTGCAAACCAGTTGCGTATGAAATTAGTATGCAACTGAAACAAAACACGCGAGTATATTGGCTTGTTTTAAATCAATTGCCCAACAAGTGGTTAGTTTATTTAGTGAGTTACGTACAAGGGGAGTATACAGCGATGGGGGTCACCAATATGAACTATTTTTATTCTGGTGATTCTACTTGCAAAAAAAATGGTTCTCAAAATAAAAATAAAATTTTAACTTTTTTGCATATATCGTCAATCCCAGAACACGTAGAAACACCCTCATTGGAAGGAAATGTGTCAGATTATCGACCCTCCAAGTTTGGTTTGAATCGGGTAAATATTCTTTGAAATATGGCCGGATTCTTGAATCTTTAACAAACTTGTAAGGGCCCTCCCTCTTAGTGAAATTTAAAATACCCTTTTTTTTTTATTTTTGTAATATTCATAAAATTTGAATTTAGGGGTTTTTTAATGTGCTAAAAACGAATATGACATCCGTTTTTAAATCAAAAATTGCTTCACGTTAAGTTCTTGATGGCACACGTTGTTATTGGCTATATGGCTCAAATACACTTTACTTAAAACTGCCTTTATATTTACATAACCCAAAATAACATAGCTGAAAAACATATGTAATGAATTAACCTTCATGTAACTAAGCAACCGCAAATATCGATAGAATGCAAGGCTGTCCGACGAAAGTCTCGTACAACTCAAATGCAACGCAACTGCAACCGCGGGCCCACGGTTGCGTGTGATTGGTTTGAAATCGTCAGAAATAAGTTGCGTCGTGTGCGCCTGCCCATTGAAATACATTGCCGAGGTCGCAAAACAGTTGCGCGTGCAACTGGAGTTGCAAACGAGTTGCATCGTGTGCGATGGGCCTTAACATATGTTTGGTTTCAGGTTAGTTTGAAATCGTCAAAAAACATTGCGTCGTGTACGCCTGTCCATTGAAATACATTGCCGAGGTCGCAAAACAGTTGCGCGTGCAACTAGTTTGCAACTGGAGTTGCAAAACAGTCTCACCGTGTGCGCTGGGCCTAAGCATACACTTTTCAAGAACTAGTAACAGTTACTCATTTTATTATTATTTGGAACATATGATTCACCTCTAACCTAATTCTGTATTTAAACGCATTCATTTATCGGATTTACATGAAAAACACTAACAATGAATTTGCTTAAGTTAAGTCAGTTAATATCTAATGTGAAAGTTTCAGTCCGGTTTCTTCAGAAGAAGGGATTAATCCATTCTGATAAAAAGTGCTCCAGACTTCATAAAATGAAAATTTATTATAGAAGGAACAGAGGGCCAATTTGGAAGTGTAATCGGGCAGGATGTAAGAAGGGAATTAGCATTTATAAAGGTACGTGGTTTGAAAACAGCAAAATACCACTCAAAACAGCATATTATAGAGTTTAGTAAAGTAACAGTAGAGTAACTGTTACTAGTTCTTGAAAAGTGTATGCTTATTAGGTAAAAATGCAGTATCCAGCCCTCCAAACCGATTTCTTTCAAACTTTGCACAATAACGTATTTTGATGCACTAAACACGAATACGATAAAAAAAACAAAAACCGTCGGATTTAACTAGGAAAGAAGTTATTAAGCACTAAAGTTCACTGTTGTGAGGTTATGAGAGCTAATGTAAACAACTAAATTTGTGACGACTTTAAGGCATACATGACTTTAACCCTAGTCCGGGCGCGCTGGTTGCTTTTGTCAACCAGTCGAATGATTTCATTTCCATTTTCCACAAATTCTGACTCAGACGCTTCCAGCCGCTAATACCTTTGCCCAACATCCTTCCTTTTCCTTCAGTACAATTTTGACTTTAATAGAGTGAACATCTGCAATATTATTCATTATTTAGTCTTTGAATCCAGCTTTGGTAGACAAAGTCAACCACGCGCCCGGTCATGTAAGTAATTTAGTTTCTGTTTTTTGCTGATTATAATTTTCACGTCTCTTCTCTTAATCGGATTATACTATTTTAGGTCGCGTTTTATTAAAAATGAAGACATACCTAAAATTTTAGAAGAGCTTAAACAGCAATCAGACGAGGAAAAAGAAGCTAGAGCTTGTGCTGGCAGACCATCAGAGTATGATTCTTCCGACTCTGAAGATGAAATCGTATGTCATTCTGACCAGGAACATAACAGTGATACCGAACAAAAAATAGATTCTGAAAAGGAAACAACCTCTGAAGATGAGATGGACACAGATTTTTTCTATGGAAAGGACGACACTATGTGGGCTACGACGGCTTTCACCAAAAGTTCATCTAGGACTAAATCAAAGAATATTGTAAAAATATTACCAGGTCCAAAAGGGGAAGCAAAAAATGCTATTACTGAAATTGATTGACCTCATGTTCGGCTTCAGCACGCCAAGGAGCATAGAGATTGACCAAAATCATCAAATCAAATTTCAGAAAGATTATTTTTGTAGACCTGTGTTATTAATCTTCAATGAGCGATTTTTGTTAAATTTTGTGATGTGGATTAAAGAATTTATTGAATAACTTGAATTGAATTTTAAATATTATTTATTTTATTATTATGTCATATAACCCCTAATATCAATAAAAATAATAAAAAATTATGTTCATGCATAATAGTTAAGGTTAAGAGTGGGTATATACTCGTAAGTTAAAGAAAACTGTGGTGGTTGACAAAGACAACCACGCGCCCGGATACGTGACTCTAATAGACGCGCCCGGTCTAGGGTTAAGGCATAAATGACGACTTTAAGGCATACGTGCTATGCGTTTCCGCTCGCTCCGCTCGCTCAAAAAGATAACAAAACCCCAGTCAATCCAACTCGCTAAAATTAATAGACTATAATATTAAGCACTAAAGTTAGGAAGGTTATAAAACTAGGCATCAGCGTATTTGTAAACGCGCATGCGCAGATATGTAACATTGGGAAACAGAGAACTCTCATTTGAAATGTTCAGAAACCATTTATTCAAAGATATTGTTAATTTTAAGGGCATCCTCACCCGTCGTCACCTGTCGATTAAGGGCATACGTCCTATGCGTTTCCGCTCGCTCAAGAAAATAACAAAACCCCAGTCAATCAAACTCGCTAAAATTAATAGAATTCTATTAATTTTAGCGAGTTGGATTGACTGGGGTTTTGTTATCTTCTTGAGCGAGCGGAGCGTGCGGAAACGCATAGCATGTATGCCCTTAAAGTCTTCCTAGACATTCCTCTAATCCTCCAAGACATCTCTTTTAGCTTTCTTCTTCTTCTTCTTCTTCTTGAGACTGGATGTTCGGTGGATACAAATCCCCAATCGCACTGAAAAATGCCTTTAAACGCTCTTCATATTTATGAGCGCGTTTGAAGAGAAATTCGGCTAAATATCCATCTAAATGTTCTTCTCGCCGCCAATATCGCGGGATATTATCCCGATATCGCGGGGTATTATCCCGAACTTCCCTCCAAATGCGCTCAATATTTTGAGTATGGGCACCTGTAAATAAAATAAATAAATAAATATATATATATATATATAGTATTAATATTATTAATCCATACAAGATGCTTGTGTCTTTATTTACCTGTTTCTGGATCGACGAAATTCAAGGAATGATTCACTTTGAGATGTTGGAAACCTTGGCTGTTTAAGCAGTCATAAGATTTCCAACAATCTGAAATGATAGTCGTTCCAGGCCTTATCCATTCTTTTATCAGCGCTAAAAGGGTATTTTCAGTGCGATCGGGAACTGGGACGAGAAATACTTTTCCAGTTCCACGTTCGTATCCACCGAAAATCCAGTTGCCAGGAATTATTCTTCCCTCCAAGCTGAACAGTTGCCTTTCGGGCCCAATGTAAGCATACCTAGAACAAAAATTTTCTAATTTATGTAACATGTAATTATAATAATACTATATTACTTACTTCTCGGCAAAAAGACATCCAATCAACAATGGAATGCTCCGCAACGTCCAATTCCTGGCATAAAAATTGCTGTCTTGGAGGACGCATCATTATGAAATATGCGGTGATTAGGCACAGTTTTTCGATAGGCAAATGTGTCCCATGAAACCAAGTTGCTTGCCGCTAGCCTTAAATTCACATTGTTTCCGTACTTTTTTTTTGTGTTTGTCAATTACGATGTGTCATTTGCGGCACCTAAACTCCAAATTTTTTTCATGAAGTTTTAAATTTTCCCCACATTGACCACAGTTGAGAGAATTACTCAAAATGTTATGTTCAAATAAAAATTTGAGTAATTCTTGTCTATTATCAACAAGAATTATAAATTGGTGCAATTTCATGCTCATTGTTTTGTTTTTTTTATAAAATAACAGTAGACAATTGACTTGTTGACAATTGAAGTTCGGTAGGCGCGAATTAGAACGATAATTATAAAGGCATTAGCTAATTATTAAGGGATTTCTGATATATAATACTTTTCATGAACGAAACAAGAAATGTGAAGAGTGTTTAATTATTTAAAAAAATGATTGTAAATAAATAACTGCTGATGAATTTCGATAATTGATGGTAAATTTCAATTAAACTTCCTTATTACGAACTTTTCCATACCCGCGCATGCGTATGTCGACAAATTTAGTTGTTTACATTAGCTCTCATAACCTGCACAACAGTGAACTTAAGTGCTTAATAACTTCTTTCCTAGTTAAATCCGACATTTTTTTTTTATCGTATTCGTGTTTAGTGCATCAAAAAACGTTATTGTGCAAAGTTTGAAAGAAATCGGTTTGGAGGGCTGGAAACTGCATTTTTACCGCTTATTATACAAAAGACCCTTATTCTAATCCTTCCTTAACTCCAAACGTAACCAAAATTTAAACATCTTTGTTTATATGAATTTTAAACAGTCAGAAAATATTTTAACTTAATTAGATGATTCTAAATAGCCTAACCAAAAACTTTATTCGAGAACTATTTTTCCACTTTTCTCAAAAACGGTTAAAGCTATCGCTTTAAAAAAGATTTCATTCGTTTTTCTAGGCCAAGAAACCTATAGAACGAGTACTTGCAAGCAAATGAAGTAATTGTAACGATTTTTTTCGCGCTTTCACTGCAAAAACCATGTTCCGGTGGACGGATTTCGCGCTTTCACTGCAAAAACCATGTTCCGGTGGACGGATTTCGCGCTTTCACTGCAAAAACCATGTTCCGGTGGACGGATTTCGTTGATTACCGAAGTTGACCTTTCAAATAACACGAAAGATTTTTGTACTAAATTTCATCAAATTCAGTCAATTATTCATTTAGCCAGAGCGCGAGCAGACAAATATATATGTCATGTATGAATTATAAGTAGTTGATTATATTATTTTCATACTTATATATAATTTTCCTTAATACCCATTACTTCCAGAATATTAAGTAAGAAGTCCGTGACGCAGGAGCTGCATAACTGAGCACTTTCATCAGAATTTGAGGCCTTTTGATCTGTCGCAGGAACAGGATACAGTCTCTTTAGTGGTAGAAAGCGCTCCTTGCTGCGGCCTTGCGAACCTACGCCTGGCGGGCTATTCTATTGAAATATATTACAAAGTAAACCCCCCTTTCCGATAGACCTATTTAGATAATTTTTACAAAACGTCTTTCTCATGAGTTACCCACGACGTATACCGCGTCTCGTTACAATACAGCAGAAATTACGACCGGTATGAGAATATTAGTAATTTGGGTCCGGAGTAAACCCCCCCCCCCCTCCTAATGAACCGATTTAGTTTATTTTTACATCTCAATTTTCTCTCTATATTACCACTACGAATACCAAGTGTCGTTGAAATATAACAAATATTACGGCTGGCAAGGTCAAATTAGTGTTTTGGGTTCGGGGTAACCCCCCCCCCTTCCGGTGGACCGAGTTTGGTAATTAACGAACTCGCTCAATAGTTTGCTGATTGAATGCTATATACCAAGTTTCGTGAAGAAAAAACAAATACTCTGGACACTATCGTGTTAACAGACACACACACACACACACACATATATATATATATATATATATATATATATATATATATATAAATTTTAACGGGGGTCATTTTCGGTGTCTACTAGGTAGGATCGATAAAGATTTGAAGAAATTTTCCAAAAATTCCGTCATGAGTGCAACCTCAATAGCTACTTTCCTTCGGAGGAAAGTGCTAAAACATTAGCTATCATGGATAAAGCACACCGTACATTTATCTCATCTATTCTGCTCCATATCATTAAATCATGCCCCTTATTGCAGGGGATCTATTCCCGCCCTGAGTATGCTAAGCATGTAGCTATAAAGATTGGCTACGCTCCATTATACATGATATCCATACGTAATATGTCAACACACTCTAGGAGAAGAACCAGTTACTTTACACAGCATACCACCATCTGGTAGAGCTGAAGTTTATTTATACGGACTCACGAGCAGTTACTTTACACAGCATACCACCATCTGGTAGAGCTGAAGTTTATTTATACGGACTCACGAGCAAAGAAAATGTCGTTCTCTTATCAAGAATGGCGTGTATTTAGGCTCTAGCTATAATATAGGCTTAAAAAATAAGTCCTCTTCCGTACATAAAGTTTTTTTTTGCTTTACATCCCTGGCGAAGCCTTGAATTTCAAGCTAAAACATCGGCAAAAAAATAAAACTCATTTTTTTATTAAAAAAAAATAGGTTTTATTAAAATTAAATAAATAATCCTTTCAACCATGTTTATTGGGGTGGTGGATTTTCTTTAGAAAAAATAAAAAAGCATCAGACCTATCCTGGCTAGAAAAGGGTGGTGACTTATAGATAACCCGTCCCAAAATTCTACGTTAATAATAATAGACCTGTAATACATAAATGAAATATTTATAATTCCTCAGGGAGTGTCAGCAATGGCTGCCTTCTCCCCTCTATTCTTCCTTGTGCTAGTTTATGAGATACATATTTACTTATTGTATTATATGTAAACATATGTATACAGATTGTAAATATTCAATAAATAAAAAAAAAAAAAAAAAAAAAAAAAAAAAAAAAATAATAGACGTTATTATATTCCGCAATTCTGAATCTTAAAATTGACGGGGGTGCTGCAATAAGAAGGCAACTCCATTTTTGGGGATTTTCACGTCAGAATATTATCATGGATTTAAAAACTATATCTTTCTTGTGATACAATAAGGAAGCAGCTCTGGTCACATCAATTGTGGAATCACAGCAACTAAACCACTGCGTGAAATCCATTATTGACCTTTCATCTGCGTACAGCCAACCCCTGCTCTTAAAAACTGAGAAATGCCGTAATGAGCCTCGCACACAAATATGTCGGAGAAAATATGATGCCGTTCTATAGTGCATTAAAATGTGTAGCATATTCAGCTAATTAATTTTGCATTAATTGATTTATTTTTTGTATTTTGCATTTTTGTTGGCCCAGCCATATGAGCTTCCTTTGTTGGCCCAGCCATATGAGCTTCCTTTGTTGGCCCTGCCATATGAGCTTCCTTTGTTGGCCCTGCCATATGAGCTTCCTTAGTTGGCCTTGCCATATGAGCTTCCTTTGTAGGCCCTGCCATATGAGCTTCCTTTGTTGGCCCAGCCATATGAGCTTCCTTTGTTGGCCCTGCCATATGAGCTTCCTTTGTTGGCCCTGCCATATGAGCTTCCTTTGTTGGCCCTGCCATATGAGCTTCCTTTGTTGGCCCTGCCATATGAGCTTCCTTTGTTGGCCCTGCCATATGAGCTTCCTTTGTTGGCCCAGCCATATGAGCTTCCTTAGTTGGCCTTGCCATATGAGCTTCCTTCGTTGGCCCTGCCATATGAGCTTCCTTTGTTGGCCCAGCCATATGAGCTTCCTTTGTTGGGCCTGCCATATGAGCTTCCTTAGTTGGCCTTGCCATATGAGCTTCCTTTGTTGGCCCAGCCATATGAGCTTCCTTTGTCATATGAGCTTCCTTTGTTGGCCCTGCCATATGAGCTTCCTTTGTTGGCCCTGCCATATGAGCTTCCTTTGTTGGCCCAGCCATATGAGCTTCCTTTGTTGGCCCTGCCATATGAGCTTCCTTTGTTGGCCCTGCCATATGAGCTTCCTTAGTTGGCCTTGCCATATGAGCTTCCTTTGTTGGCCCTGCCATATGAGCTTCCTTTGTTGGCCCAGCCATATGAGCTTCCTTTGTTGGCCCTGCCATATGAGCTTCCTTTGTTGGCCCTGCCATATGAGCTTCCTTAGTTGGCCTTGCCATATGAGCTTCCTTTGTTGGCCCTGCCATATGAGCTTCCTTTGTTGGCCCAGCCATATGAGCTTCCTTTGTTGGCCCAGCCATATGAGCTTCCTTTGTTAGGCCTGCCATATGAGCTTCCTTAGTTGGCCTTGCCATATGAGCTTCCTTTGTTGGCCCAGCCATATGAGCTTCCTTTGTCATATGAGCTTCCTTTGTTGGCCCTGCCATATGAGCTTCCTTTGTTGGCCCTGCCATATGAGCTTCCTTTGTTGGTCCTGCCATATGAGCTTCCTTAGTTGGCCTTGCCATATGAGCTTCCTTTGTTGGCCCTGCCATATGAGCTTCCTTTGTTGGCCCAGCCATATGAGCTTCCTTTGTTGGCCCTGCCATATGAGCTTCCTTTGTTGGCCCTGCCATATGAGCTTCCTTTGTTGGCCCAGCCATATGAGCTTCCTTAGTTGGCCTTGCCATATGAGCTTCCTTTGTTGGCCCTGCCATATGAGCTTCCTTAGTTGGCCTTGCCATATGAGCTTCCTTTGTTGGCCCTGCCATATGAGCTTCCTTTGTTGGCCCAGCCATATGAGCTTCCTTTGTTGGCCCTGCCATATGAGCTTCCTTTGTTGGCCCAGCCATATGAGCTTCCTTTGTTGGCCCAGCCATATGAACTTCCTTTGTTGGCCCTGCCATATGAGCTTCCTTCGTTGGCCCTGCCATATGAGCTTCCTTTGTTGGCCCAGCCATATGAGCTTCCTTTGTTGGGCCTGCCATATGAGCTTCCTTAGTTGGCCTTGCCATATGAGCTTCCTTTGTTGGCCCAGCCATATGAGCTTCCTTTGTCATATGAGCTTCCTTTGTTGGCCCAGCCATATGAGCTTCCTTTGTTGGCCCTGCCATATGAGCTTCCTTTGTTGGCCCTGCCATATGAGCTTCCTTAGTTGGCCTTGCCATATGAGCTTCCTTTGTAGGCCCTGCCATATGAGCTTCCTTTGTTGGCCCAGCCATATGAGCTTCCTTTGTTGGCCCTGCCATATGAGCTTCCTTTGTTGGCCCTGCCATATGAGCTTCCTTTGTTGGCCCTGCCATATGAGCTTCCTTTGTTGGCCCTGCCATATGAGCTTCCTTTGTTGGCCCTGCCATATGAGCTTCCTTTGTTGGCCCAGCCATATGAGCTTCCTTAGTTGGCCTTGCCATATGAGCTTCCTTCGTTGGCCCTGCCATATGAGCTTCCTTTGTTGGCCCAGCCATATGAGCTTCCTTTGTTGGGCCTGCCATATGAGCTTCCTTAGTTGGCCTTGCCATATGAGCTTCCTTTGTTGGCCCAGCCATATGAGCTTCCTTTGTCATATGAGCTTCCTTTGTTGGCCCTGCCATATGAGCTTCCTTTGTTGGCCCTGCCATATGAGCTTCCTTTGTTGGCCCAGCCATATGAGCTTCCTTTGTTGGCCCTGCCATATGAGCTTCCTTTGTTGGCCCTGCCATATGAGCTTCCTTAGTTGGCCTTGCCATATGAGCTTCCTTTGTTGGCCCTGCCATATGAGCTTCCTTTGTTGGCCCAGCCATATGAGCTTCCTTTGTTGGCCCTGCCATATGAGCTTCCTTTGTTGGCCCTGCCATATGAGCTTCCTTAGTTGGCCTTGCCATATGAGCTTCCTTTGTTGGCCCTGCCATATGAGCTTCCTTTGTTGGCCCAGCCATATGAGCTTCCTTTGTTAGGCCTGCCATATGAGCTTCCTTAGTTGGCCTTGCCATATGAGCTTCCTTTGTTGGCCCAGCCATATGAGCTTCCTTTGTCATATGAGCTTCCTTTGTTGGCCCTGCCATATGAGCTTCCTTTGTTGGCCCTGCCATATGAGCTTCCTTTGTTGGTCCTGCCATATGAGCTTCCTTAGTTGGCCTTGCCATATGAGCTTCCTTTGTTGGCCCTGCCATATGAGCTTCCTTTGTTGGCCCAGCCATATGAGCTTCCTTTGTTGGCCCTGCCATATGAGCTTCCTTTGTTGGCCCTGCCATATGAGCTTCCTTTGTTGGCCCAGCCATATGAGCTTCCTTAGTTGGCCTTGCCATATGAGCTTCCTTTGTTGGCCCTGCCATATGAGCTTCCTTAGTTGGCCTTGCCATATGAGCTTCCTTTGTTGGCCCTGCCATATGAGCTTCCTTTGTTGGCCCAGCCATATGAGCTTCCTTTGTTGGCCCTGCCATATGAGCTTCCTTTGTTGGCCCAGCCATATGAGCTTCCTTTGTTGGCCCAGCCATATGAACTTCCTTTGTTGGCCCTGCCATATGAGCTTCCTTTGTTGGCCCTGCCATATGAGCTTCCTTAGTTGGCCCTGCCATATGAGCTTCCTTTGTTGGCCCAGCCATATGAGCTTCCTTTGTTGGCCCGGCCATATGAGCATCCTTTGTTGGCCCTGCCATATGAGCTTCCTTTGTTGGCCCTGCCATATGAGCTTCCTTTGTTGGCCCAGCCATATGAGCTTCCTTTGTTGGCACAGCCATATGAGCTTCCTTTGTTGATCCTGCCATATGAGCTTCCTTTGTTGGCCCAGCCATATGAGCTTCCTTTGTTGGCCCTGCCATATGAGCTTCCTTAGTTGGCCTTGCCATATGAGCTTCCTCAGTTGGCCTTGCCATATGAGCTTCCTTTGTTGGCCCTGCCATATGAGCTTCCTTTGTTGGCCCAGCCATATGAGCTTCCTTTGTTGGCCCTGCCATATGAGCTTCCTTTGTTGGCCCAGCCATATGAGCTTCCTTAGTTGGCCTTGCCATATGAGCTTCCTTTGTTGGCCCAGCCATATGAGCTTCCTTTGTCATATGAGCATCCTTTGTTGGCCCTGCCATATGAGCTTCCTTTGTTGGCCCAGCCATATGAGCTTCCTTTGTTGGCCCTGCCATATGAGCATCCTTTGTTGGCCCTGCCATATGAGCTTCCTTTGTTGGCCCAGCCATATAAGCTTCCTTTGTTGGCCCAGCCATATGAGCTTCCTTTGTTGGCCCTGCCATATGAGCTTCCTTTGTTGGCCCTGCCATATGAGCTTCCTTAGTTTGCCCTGCCATATGAGCTTCCTTCGTTGGCCCAGCCATATGAGTTTCCTTTGTTGGCCCTGCCATATGAGCATCCTTTGTTGGCCCTGCCATATGAGCTTCCTTGGTTGGCCCTGCCATATGAGCTTCCTTTGTTGGCCCAGCCATATGAGCTTCCTTTGTTGGCCCTGCCATATGAGCATCCTTTGTTGGCCCTGCCATATGAGCTTCCTTTGTTGGCCCTGCCATATGAGCTTCCTTTGTTGGCCCAGCCATATGAGCTTCCTTTGTTGGCCCAGCCATATGAGCTTCCTTTGTTGGCCCTGCCATATGAGCTTCCTTTGTTGGCCCAGCCATATGAGCTTCCTTAGTTGGCCTTGCCATATGAGCTTCCTTTGTTGGCCCAGCCATATGAGCTTCCTTTGTCATATGAGCATCCTTTGTTGGCCCTGCCATATGAGCTTCCTTTGTTAGCCCTGCCATATGAGCTTCCTTTGTTGGCCCAGCCATATGAGCTTCCTTTGTTGGCCCTGCCATATGAGCATCCTTTGTTGGCCCTGCCATATGAGCTTCCTTTGTTGGCCCAGCCATATGAGCTTCCTTTGTTGGCCCAGCCATATGAGCTTCCTTTGTTGGCCCTGCCATATGAGCTTCCTTTGTTGGCCCTGCCATATGAGCTTCCTTAGTTGGCCCTGCCATATGAGCTTCCTTTGTTGGCCCAGCCATATGAGCTTCCTTTGTTGGCCCTGCCATATGAGCATCCTTTGTTGGCCCTGCCATAGGAGCTTCCTTGGTTGGCCCTGCCATATGAGCTTCCTTTGTTGGCCCAGCCATATGAGCTTCCTTTGTTGGCCCTGCCATATGAGCATCCTTTGTTGGCCCTGCCATATGAGCTTCCTTTGTTGGCCCTGCCATATGAGCTTCCTTTGTTGGCCCTGCCATATGAGCTTCCTTTGTTGGCCCAGCCATATGAGCTTCCTTTGTTGGCCCAGCCATATGAGCTTCCTTTGTTGGCCCTGCCATATGAGCTTTCTTGGTTGGCCCTGCCATATGAGCGTCCTTTGTTGGCCCAGCCATATGAGCTTCCTTTGTTGGCCCAGCCATATGAGCTTCCTTTGTTGGCCCTGCCATATGAGCTTCCTTTGTTGGCCCTGCCATATGAGCTTCCTTTGTTGGCCCAGCCATATGAGCTTCCTTTGTTGGCCCAGCCATATGAGCTTCCTTTGTTGGCACTGCCATATGAGCTTCCTTTGTTGGCCCTGCCATATGAGCTTCCTTTGTTGGCCCAGCCATATGAGCTTCCTTTGTTGGCCCAGCCATATGAGCTTCCTTTGTTGGCCCTGCCATATGAGCTTCCTTTGTTGGCCCTGCCATATGAGCTTCCTTTGTTGGCCCAGCCATATGAGCTTCCTTTGTTGGCCCAGCCATATGAGCTTCCTTTGTTGGCCCTGCCATATGAGCTTCCTTTGTTGGCCCTGCCATATGAGCTTCCTTTGTTGGCCCTGCCATATGAGCTTCCTTTGTTGGCCCAGCCATATGAGCTTCCTTTGTTGGCCCTGCCATATGAGCTTCCTTTGTTGGCCCTGCCATATGAGCTTCCTTTGTTGGCCCTGCCATATGAGCTTCCTAAATTAAAAATGTGTTCAAAATCAAATTTTGTTTATTGTAGTTGAAAATGCCGTAAATGTTTTATAGAAATTAGTACAAGAAGGAGTCAGTTTCAAATCATTAAACTTCACACCAACAGCCTAAAAAAGGTAAGGTAGGGTCCTTATGGACTTAATTTCATAAGTAGGTGGATATTTTATGATAAGAAAAAGAAAACGAAAAAAATATTAAGAAACTAAATTTTAAAACTTTTCTTTTCAATTTGCCTAAAATGTGAAAAAAGAGCTGCCTCCTTTTCGCTGCACGCCCTTCTATTGATATGCGTATCATTTTCTGATGAAAATAAAATAATAAAATAAAATAATAATAAATTCCTTCAATAAAATAATTGCCGTATAAAACATTCTCTGAGCGTCTTTCTGACGTTAATCGAGGATGAAGTTGGGAGGCCTTGAACACAGAACCTTCATATTGTATCATATTTCATATTACCAGATGTATTTATATACAGGATGTAATAATCAGTAAGGATATATATATATATATGTGTGTGTGTGCTTGATGTTTATTTTTCGTCGCTGGGATGATATTTTTAGATGGAACGGCATTTTTCTGTCAGGTTTGGATATGTTTTTAGCATTTTCCTCTTCATTGGTCTACCTGAATATGGAAGGGTAGAATATCACTAAACAACACGGTAGGGTCAACGGATTCTGCTGAATTCCAGGATTCAAGCAGTATCTTATGTAGGGTAATGTTTTATTTCACTGTTATATATGTATATATATATTTATATATATATATATATATATATATATATATATATATATATATATATATTTAGATGGAACGGCATTTTTCTCCAGCGGTGGTACTCCTCCTCACTTCTTCCTGGGATATTTCGATGGATTTATCTCCATCTTCGTCAGCCAGGTACTTGATGTTTCTTCCTCGGTGGTTGCCAAAAAATGAATTTTTTTTCGATCTGGGCGCCCTTTCTACTCTCTAGCCCCAGTATCGGCGTACCAATGGTGTTGAAACTCCCTGGTGTAGTTGGGATTCTCATAAAAATCAAGCATATCAAACCTTACGGCGAGGAAATTACAGGAAAAAAAGACGCAATACCATCAGCGCTACTAACGGACAGAATCCCAACTACACCAAGGAGCTTCAACACCATTGGTCCGCCGATACTGGGGCTAGAGAGTAGAAAGGGCGCCCAGATCGAGAAAAATTTCATTCCCTTGGCAACCACCGAGGAAGAAACATCAAGTACCTGGCTGACGAAGATGGAGATGAATCCATCGAAATATCCCAGGAAGAAGTGAGGAGCAGTACCACCGCTGGAGAAAAATGCCGTTCCATCTAAATATATATATATATATATATATATATATATATATATATATATACACATATATAACAGTGAAATAAAACATTACCCTACATAAGATACTGCTTGAATCCTGGAATTCAGCAGAATCCGTTGACCCTACCGTGTTGTTTAGTGATTTTCTACCCTTCCATATTCAGGTAGACCAATGAAGAGGAAAATGCTAAAAACATATCCAAACCTTGTTATATATTCCATCAGACTAATTGAATATTAGATTTAATCCTGGGGTGTAGTAACCAACCAGCTTCCTGTTCATTCATCTTCATTTAGATTGCATATACCCTTCTGTCAATATCCTGTTTCATACCTGTTCCACCCTCCATACGGGGAGTACACAATTATACGTTGAAACAACTGTATCACTGTACGATCTAAGAAGCAGTTGTCTCTCAACTCTCTAACATATACAAGATTATAGTATACTAGCTGTTACCCGGCGTGCCATGCTACACCTACTTTCTGCATCTAGAAAAACAATAATAAATTAGAAAATAAATAATTAATATTAAAATCCAATTACGTAAAACTGTAACTGTTCGAATTCACAGTTTCGAACGCGTGACCTCCGAACTGTGAGTCCTAGACTATTTTGACCTAGCCTAAGACACTCTCCGGATCAATACCTATCTGTGTGCAATGTTTGATCAAAATCGGTCAAACGGTGTGGATTTGTATAAAGAAGAAACATACAAACAGACAGCTGGTAGAAATTTTTGACCTATCGTATGATACGACCCGTATCAAGACGTAACAGTGTGCCAAGTGTGATTAAAATCGGTAAACGGCATGGATTTTTATTAGGAACAAACAAAAAACAGATAAACAGACAAACAGAAAAACAGATAAGCAGGGAAACAGACACGTGATTTTTATGTATATAGATATAAAGATGGTTACTTCTAAGATACCTCCACCAAGGAATGTCTTTATAGAAAGACCGAATTTCAAATTTTCATCTGGTTTAACGAAAAAAAAATTGTAAACCTGCATCTATTATAGATACATGTGCATATGATAAATGTATATATTATAATTTAATGTAGTTTTTAGCACTTTCCTCCGAAGGAAAGTAGCTATTGAGGTTGGACTCATGACGGAATTTTTGAAAAATTTGCCGATGTTTTAGCTTGAAATTCAAGGCTTCGCCAGGGATGTAAAGCAAAAAATGTACGGAAGAGGACTTATTTTTTAAGCCTATATTATAGCTAGAGCCTAAATACACGTCATTCTTGATAAGAGAACGACATTTTCTTTGCTCGTGAGTCCGTATAAATAAACTTCAGCTCTACCAGATGGTGGTATGCTGTGTAAAGTAACTGGTTCTTCTCCTAGAGTGTGTTGACATATTACGTATGAATATCATGTATAACGGAGCGTAACCAATCTTTATAGCTACATGCTTAGCATACTCAGGGCGGGAATAGATCCCCTGCAATAAGGGGCATGATTTAATGATATGGAGCAGAATGGAGTAGATAAATGTACGTTGTGCTTTATCCATGATAGCTAGCGTTTTAGCGCTTTCCTCCGAAGGAAAGTAGCTATTGAGGTTGCACTCATGACGGAATTTTTGAAAAATTTCTTCAAATCTTTATCGATCCTACCTAGTAGACACCGAAAATGACCCCCGTTAAAATTTATATATATATATGTGTGTGTTTGTTAACACGATAACAGCCAGAGTTTTTGTTTTTTCGTCACGAAACTTGGTATATAGCATTCAATTAGCAAAGGATTGAACGAGTTCGTTAACCACCAAAGCCAGTCCACCGGAAGGGGGGGTTTACCCCGAACCCAAAACACTAATTTGACTATGTCAGCCGTAATATTTGTTATATTTCAACGAAACTTGGTATTCGTAGTGGTAATATAGAGGGAAAAGTGAGATATAAAAATGAACTAAATCGGTTCATTAGAAGGGGGGGTTTACTCCGGACCCACAATACCAATTCGCCACTACCAGCCGTGATTTTTGGTATATTTCGACGAAGCTCGGTATTCGTAGTGCTAATCCACAGGAAAATATGTGTTGTAAAAATAAACTAAATCGGTTCATTAGGAGGGGGGGTTTACTCAGGACCCACAATACCAATTCGCCACTACCAGCCGTGATTTTTGGTATATTTCGACGAAACTCGGTATTCGTAGTGGTAATCTACAGGTAAATGTGTGTTGTAAAAATAAACTAAATCGGTTCATTAGAAGGGGGGATTTCCTCCGGACCCAAATTCCTAATATACTCATACCGGTCGTAATTTCTGCTGTATTGAAACGAAACGCGGTATACGTCGTGGGTAACTCATGAGAAAGACGTGTTGTAAAAATGAGCTGAATCGGTCAATCGGAAAGCGGGGGTTTAATTTGTAATATATTTCAATAGAAAAGCCCGGCAGACGTAGGTTCACAAAGCCGCCGCAAGGAGCGCTTTCTACCACTAGAGTGACTGTATCCTTTTCCTGCGTTAGATCAAAATACGATAATATGAGGTTTTTTGTATTTATTATTAGTAGGTACCATGTGTAAACATAACTCTGGAAGCAAATTAATAATTGATCAGTTACTCATTACAAAATTAAAAGAGAACTATTCACGTTTTTATTTTATTTATGTAGGATATTTTAAGCAAATTGTTCTCGAAAGCAGTCTACACTACCCAAATTCTGAGGAAAGTGCTTAGTTATGCAGCTCCTGCGTGACGGACTTTTTTCATTAACGGCGTATCAACAATTCGGCTATTACCGCTGGGCTATCTACAGGTTGCCACCCTTTTATGCCAACGGCACGTGGTCAGTCACCCATACAGGTATTCAGGCCAAGCCCGAACTTCAGTGATCATCGGGAACCGGCGCATGGCCGTTGGCGAATTTAATGTATTATCAAACTAATTAATTCTGGTTACATTTCTTCAGTTTTATGTGGCTTAAGTCATAAGAAAGCAAAATATTTTTTTTTTTCTAATTTATGCACCACTTTATTAAAACTTTAGTGGCCCTAAATGTTTCCTCACCTTCCGTATTATGCTTGACAACTTTAAGCGTGATTTGGTTAAGATAGTGGTTTTGAGCGGGGACCTTAGATATATTTATATATATATATTTTTAGTTTTTTTTTTTTTTTTTTTTTTAATCGAATCTCCGTTTAAATGTGTCTCTAGCTAGAATTTCTGTTTGTGTAATAAATGTAGATCTTATAGCTTCGTTTCCTGCCGCAAACAATTTAATTATATCTGCTTTTACTTTATTTTTTTTTATAAAATTCCACGATTTTCTAGTTAGTTTTCTATGGCACGTTTTTTTGATGTGTCCTTAGAATTTTAATCTTCATGTTTTTTGTTGTTTTTTTATTTATTTATTTTTTTACCTTAAGCCTTTAATTTCCTTATAATTTTTACATCAATATGTTTTCTGTTTCATAGTAATCTACTATATATTTGTCAAATACCACTCACTCACTCATCTATCATCCCCCAGCCCAAACCGCTCGATAGAAAATTTTGAAATTTTGCATGGACACTCCCTACATAACGTAGGCACTCGCTAAGAAAGGATTTTTTGATATTCGAATTTTTGAGGAGTTTAAAGTTTGAGTTGGTTAGAGCAGGCACGCCTAGGCAGCATGCGTTGCTAGGACGATAAAGAACAGCTGTTACCGTAAATTATCTGTTTCATAGTATTATTTTTAATTGAGGTTAATTTCCACTATGATGGCAGTCCTTGAATTACTAGATATAAAATGTGATTTTGTCCCTCATAGAGTTTACGCCCTGGTGATGGCCCATCCGAGGTAATAATATCCCGAACCACTTGACACAAAAATTTGAAATTTTGCACGGACAATCCGTTTTGAATGTAAACACTCGCTAAGAAAGTTCTTTTTTGATATTCAAATGTTTAAGTACTTTTAGGGAGGTTTGAATTATTAAGAAGTTCCTCATCGGCTCAAAAATGATTCGATTTTGATAACATTTGGTATAAAAATCTTCCATCTCATTTAAAAGGTCAAGTTCATTAACCAGTTGAATCCGTCTACTGGAACATGGTTTTTGGAGCGAAATTGGTGCGAAAGATTCCGTAACGTAGGAAAACGAATGAAACCATTTTTTAAGCGAGTTCTTTAGCCATTTACCAGAAAAATTGATAGAAATACTTTTCAAAACTAATTTTCTGTTTGGGTATTCAGAAACGAAGTATGTGGAAAAAAATTGTATGAATGGTGATACAAAGTTTTCAGATCTCAGTATACTTTCTAAAATATCTCGAAAACGGTTGGGAACTCGTAGTAAGTGGAAGGCGGCTATTCGAAAGGTTACTAAATTCTCTACAATAGGATTCTGTTGTAATGTTCGGTGGGGCGATGTCAAGCGAAGAGATAAGTGCTTAAAATTTCAAATTTGTTAGTTTTATGCTTTTCAACGTGGATTTGTCTATGTTTACCTAACTTTTTAAGCGGTTGTTGTTTTTTTTTTTATTATTATTTTTATTTTATTTTTTTGTTTACCCATAAACGGAAACAAAAACGGTTACCTCCACATGGTGTTTCCTGGGTAACTTTAAAGTCCGTGCAATAATAAGCTGTACAAAATTACGTAGTAGCGTTAATTTTGATCATATCTTATTCAACACAATATAAAAAATACTTATCGGCCGTGGTGAAGCACGGGTTTTCAGCTAGTATTACATATTCTTAAAAATTTTCCTTTATCTATTTCGAATAATATATAAATTATACAGGTATTTCAGTTTGATTACTGCGTTCTATTGTCTGGGTTTTGCATGCTGGGATTTTCATTATAAATGCTATTAATTTTAATAACAAAATATAATATCAGAGAGTAGCCATTTAAAAATACACATTAGCTTTTGCAGGAAAACTTTTCCTTGATATTTTCCCCCGAAGGCAACACTCGTGAAAATTGACCTAGTCACGAATCTCAGCCGAAGTGGCGTGACTCCGGCTTTTTAATCTCTACTATTCCCTTAGGCCTCCATATATTTCCATAAATTTGAAATAATCTAAACCTTTTTTGGGTGTTACTTATTTTCAATTTAATATTATAATTATGAACCTGTATTTTTTTCATATAATTATTTCCTACATGCCCCATTTTCTAAATACATATGATATATCATCATGCATCAAAAGCATTAATTTTACATGAGGTAAATTTAAATTGAAAAAATTAGTAACCTGAAACATACTTATGAGGGTGACATCATAACACAATCCGGAAGCGCCGAATATAGAAAATTCAACGAATCAGAACCCATAAATAACGAAAATAACAGTGGTCAAAATTTATATATAAAGTCCGTCACGCAGGAACTGCATAACTAAGCACTTTCCTCAGAATTGGGTAGGGTCGAGTGCATTGCCGAATAATTTGCTTAAAATAACCTATATAGATAAATAAAATAAAAACATAAATTGTTATGCCCTTTTGCTTTTATGAGCAGCTGTTTCAATTATTAATTTTCTAATTAATTTCCTTCCAGAGTTTTGTGTATGCGGGGTACTACACTACGTCATAAATACACAAAGCTTCACATTTTCATCTACTGATCTTGATGAGTTTCGCGAACCTACGTTTGACGGGAGAATTCAATTCAAACATAATACAAAGTAACACCCCCCCCCTTCCGATAGACCGATTTAGTTTATTTTCACAACATTCCTTTCTTATTAGATAGCCAGGACGTCTACAGAGTTTCGTAACAACAGAAAGTACGACCGGTATAAGGAAATTAGTAATTTCTGTCCGGAGTAAACCCCCCCTTCTAGTCAACCGATTTAGTTTATTTTCACAACATTCCTTTCTTATTAGATAGCCAGGACGTCTACAGAGTTTCCTAACAACAGAAAGTACGACCGGTATAAGGAAATTAGTAATTTCTGTCCGGAGTAAACCCCCCCCCTTCTAGTCAACCGATTTAGTTTATTTTTACAACAAATTTTTCTCTTCAGTTGACCACAAAAAATACCGAGTTTCGTTGAAATATAACTTAAATTATGGCTGGTATTGACAAATAACTACTTCGGCTCCCCCCTCCGGATGAACCGATTTTGTTGGTTAACGAACTTATTCAATCGTTTGATGGGGGAATACAACATAGTATGTAGTACATACTAAATTTTGCGGCGAAAAAACAAAAACTCTGGCTTGTATCGTGTTAACGGACACATATATAACTATATATATATATATATATATATATATATATATATATATATATATATATATAAATTTTAACTGGAGTCATTTTCGGTGTCTACTAGGTAGGATCGATAAAGATTCGAAGAAATTTTTCAAAAATTCCGTCACGAGTCCAACCTCAATAGCTACTTTCCTTCGGAGGTAAGTGCTAAAAGCGTTACAAAAAAGTGTCACAAAAAAATGTCCGCTGGCGTTCGCGCATGCTGAAGTTGTGTTTAGATAACGTGAGAACGGTAAGGGAATTCCTTCTTCCATCCCGTCATCTCTCGTCCATTATCAGCAGGGCTACCATCCATTTGAAACCAGAATGACTTAATATTTGGTAGATGGGCTTGTGTAATAAACGTCATGTAGTGTGGGAAGGATGGGACATCGCCATCATCGTGTAAAATTAAAGAATTTGTTCAGAATGGCTCCTTCATGCTAAAGCACATTTATAGGTTTTGACTAAAAAACTAGAAAAAAAATGGATAGAAATAGATTTTTTTCTAAAACTACGAGGTGTAATTTTAAAGCTTATTAAATAATGCAACTTTTGAGGCGGAAGCAAACCTCTAAGTCAAAAAATAGCTAATTAAGAAAATATTGAATAATTTAATAAAACACTAATATTAAACATTCTCATTTATATGGATTTTAATGTAGCTCTTAATGTACATGGTAATATTTTAATACCGGGTGTTTCTTATTGAAAATTTAATGTAGATTTTAAAAATGTGGTCGTTATTTACGATACATTGATCACAAATCCCGAAAACACAGTTTTTCTTTAAAAAAAGCCTTTAGTTTTTAAAATAAACAAAAGATTGAGTAGCTCCTCTACATTTTCAGATAGAAGTCCCTAAAGTCATCTCAATGCGGGACACCCTATATATATATATATATATATATATATATATATATATATATATATATATATATATATACATATACATATATATATTTGTCATTTCACTCTAGGTCTGGCTCCAAAATGGACCGATTTTAATAAAATTTGTAATCAAAATAATTTGTTGTAGCTACTTTCCTTCGGAGGATAATTTAAAATAAATAATTTAGGCGATATTTGTAACTATTTTCAAAGAAAGTGGATTTTCTAACTAATTTAATTTGGGTATTCAAAACCGATTAGCTCATTGTTAATTGGAAATTGCTCCAGTCGTTTAATATTTATCTAAACTACGACATTTAAATTTTTTTGTGGCGTTTGGAGTTTGGGGAGTACTAGAAAAAAAATTATATTAACATGAATGAAAAGTTATGGGTTCTTCGTATATTTTCTTAAATATTTCGAAAACAGTCAGGTTTCAAAAACTTTGAGGTTGCTGGCAGAGAAGGAAGATCTTCAGGTAAATGAAAAAAAGTCCGACTCGCAGGAACTGCATAATCTTAGCGCGGTTCCGTTCTTATCTCTAGACTCATTTAAAATTATTAAAATAGAAGCTGTTATTATTTTGGGTCCACATTTCTAGAAAGCATGAAGATTAGATAGTTAGCCGTCGAGGTGATAAGTAAAGATGGAATGGTTGGGATTCGGCTAAAGAAACCTCAATACGATTTTTGTTAAAAAATCTATATTTAGGACGTTTTGGCTACTCATTGGTAGCCTTCGTCAGCAATGAAAGTGCCGGGAGGCAGAGGAGGACCAACGTTGACAGTTCCATCTTTACTTTCAAGAAAGGTCTTATTTACGATCTTACCTGGATACCCATCCAGGGTATCCAGCCCTAGGAAGGACCCCGCTAGGCATTTGAAAAGCTATCTATCTCTAAGATTAAATTGTTTTTCTTATTTTTCTTAACCTGATTTATTATCAAATACATTATCCAACTACAAGCAGTTAAAAAATAATAAGGAATAAAAACAGACAAAAAGAAAAGTTCGAATAAGCGAAATCAATTACTTTAAAGTTTTAAGCACTTATTTCTCCGATTGACATCGTCTAATCAAAACTTTTATTAGAACCTTTTTTTTTAGAGAATTTAGTAAGCTTTCTAATGGTATTCTTCCGTTTACAAAGATTCTCAACCTTATTCGAGATATTAAGGAAAGTATACAAAGTTACCAAAACTTTTTATGTCTGTTAATAAAATATTTTATTCTGACCCTTCCTTAACTCCAAACGTAACGTAAATTTCAACATATAAGTTTTAATGAAAGTAGAACATGCAGAAAATTTTTCCACTGAATCCCATGATTCTAAGTACCTAAACCAAAAACGGTATTCAAAAACTATTTTTCCAATTTTCTCGAAAACGGTTAAAGCTATCGCCTTGAAAATGGTTTCATTCGTTTTCCTAGCCCAAGAAGCCTATAAAACGAGTACTTACAAGCTTATGAACTCAAAAACGTAAGCGTTACGATTTTTTCTGCGCGAATTTCGCCCCAAACGTCATCTTCCAGTGGGCGGATTTTGCTGGTTAACGAACTTGACCTTTCAAATTGGACGATGGATTTTTGTACCAAATTTCATCAAAATCGGACCATCAGGGAAGCCAGAAATGAGCGAACAGACAAATATATATATATATATATATATATATATATATATATATATATATATATATATATATATATAAATATATACATATATATATATATATATATATACAATTTTGAACCACCGTTATTTTCGGTCTCTAGGGGTTCTGAAACGCGAAATTTTTTGGTCGGCACTTCCGGATTGTTTCATTGTATCAACCTTATAAGCGGGGTTCCTCCCTATGGGGGAGGGAGGAACCGCGCTAAAACGTCCAGTTCCTTCACAACAGTTTATTTCCACGCTGAGCGCTTTCAGTAGCTCTTGCTACCATCCTCAGAACTGTGACAATAAAACAGTTGCATAACAGCAATCTTTTAAATATTAAAATGATCACTAACCTACACGTAACATAATAAATAAACACAATAATCTTGATTCGTCAACATAAACACTAAAAACAATACAAACAAAAACACAAGTCATTTTAATATTTAAAATATTTCTGTTATGCAACTGTTCTATTCTATTCATTTTGTCACAGTTCTGAGGATGGTAGCAAGAGCTACCGAAAGCGCTCAGCGTGGAAATAAACTGTTGTGAAGGAACTAGACGTTTTTTCATTTACCTGAAAACAGTCAGGATATCGTGGTGGAAGGTGACCATGCGAACGCTTACTAAATTTTCTACAAAAAAGGTTCTGAAGTAATTTTCGATGTGACGATGTCAATCCGAAAAAACAAGTGCCTGAAACTGGCGGTTTTGTATTATTGCGTGTCAGGGGAATTCTTCAGCCATGTTTTGTTGAATTTGAGCTTTTTGGGGATTTTATTGAGCTTGGTGAATGGAATTGCCAGCATAAAACAACCTTTCTCTGTACAATATGCTTTAAAATAACAGTAAATTGGTATAAGTTCTTAGTACATATTTAATTTTAAATATTCTAATTAACTTATAGAATGGCTGTGGCTAATCCTCCTATCTGTATAACCTTCCTCATACTGCTACAACTGAAGTTATCATCTACAGTAACTTTAACAGTAAAATGTTTTATTTATATTGAATACAGAGCTCGCAAAAGTAGCTATTCGCTCTTTAACAGTAAAATGAATTAACTATTAAAACAAGATTATTCATAGCAGAAGTGGAAGAGGGCAAGTGAGTAATTTCTATTACAGTAAGTTTTCAGTACATATTTATATTGAAGAATTAGGGAGAAGGAGGATGCAGTGATATCCTATTTAAAAGATCGATTCTTATTCAAGAATTGCCCATCACTACATTAGTTGTTAATAATTTCATTTTCAAGCTTGTAGATATTTTCCTGGAAAACATTGACTTTACACACACTTATATCAGGTAACGAGATTTTTTGAGAAACTGACCGGAAATTACTCACTCCATCTCCTAGATTTTTGCTCATTGCTAAGAAAACTCAGTTTAAAAAAATCGAAAATTTCAAACGGAATTTCAATTTCCCTTACCTTTTTTAGCGCGGTTCCTCCCTCCCCCATAGGGAGGAACCCCGCGTATAATGTTGATACAATGAAACAATCCGGAAGTGCCGACTAGAAAATTTCGCGTTTCAGAACCCCTAGAGACCGAAAATAACGTTGGTTCAAATTTGTATGTATATATATATATATATATATATATATATATATATATATATATATATATTCTCTAGGTAGAAGACGAAAGGTCCGATTTTGATGAAATTTGGTACAAAAGTCCGTCGTCCAATTTGAAAGGTCAAGTTCCTTAACCAGCAAAATCCGTCCACTGGAATATGGCGTTTGGTGCGAAATTCGCGCAAAAAAAATCGTAACGCTTACCACGTTTTCCATACCCCCTTAGCCCAAGAAGCCTGTAAAACGAGTGCTTACAGGATTCTTGGGCTAGGAAAACGAATGAAACCATTTTCAAGGCGATAGCTTTAACCGTTTTCGAGAAAATTGGAAAAATAGTTTTTGAATACCGTTTTTGGTTTGGGTACTTAGAATCATGGGATTCAGTTGAAACATTTTCTGCGTGTTCTACTTTCATTAAAACTAATATGTTGAAATTTGTGTTACGTTTGGAGTTAAGGAAGGGTTAGAATAAAATACTTTATTAACAGACATAATAAGTTTTGGTAACTTTGTTTACTTTCCTTAATATATCGAAAAAGGTTGAGAATCTTGGTAAACGGAAGAATGCCATTAAAAATCCTATTAAATACTCTAAAAAAAGGTTCTAATGAAAGTTTTGATTAGGCGATGTCAATCGGAGAAATAACAGCTTAAAACTTTAAAGTAATTGATTTCGCTTATTCGAACTGTTCTTTTTGTCTTTTTTTTATTCCTTGTTATTTTTTAATGGCTTATAGTTGGATAATGTATTTGAAAATAAAACAGGTTAAGAAAAATAAGAAAAACAATTTAATGTTAGAGATATGGATTGCCAAGATATAGCTTTTCAACTGCCTAGCGTCCTTCCTAGGGAGGGTTGTTTGTCTATGATTTTGGTACTTAGAATTATGGAATACAGTTGAAACATTTTCTGCATGTTCGAATTTCATCGACACTAATATGTTGAAATTTTGGTTACGTTTAGAGTAAAGGAAGGGTTAGAATAAAATATTTTATTAACAGACAAAAAAAGTTTTGGTAACTTTGTATACTTTCGTTAGTATCACGAAAACCGTTGACAGTCTTGTGAAGCGGAAAATGACCATTCGAAAGCTTACTAAATGCTCTACAAAAAAGGTGCTGAAGAAAGTTTTTATTCGGCGATGTCAATCGGAGAAATAAGTGCTTAAAACTTTAAATTAATTGATTTCGTTTATTCGAATGGTTCCTTTTGTCAGATTTATTCCTTGTTGTTTTTTAATTGCTTATAGTTGGATAATGTATTTTACAATAAAACTGGTTAAGTAAAATAACAAAAACAATTTATTGTTAGAAATATAGATGTCCAAGATTCCAAGACCTTGTCACTAGCAGGTCCGTTTCTAGTGTTAGCAGACCCTTCCAGGTAAGATTGTAAATCATGACCTTTCAAGATTTTACTACACACAGGAATGGCGTTAGTGACCTTAAGGGTTGACACGCCATTATAACAATTAATTTTAAAAAAAAGACTATTGGAACCAAAATAATAACTGCTTCTGTTTTAATCATTCCAAATTAGACTAGGGATATGAACGGAACCGCGCTAAGATGATGCAGTTCCTGCGAGACGGACTTTTTTACTGATGAATTCAATTTCCTGCTAAAATCAAATAAAAATAACTGACCCAACAATCTGCTATTCTCAGCATTGGTTTCTTCAAATAAGATCGTCCATTTGATAATTTCATGAGATGTGTTTTTGCAGGAAATTTATTTAAGGTTAAATGGTATCCTTCTGCTTAGATATTTAGGAATATCGCAAAAGGACTCATCTTACTTAATAAAATATTTTTTATTTGGAAAAAATAAGTAAAATTAAATATTTGACAGAATTTTTTGTTGTCGATTAATTACACAAGTTTAAATTAAAATATAGTATTTAATGCACCAAAATATTTATTCGCATGTTACTGTGTGAGGCTTTGGAGGACCTGAGTTCAAAGTTCGGGCGCAAACTAAACATTACTGACGTCGTACTTCGACTGGATTCAGGGTCCCAGACCGTCCCTAGGCCCACCCACTCTTTAATAGAATTAATGGATACCTGCAAAGGAAATATTCAGGCGGCCGGAGCATAGCACTGACACAATATCTGCCTAGTGTAGAACGGTCAAGATACAGTTACCTCTACAGTGTCAGTCCCTCATGTTACTGGATGATATTTTTTTTTAAATTTCATTATAAGCTAGCTGTTACCCGGCGTACCATACTACACCTACTTTCTGCATCTATAAAAGCAAAAAATAAATTAGAAACCAAATAATTAATATTAAAATCTAATAACGCAAATCTGTAACTATTTGGGTTCATTTTTTCGAACTCGTGATCTCCGAACTGTGAGTCATAGACGACTTTAACCTAGCCTATGACTCTCCCCGTGTCAAGACCTACCTGTGTGCCACGTTTGGTCAAAATCGGTCAAACGGTATGGATTTGTATAAGGAAAAAACATACAGACAGACTCCTGGTAGACGTTTTAGCGCGGTTCCTCCCTCCCTTCATAGGGAGGAACTCCGCTTATAAGGTTGATCTCATGAAAAGATCTGGAAGTGCCGACTAGAAAATTTCGCGTTTCAGAACCCCTTGAGACCGAAAATAACGGTGGTTCAAATTTGTACATATATTTATGTGTATATATATATACATATATATATATTTGTCTGTTCGCTAATTTCTGGCTTCCCTAATGGTCCAATTTTGATGAAATTTGGCATAAAAATCCGTCGTCCAATTTGAAAGGTCAAGTTCGTTAACCAGCAAAATCTGCCCACTGGAAAATGGCGTTTGAGGCGAAATTCGCGCAAAAAAAAATCGTAACGCTTACGTTTTTGAGCTCATATGCTTGTAAGTACTCGTTTTATAGGCTTCTTGGCCTAGGAAAACGAATGAAACCATTTTAAGGCGATAGCTTTAACCGTTTTCGAGAAAATTGGAAACATAGTTGCTGAATAACGTTTTTGGTTTGGGTACTTAAAATCATGGGATTCAGTTGAATCATTTTTTGCATGTTTGAATTTCATTAAAACTAATATGTTAAACTTTTGGTTACGTTTGGAGTTAAGGAAGGGTTAGAATAAAATATTTTATGAAGTCATGAAAAGTTTTGGGAACTTCGTATACTTTCATTAATATCTCGAACACGGTTGGGAAATCGTGGTAAGTGGATAGAAACTATTTGAAAGCTTACTAAAGTATCTACAAAAAAGATTCTAAAACTATTTTTGATTAGGTTATGTCAATCGGAGAAATAAGTGCTGAAATCTTCAAATACGTCTGTTTTGTTCTTATGAACGGGTTTTTACCGTTCTTTTTGTAATTTTTGTCTCTTTCCCTTAGTTTTTTATTGCTTTTTATTTTTGTAATTCTTATATTAGGTAAATTTATTTGTGATTAAAAGAGGATAGTTAAAATGAGAACCAATTTTCTGTTGTTAGAAATAGATGAGTTAGAAAAATACGAGTACCTTTGCATAAATTCCTAGCAACCTGAAAATTTGCATGAAAGATAGGGACAACATTATAAGGGAATTGGGAAAAGCCCTTATCAATCCCATGAGTGCAAAGAATTTTTTCGAGGTCAAAGTTCGCTTAAAAAGGTTTTTAGGAATTTTCAACGAAACGTTTTGTTTTATGGTAAAAATAGTTCAGACAAAAATTGTAGAGGCACTTCAAGAAAATGGGGTCCCACAGGGAAGTGTGATCAGTGCCTTTCTGTTTTCCATCGCAATAAATGATTTACTTAATCACATAGAAGAACCTGTCAAGGCAATGCTGTACGCTGATGATATAGTCATTTATTGTAACGGAAAAGTAATCCAAAATGTGCACCACAACATACAACTATCTCTAGACAGAATTAATGACTGGTTAAAAAATCAAGGCTTCACCATTTCTAATATTAAAACTGAATGTATATATTTTGCTAAAAAGAAAGTAGAAAACCCAATCCCGTTATTTGTAAATGGAGCTCGTATAAAGTTTGTAGATAATACTAAATTTCTGGGACTTATTTTTGATCAAAATCTTAATTGGAAAAAGCATATAAAAACTCTGCGGACAAATTGCTTCAAGGCACTAGATATCCTCAAAATGTTGTCTTGCACTAAATGGGGAGGAGACAAGGTCAGCATGTTGATGTTATATCGCAGCCTGGTGAGAGCCAAGATGGATTATGGCTGCACGGCCTATGGTTCAGCTTCCCCCACAACTCTCAAAATGCTTGATAGCATTCATCATGCTGGCATCAGACTAGCAACCAGAGCTTTCCGATCCAGCCCTGCAAACAGTTTATGCGTTGATGCAGGAGAACTGCCTTTGGAACTTCGTAGAGAATTATTAACACTTGACTTCTACATTACAATCATATCCTCCAAAAATCACCCCTTTAACGAATATATCCAGGATCTTGTAACCATGCCTAGACGAAGAGTACCAAGAAAGCCTTTCCCCATCAGGGTATCAGAATTATTGACTAAATTCAACATTATCCTACCGCCTATTATTCATAATGCTGTACCCTCCAGAGAACCATGGTCTCTACCCTTTCCCAATATCAACCTTGCATTAACCAAATTCATGAAGAAAGATACTAACCAATATATTTATCAGCAAGAATTTCTTAAAATACGAAATGAATTACCACAAGCTAGTCATATTTTCACTGACGGTTCTAAGGATATCGATGGAGTTGGTGCTGCTACACTCTCCAATGCCACAAAGAATCTGTTCACCCTCAGCAATATGTGTAGCATTTTCACTGCCGAACTGTTGGCCATAACGAAAGCCTTAAATATAAATACTAACAATAATTCTCTTGTAATTTTTACGGATTCGTTGTCTGCACTTCTTGCTTTAAGGAATCCATTCTCAGATCATCCATTAATCACACTTACTCATGAAACCATAGCAGAACTTCACAGTAAAACAGTTCTTTTCGTATGGGTCCCCGGCCACTCTGGAATTAAAGAGAACGAGGAGGTCGATACCTTAGCGAAAAGAGCTGTAAATGAAGGAATCCCCTATCACAATGTTCCAAAGAATGATATCATTAATTACCTCAAGCAAATAGTCTGGCAAAACTGGCAATCTACATGGCAGATAATAGAGGACAATAAATTAAGAGAAATAAAATTGACAGTTAAAGCTTGGAAGACCCCACCCAGCATCAATAGAAAACATGAAGTTGCCTTAAGTCGATTGCGGATTGGGCATACAAGATTAACGCATTCATTCCTTTTTTCTAAAGAACCGCCCCCAATCTGTGAATCATGCAACGTTCAAGTAACAGTAAAACACTTACTTACAGAATGCCGAATATATCAATCAATTAGAGAAGAGCTAATGTTATCAGACGTCATGGATGAAATCCTTGGAGATGATGCTGATAACGTTAGAAAGCTATTAAACTTTATAGACAAAACGGAACTAATTAATAAAATCTAAAGCATTCAATTGAACAGATAGCGAATGGTGAGTGTGTTTAATGTTTGTGAGTAAGGCTGAATGGAACTGGGTTTGTGTATGTGCATAGGTGTGTCCATGTGTGTATGTGTACATTTTGAGTATGTTTGTATCTATATGTTTAATATTTGTGAGTAAGGTTGAATGGATCTGGGTTTGTGTATGTGCGTAGGTGTGTCCATGTGTGTCTGTATGTGTGTATGTGTACATTTTGAGTATGTTTGTATCTATATTTGCCAATGAAAATGACATTGCAAGTAATCTCAGTAAGCAAAATATACCAGAATCAATAATAAATAATTAAATAAAATTCAAAAGCTGATCTAACCATTTAATAAATTCAAAAGTAATAAGAAAATATTTCACCACAAAATATAATAAAACATTCACTCGATGGCGTTAATGACCCTAAGGTTGACACGCCTTAAAAAAAAAAAAAAAAAAAAAAAAATTGTAGATTGTGCAATTATGTACAAAACTTGTCTTCACACTTTTTTTCATTAGATTAACCATTTCTGAGAAATGGCGATTCCAGAATTATCTTTAGTTTTATTCAACATAATATGCCAGACTCGGCTAGAAGTTTGACGAGGAAACAATGGTTTGGCTACCTGCTCCTCTTTCTAAGGTCCTGACAATAAGTACCGTTACAGCCCCAGCCATAAGCCTCGCAAAATGACCTGCTTGACATTTGATAATATTAAACTCGAGAAGTAGTTCCTCTTTTTGTGTCTCTGTTTACCTTAGTTATTAATTTTTATTTATGTTGTACGCCTTATTTTTTAATTGGGTGCTGTTATTTTGATTGCATTTTTTATTCAATAAAACAAAGCTAGTAAATGAGAAGGATGTTCGCACTTATATAGAAAATAATTTTGGAGGGGACTGGGAGAATTTCGGGGGGGCCTGAAAGGATTTTGGGGGTATGGGATAATAAAAATCTAGAACATGGAATAGCTAGACAATTAAAACACTATTACGCTATTTTTTTCTCAACTAAGTGATCTTATTATTATTTTTAAGGTTTTTACGACACATTTTTACCGATTGCGGTGGGTCCAGCCCTTTCAGCCCCCCCCCTTATATACGCCCATGCACGTTTTTGTTTTATTGTATTGATGTATAGAGCATTACTTTAGAATGAGAGCTAGATTGTGTAATTTCCGCTTCTGTGTAAGTCACTACTGCCGGTTTCCCTGACGCCTTAATATCACTTTTATTCAACATGTTCGATAGGATGTTGACAATTTTCACGAAATATATTAAAAAAAAGAAGTTTATTTCTATTCTAAGATTTTCAAATGACATTAGGGTTAAGAACGGAACCGCGCTAAGATGATGCAGTTCCTGCGAGTCGGACTTTTTTTACCTAGCCTATGACACTCCCCGTATCACGACCTACCTGTATGCCAAGTTTGGTCAAAATCGGACGAACGGCATGGATTTCTATAAGGAACAAACGTACAGACAGACAGCTGGTAGACGTTTTTGACTTAGCCTAAGAGACTTCCCGTATCAAGACCTACCAGTATTCCAAGTTTGGTCAAAATGGGTCAAACGGTGTGGATTGGTATAAGGAACAAAACAGACAAGCGGACAAACAGACAGACACGTGTTATATATATATATATATATATATATATATATATATATATATATATATATATATATAAGCCTACTCTTGAGCATTATGGCGTAAACTAACCAACTTTTTGAGGAATGTGCCTAGTAATGCAACTCCTGCGTGAAGGAAATTTTTAATGTCATCCAATTACCAAATGATTGTTTCTATGTACTTAACATTGAAGGATAATAAAGTCCCACTTAATTAAAATAGCTGTGTATATTTCGTATCATAGAGTTGTAATTAAACACTCCATTTTCAGCCCACTTGCTTCTGAATTCGAACCTTTTGTTACAAACGCCGCGTGAAAACTGTTTGTTTTTTTAATAACGAAATTGTACTCTTAACGAAATTTAATCAAAGCGCACACGAGGGAAATGTGCCGAATCAATCAGCCCATTGAGAAACCATTTCAATTGTACGACTCGAATAAATATTAATTGTTTTTGGTAATTTTTACACATTATTAGGTACTACATTATTACTAAATTTATGAACAATAAACCCAAGTTTTTAGGTACCCAGTTTGCTGGATTTCAAAAAACATGTTTCTCATTGCTTTTAAATATTGTAAAGCTACTTTATTAGCAATAATTACGGCCAGATAACGAGCTAACTAACCAGGTCTTATTTGAAAGTTCGAGGTCGTTGACCAGCAGAATCAGTCGTCGAAAACATGGTTTTTGGTGTAAAATTCACGTGAAAACAATCGTAACACGTACGTTTTCGAGTTCATATACTTGCAGGAACTCCTTTTATTGGTTTCTTAACGTAGGAAAACGAATAAAAGCTTTTTTAAAACGATATCTGTAAACGTTTACGAAAAAAAAACCTATACAACTACTGTATGCATTTGGAAAACATACTAAACCTTTCCATGGGGATATGGTACATTTTCCTGGTAGTAGTTCAGATGTGTGTATGGGGAATGTGAGGGTTCATAAATTCAACAGTAATATAAAATATAAATATACTTAACATTCAACTCTTACTGTAATAATAATGATAAGTAACAGCTTTTTCACTATACTGCATCAAAAAACATGTGTTTTCAATACTCGGTTTGAGTCCGTAAAATAGTACTTTTCGGGCCTAGGCCCGAAAAATCTTTTTGGTGCGCTAACCTTACCTGCTACTAATAAACATGTGTTTGAAGGAGGTTACTTTTAGATACTGTGATTCATTTATTTGTTTACTTATAATAAGTAGTGCGTTTAAAGTGCAATACAACATATATATACCATAACTTTAATCAAAAGTTATCTGTATTCGAAAAGGCAATGCCAAACAAAGGTTTTAATATAATGAATAATCAGAATTGTACTATAAATATTAATGTAAATGTATAAGTACTTTTCTTCTATTATAGGTTAATAAACAGATGTTTTTTTTCCAAAGGTGTCAATTTAATTTCTTTTACTGTATCTTTAAGTTATTAATGAAATATAAAAGGGTTTTAATGTACTCAAGTATGAGAAGTATAATGAAAAGTATTGTTCATAACACGTACCAAAAGTGTTTGTTTTCGGTGCTTGGTCTAATTTCCGCACTCGTCTACGCCTCGCGCGTTAAACTCTACCGCGCACCGAAAACAACCACTTTTGGTACTAGTGATGAAAATAACTATTTGTGAATGGGTGATGTTGCTGAGAGATTGACGCATTCGTGAAGATCCCCATATATTTGGAAGTAGGGTTGGTTGGTGATTTGAGTTGGATTGGTGGCTGGCTACTCCACTACTCCTTCCTCGGTTTTCTACTCCATATTAATCAATTTAAAATTCGGAGAGAAATGCTTGGAGCCGGTGACCATTATAACATGAAGAGTTTTTTTTTTGTTTTTTTTTATTATTATTATTGATTATTACAACAATATGAGTTAACATATTTCTAGTAATATTGCTGGTTCTGTTATAATGACATTGTGAGGCTTGATGTGGGAATATGAACAATTACAAACCCCACAATAGTAATGCATTAAAGAAAAAATAAATAAATAAATAAAAATATAATATAAAATAATAATGAAACAACTGTAAAGAATTTTAAATGAAAATATAACACACTTTGTGCACTGCAGATGTTAAAGCAAATTGTCTCTAGGCCACCTCCGCTTCAGCCTTCTATGGGGATTTTGTGGATTTTGGAACGAGGATAGAGAATTTATCAAAGGATTCGGATGGCCTGGGAGATTGGAATGGAACTTCTGATAGACTGATTTGGCCAGGGATTGGATAAAGGGGATATTGAAGTCATTATGGAGGGTTAGGTTCGAGACTTAGTAAGGAGCATTGGATATTTTTCGAAGGATTTTGGATTGTATTGTTTGTATTCTGTAGGAATTGGAAGGTTTAGTGGAGCCCCATAGTTCTAGTCCATAAGTCCATATTGGTCGGAGTATGGTAACATGAAGAGTAAAGGCCATTTATCACATGAGCATGCCGAATCTCCATGGCTAGGAGGTAGGACCAAGACACGCGTGATGATGACTGAACAACTAATTTTCCTAAATAATTTTCAGTTTGACTATTTTCATATTCATCTAATCATAGTTTTTTTTTTTTTGTTTCATTTGGAGGTAAGAAAGTCTAAGAAAATAATTTATTAATAGACCTTAACATGTTTTGGATATTTCCTAACATATCTCGATAACGGTTGGGAAATTTTGGCAAGTTGCCATTCGAAAGTTTACTAAATTTTGTACGAAAAGGTTCTGATGTAATTTTCGATGGGGCGACGTCCATCAGAGAAATAAGTGCTTCAAACATCAGAATTGTTAGTTTTGTTTTTTCCAGCGGGTTTTTGTGTCTGTTTACGTTACGTTTTTTTTTTTTTTTTTTATCCACTTAACAGTAAAAAGAGTATTTCAGTAAAAGAAGGTAAGGAAATGAGAAACAATGTTGTAGTGCGAACGTTGAGACAGAGGATGAAGTAATTTTCGCTAAAGTTACTTTTTGTTAAAGATTCTGTCAGTTTCCGGTTGTTTCTATTTTATTTTATATTTTTTACTAAAAATCAAAACCTACCAATAACAGCTTCTATTCCTTTACTTGGCATAAAAACGGAATCGTGCTTTGATGAGGCAATTCCTGCGAGTCGGACTTTTTATTTTAATTATTGAGCATTATCCCTAAACCCTAATCCTGCTGTCCAGTCACTGTCCACTCCCAACCATCCCTATTCCCCACCACGACGGTTGAACAGGATGTGGCCCCGCGATCTGCTTTAAGCAATACAAGGGAGTGATAACGGTGGTTATCTTCTCCCCACAAGCCCCTAGAGTGTCTGCAGTTCTCTCGTCCCTTTTCCAGCTCCAGTACTTCCTACTGCTGCTGGTTGAGGAGTGGGGTACGGCTGTCCCTAGTCATCTCGCTTACCCGAGAGACAAGGGGGCAGCTGGTGCGGACCCTCGTGATTTTATTTTATTTTTCTTATGTTTATGTGAGCACATTACAAAATGTATTATTATATTACAGAATGTAATTTCATTAAATTAATAAATAAAAATATTAATAATTATTGAGCAACTACCTTATTTCAGTATATTTGCAGCTATTTTTCTCAGGAGATTGATATTCAGTTTACCTCGTCCTAGTAATTAAAATATTTTGCTTACAAACACTGAACCCGGTTGGTCCACTATGATATAAATCAGGAGGCCATTACAGCTCTTCTCCCTTTGCCTTCGACAAGAAGAGAGATTGCAACTCTGGGCCTTGTTTACAATCCCCTTAAGAGCTCTACTACTAGAATGAGAGAGAGAGAGAGAGAGAGAGAGAGAGAGAGAGAGAGAGAGAGAGAGAGAGTGCTTGTACATTTAGAGGCTTTTATCAGTGCTCCTGTTATCAGAAAGGACCATCTGATACCTGGTTTGCTTGCAATACGCCTCCTCCTAAGTTACTAACCTTATCTTGCCTAATTCCTACACCTAGTACTAATGGAGCCATTTCCATGTACATTCCTTCTTCTTATCTCAGTACACGTCCATTTCAACGCCTCCCAGATTGTAAAATATTATAAACACTGTCCAAATATTAGGGGTTCTCTAATTTATATTTTTGTATCGACATTGTTTATTGTATACAATAGTTTTCACAAGAAGAAAAACAATTTTAGGAAGTATATATATATATATATATATATATATATATATATATATACACAATAGACTCTCTCTAATCCGGTGTTTTCGGGACCGGGGTTTAGCCGGATTAGACAATTCAGTTAGAAGTGGTCACTTATGTATTTGAAAAACCTTATTATTTGAGGATATAATGACATGTGCCATTTTTAATGTTGCATATTTATTTATTTAAATTTTAACGTCCATTTATTATTAACTACTAATTTTAGGACGGGTTATCTATAGGGTACCACCCTTTTCTAGCCAGGATAGGGGTGATGCCTTTTCTTTTTTTCGAAAGAAAAGCCACCGCCCCTAGTGGGAATCGAACCCACGACCTTTGGCACGGAAGCCCACGCCTTAACCCTCACGGCTACCGGGTCTCCTGTTGCATATTTAAGTAAAATTTAGTAGAAACAATTATTTTCCTAATAGAAACACATGTTCCTGCTTGTAAAACGAAGCACATAAAACGAACTTATGTAATGAGTAACGAACTTATGTAGTTCTCCCGCTGGAAGGAAAATAATCATTTTTGACTTTTTTTGATTCAATGAGTATTTCTCCAAGTTGTACAGTATATTCAAGAGTAACAAAACGGTTCTGATACATATTTTTGAGTGTCGTGCTACCTAGTAGTGCTGCCTAGACCTAAAGGTGTCAGCGAGAGCCAGAGACCACTGAACCAGTAAAATCTCGGAAGACAGGCAGTTCTGAGCAGACTCTCCCAGGCTAGTGGCTATGTAACACCAGATCTTTGCCTTTTGTTTGTTCTAGCTTGATATATGGATTAAAGCCAGCGCTGGGGTTTACTTGTAGTTATATTTTATATATATATAGTGTAAACCTAAGACCTAGCTATTAAGAATTAGACAGTAGGTTTTGTTAGCAGTTATTTTTTATTTTTTTTTTGGTATTTGTTCTTTATTATTTGTAATTACACGAAATTTAGTATGCTTGATTTAAATGATTTACGTTGCCACCTTCCATTTCTCCCCTCCTTAGGTTAGGATCAGAATCGCCTCTCATGGAATTAATTGCAAGTTTTTGAAAGTGTCTAGTTGCTGAAGGAAATATGCCCTGACAGCCTAATCGAGTTCTAGTCAAATGTCTATCTCCAATACTCTTTGTGAGATCCTAACATCACCTAATCTAATCTTAACCTGCGGCAGCCTTTCATCTCTGGATTACCGCTTCTTCTCTTGGGGTCTTTCCTATAGGCGATACAATTACTTCTAGTTTAATAAGGAATCTTGTATGAAAACCTTTATGAAATTATGGCGGCTAGGGAAATGGAGGAAGGGTAAATTATTACCCGCGCATACAAGATATAATAATCGTTTCTTATGGATAATACTGAATCCTGGAGTGTCATTATTTACTGTAAATATTAATTTATTTTTAAGGTGCAATTACCTATTAACAAGATGTTACTTTAATTTAATTTATATATATATATTTAAAATATTCCAACTTATCACAGTACCTATCCTTTATTTAGTGTTCTACATGTTTAACCATTTTTTGAAATTAGCAAGTGTATGAATGAATTTATTTTTTGAGTTTATGTAGTGAATGCTTATGTGGGTTTTCGGAGATGAAACGTGGAGATTTCCTACTTGCCTTAGAGGGTTGCGTCATTAGATCAACCTTATTTGCTAAAGGAGAAGAGAGAAAAATAATACACTCATCTGTGCCGAATAAAATAAACAAAAGGGAAGAATTAATTTTCAGATGAAGTTTGTATCGGGGAATAGTACACAGATTCTGAATGAGTTAGTGAACGCCGACGGAAGAATAAATACATTCGCTGCTATTGCGTGGAATCCCCAGACACGATAGAATACAACTACCAGCGAGGCTGTAATTCCCTGTATTTCACTTTTAAATCAAGAAGATTCTATATCTGGCGTGGAACTAAGGGATGTTTGTGAGCTGCTTCCTGGTGTTGCACAAGGCTATGGTTTCAACCCTCTCTTATATACGGTCTATCTCATACAATATTCCAGCTCTCTTAGAACCATCTCTTACATTTATATCTTATCTCTCTTAATGCTCTTTAGATCCATCTCTTTCTTCGCTGCCGGTTATTATAGATATATATCTTGCAGGAAATTCTCCGAAGACATAAATATTTATTTATTTATTTTAGTAGCTTCGTAACGCAGGCTATTGGTTCCATGAAATGTTTAACATACAAATCTGACTTCAAAACGTAATAATAAACACAGATAATATTAAAAAGAAAAGAAAAGAAGAAAACCCCTAATACAAAAAAAATCTAATTTTAGAACACAAAAACAAAGGAAGTAAGGGGTAAAAAGAAAAATCAGGAACATTTTAGCGCGGTTCCTCCCTCCCCCATAGGGAGGAACCCCGCTTATAAGGTTGATACAATGAAACAATCCGGAAGTGCCGACAAGAAAATTTCGCGTTTCAGAACCCCTAGAGACCGAAAATAACGGTGGTTCAAATTTGTATATATATATATATGTATGTATATATTTATATATATATATATATATATATATATATATATATATATATACAGGGTGTCCCGTAAATGTCTAGTCATATTGTGAGGGGTGATAGAGGACCCTTAGGGGAACAAAAAATGTTCTATGACGATTTCCCGAATTCCCGCCCATAAGGGAGAAAACGTCGTTTTATTGTTTTTTCGAGACAAACGTACTTTTTAAAAGAATAATCGTTGTAGCTCCGTCCCAGGTGATACTACTAAAACGGGTGTGAAACCAATCGAAAGCTGAGTAAATTTACTATAAGACTAGTTGAGAGTAAACGTAAAAATGAATGAATGTAAGTATGTATATCTTACCAAAAGAAGGCAATTCTAAATTTCCTGACATTTTATTGATATTTCTTTCCAGCGTTACTCCTCAATAAGGAGGATCTGAGATTTCCGGGTTTCAGAAAAACTTCCTCATTTAACTAGCTTTCCATTCATGCATCACAACCCTGGGTTATTGAAGTATTTGAACGATTTAAGAACAAAAGTTTTAAAAAAAACATGGATCTGAGAAAAGAAAATTATATTTTTTTCTTCAATTTATTCAAAAAGCAGAAGGGAAATATTTTTTTTTATAAATGTTTACATAAATATTAAGTAAATATTTACTTAAAAGAATAAAAAAAATTACTTCCACGGATATAAAAAAAAAATCTTAAAACATTAAATAAATAAAATACACATTTATTTTGAATTTATTAATTCAGGTAACTAATACTGGGTCCAGGAGGCGGCCATTAAGGAACCCCAACCATACATTAACCTCAAAAATTACTATTTTTACCTAAATCACGCATTTGAACACATTTTTACAGGACTATGTACATATTATTTATTAGGGATAGAATTTTTAATTACCACAACAAAAACGCATGTGCTCAGAATCCCAGTGAGTTTCACGAGCGTAGCCATCAGTATTAATTTAAGGTAAAGCATTTGTTTTCTAAATATAAGTACCTGTAAAAATGTGTTCAAATGTGTGATCTAGGTAAAAATAATAATTTTTGAGATTAATGTATGGTTGGGGTTCCTTAATGGCCGCCTCCTGGACCCAGTATTAGTTACCTGAATTAACAAATTCAAAATAAATGTGTATTTTATTTATTTACTGTTTTAGGATTTTTTTTTATATTCGTGGAAGTAATTTTTTTTATTGTTTTAAGTAAATATTTACTTAATATTTATAAAAATAAATATTTCCCTTCAGCTTTTTGAATAAACTGAAGAAAAAAATATAATTTTCTTTTCTCAGATCCATGTTTTTTTTAAAACTTTTGTTCTTAAATCGTTCAAATACTTCAATAACCCAGGGTTGTGATACATGAATGGAAAGCTAGTTAAATGAGGAAGTTTTTCTGAAACCCGGAAATCTCAGATCCTCCTTATTGAGGAGTAACGCTGGAAAGAAATATCAATAAAATGTCAGGAAATTTAGAATTGCCTTGTTCTTGTAAGATATACATACTTACATTTATTCATTTTTACGTTTACTTCCAACTAGTCTTATAGTAAATTTACTCAGCTTTCGTTTGGTTTCACTCCCTTTCTAGTAGTACCACTTGGGACGGAGCTACAACGATTATGTTTCTAAAAACCACGTTTGTCTCGATAAAACAATAAAACGAAGTTTTCTCCCTTATGGGTGAGAATTCGGGAAATCGTCATAGAACATTTTTTGTTCCCCTAAGGGTCCTCTATCACCCCTCTCAATATGACTAGACATTTACGGGACACCCTGTATATATATATTTGTCTGTTCGCTCATTTCTGGCTTCCCTGATGGTCCGATTTTGATGAAATTTGGTACAAAAATCTGTCGTCCAATTTGAAAGGTCAAGTTCGTTAACCAGCAAAATCCGCCCACTGGAAGATGGCGTTTGGGGCGAAATTCGCGGAAAAAAAATCGTAACGCTTACGTTTTTGAGTTCATAAGCTTGTAAGTACTCGTTTTATAGGCTTCTTGGGCTAGGAAAACGAATGAAACCATTTTCAAGACGATAGCTTTAACCGTTTTCGAGAAAATTGAAAAAATAATTTTTGAATGCCGGTTTGGGTACTTACAATCATGGGATTCAGTTGAAACATTTACTGCATCTTCTACTTTCATTAAAACTAATATGTTGAAATTTTGGTTGCGTTTGGAGTTAAGGAAGGGTTAGAATAAAATATTTTATTAACAGACATAAAAAAGTTTTGGTAACTTTGTATACTTTCCCTAATATCTCGAAAAAGGTTAAGAATCTTGGGAAACGGAAGAATTCCATTGGAAGCTTACTAAATGCTCTACAAAAAAGGTTCTAATGAAAGTTTTGATTAGGCGATGTCAATCGGAGAAATAAGTGCTTAAAACTTTAAAGTAATTGATTTCGCTTATTCGAACTGTTCTTTTTGTCTTTGATTTTGATACTTAAAATTATGGGATTCAGTTGAAACATTTTCTGCATGTTTGAATTTCTCTAACCCTAATATGTTAAAATTTCGGTTACGTTTGGAGCTAAGGAAGGATTAGAATAAAATATTTTATTAACAGACATGAAATGTTTTGGGAACTTCGTATACATTCCCTGATATCTCGAAGACGGTTAGGAATATAGGTAAACGGAGGGTTACCATGCGAAAGCTTACTAAATTTTCTACAAAAAAGATTCTGAAACAATTTTTGATTAGGCTATGTCAATCGGAGAAATAAGTGCTTAAACTTTGAAGTAATTAATTTCGTTAATTCGAACGGTTCTTCTTGTTTGTTTTTATTCCTTGTTGTTTTTTCATTGGTTATAGTAGGATAATGTATTCGACAATGAAACAGATTAATTAAAATAAGAAAAGCAATTCATTGTTAAAAATATATCAGGCTGTACCGTATGAAATGTCAGTTTTGGATTTGTCGATTTCCTTCTAATGTCTTGAAACTGTCGAGGCTCCTATTCCGAGTTCTTTGGCATATTCCCTAGTGTTTTTAATTGCTTATAGTAGTCAAATGTATTTGTCAATAAAACAGGATACGTATAATTGGAATCAATATTTTGTTTGTTAGAATTCGAAGATGCCGTATGAATATCTAGATTACAGTACTGGTGTTGATTTCGTTCTTTAGAATTATTCTTGGTATTCCCTATTTTCATCTGTTACCCATAGTTTTTTATTGTTAGTAGGTTTTTCTTATTGATTATAGAATATAAATCTATTTGGCTATAAAACAGGATACGTAAAATTAGTGACAATATTTCGGAGATTTCTGAGCGAAATACTTTTAAGATTTTCTACCACCACGAACGGCTTTTTTCCTCTATTTTTATCCACTAGATAGGCTTTATTTTGCATATTATTCTATATAAGTTTTATTCAGCAGGGGATTCTGATGAAATGTCGTGTTTTTGCTGTGGATTTTAAATACGATGTATATAAGATTGGATAACATTAGCGAGTCTACATAGTTAAGAACCGACGACGGAGGATTACTTCTTGCTATGATTTAGTCTACATATGTATATTAAGTCCTAAATCCAAAAAATCAACTTCACAACGGTTAGATACTATGACCGAATATGGCAGTTCAATGCCCGTAGAAGCAGAAGGTCCGCAGGAAATTTACCTGCTAAGAGTTAATCCTCAAGAGCTGTAAATATACCCCAGGTATCTGCCGACACAAATACAAAGCCTAGGCGGAGAGCACCCCAAAAACACAGATCCAAACATAGGTCATATACTGAATATTCATAAAGACTACTTAGTTGTAAACCGATTCATCAATTAGCAATCAATAGTTTTCAACAAATGTTATATACTAAATATTGATAAAAAGTATTTAATTAGAAAAAAAACAATATTCCACAAGACTTGTTTTTGGTCCATTTGTGTCTACTCCATAGACTTAATTAGGTATATTATTCTATTTTAGTTGGGCAACTAAGCTTTGTTTTATTTTGTTAAATAAAGTTTTTTTTCTTGACTTGTTATTCGTCAAGACTTTTATTTGTCCTTGTGTATTAACTAGATAGGTTTTATTCGGCATATTATTCTATATAGGCTATATTAGGCAGGGTATTCTACTCAATCTTGTGTACTTCTTCTTGATCCTTCTGTACATGGGCGTATATAAAAACAATTTCGGGGGGGGGCTGAGACCATTTCCAGGGTATGGAATACTAAATATTTAGAGCTTGGAATAGTTTTAGGCAACTAAAACGCTATTACACGTAAAATAAAATATGTTTTATGAACTAAGTGATCTCATTTAATTTATTTTTAAGGGTTGTACGAGAAGTTTTTATCATCAATTCAAAATTTCGGGAGGGGCTGCAGCCCCCTCAGCCCCCCCCCTCATATACGCCCATGCTTCTGTATCCACTAGAAAGGCTTTATTAGGCATATTTTGTATTGATTTATAGACCTTTGCTTTAGAATGAGAGCCAGATTCTGTAATTTCCGCTTCTGTGTAAAAGTTAACTACTGTCGGTATCCCTGACGCCTTAATATCACTTTTATTCGAGATGTTCGAGAGGATATTGACAATTTTCACGAGATATATAAAAAAAAAAAAGTTTATTTCTTTTCTAAGCTTATCAAATGGCACTAGGGACATGAACGGAACCGCGCTAAGATGCTGCAGTTCCTGCGAGTCGGACTTTTTCATCATAGAACAGCTGATTTAATTAAACTAGTGCCTACTATAAAAACAAAAACATGGGAATTTCACTCATCATGTCTATTTACTTTTTCCTGGCCGCATTCTTCTTCGTTCTTTTTCGAGGTTGTCTCTGCAGCAGACAATTAATATTTTCATTACTTCCAGAACTTTCCATTCTTTCCAGAAAGCTCCGGCAGACATAAATAGTCTGTTTTGTGAAGAACATGTTTCTTACTTCATAATGTTCTTACTCAGTAGTTAACATAGGTTATCAAAACATTTGCTTCACATCAGATATTATATTTAAGCACATTCGGAAGGCGCCAGAGCCTGACTGGAAAGCCTTGTGTTTACAGCGAATTCCGCTGTAGAGGCACAAATAAGATGTGACAAGTGTAGGGGAAAGAATAAAAAAGTCCGACTCGCAGGAACTGCCTCATCTTAGCGCGGTTCCGTTCTTATCCCTAGTCTAATTTCGAAAGATTAAAATAGAAGCAGTTATTATTTTGTTGAGAGGAGATCGTTGACCGTTGATGATGCAAGGTAGGGATTGTCCGGGTTCGGTCACTGCTACTTAATAATACATACCCCATATGTGTATGTATGTGGGCATATATATGTAGATATGTGTGCGTGCATATGTGTATGTGTATATGCATATATATAAATATATATATATATATATATATATATATATTATATGTATATATATATATATATATATATATATATATATATATATATATATATATATATATATATGTTAGGTATATTTACATAGATATGTGCATATATTAGTGTTAAATATGTCCTACTTGTATTTACAGCCCTGATGAAGGCTTGAAGTTCAAGCCGAAACGTCGGCACAATAAAACCATTTTTACGATAAAAGTAGCAGTGACCGAACCCCGACAGTTATTGTTTTGGTTCCAACAGTCTTGAAAGGTAGGATTTACAATCTTACCTGGAAGGGTCGGCATCACTAGAAACTTTCCCGCTAGTTACAAGGTCTTGGAATCTTGGAACTCTATATTTCTAACAATAAATTGTTTTTGTTATTTTACTAAACCTGTTTTATTTTCAAATACATTATCCAACTATAAGCAATTAAAAAATAACAAGGAATAAAAAACAGACAAAAAGAACAGTTCGAATAAGCGAAATCAATTACTTTAAAGCTTTAAGCTCTTATTTCTCCGATTGTCATCGCCTAATCAAAACTTTCATTAGAACCTTTTATGTAGAGCATTTAATAAGCTTTCTAATGGTATTCTTCCGTTTACCAAGATTTTCAACCGTTTTCGAGATATTAATGAAAGTTCCCAAAATTTACATTATTTCTAGCAACAGAAGATTGGTCTCATTTTTCATATCCTGTTTTACACACAAAATTTTCCCAACATAAGAAATTACAAAAATAAAAAGCAATAAAAAACAAAGGGAAAGAGACAAAAAGAACGACAAAAACCCGTTCTTAAGAACAAAACAGACGTATTTGAAGTTTTAAGCACTTATTTCTCCGATTGACATAACCTAATCAAAAATAGTTTTAGAATATTTTTTGTAGAGAAGTTAGAAAGCTTTCAAATAGTTTCTATCCACTTACCACGATTTCCCAACCGTGTTCGAGATATTAATGAAAGTATACGAAGTTCCCAAAACTTTTCTTGTCTGTTCATAAAATATTTTATTCTAACCCTTCCTTAACTCCAAACGTAACAAAACTTTCAACATATTAGTTTTAATGAAAGTAGAACATGCAGATAATGTTTCAACTGAATCCCGTAATTCTAAGTACCCAAACCAAAAACGGTATTCAAAAATTATTTTTCCAATTTTCTCGAAAATGGTTAAAGCTATCGCCTTGAAAATGGTTCCATTCGTTTTCTTTGCCCAAGAAGCATATAAAAAGAGTACTTACAAGCTTATGAACTCAAAAACGTAAGCGTTACGATTTTTTTTGCGCGAATTTCGCCCCAAATGCCATCTTCCAGTGGGCGGATTTTGCTGCTTAACGAACTTGACCTTTCAAATTGGACGACGGATTTTTGTACCAAATTTCATCAAAATCGGACCATCAGGGAAGCCAGAAATGAGCGGACAGACAAATATATATATATATATATATATATATATATATATATAAATATATATATATATATATAAATATATACATATATATATATATACATATATATATATATATATACATATATATATATATATATATATATATATATATATATATATATACAAATTTGAACTACCATCATTTTCGGTTTCCAGAGGTTCTGAAACGCAAAATTTTCTAGTCGGCACTTCCGGATTGTTTCATTGTATCAACCCTATAAGCGGGGTTCCTCCCTATGAGGGAGGGAGGAACCGCGCTAAAACGTATGTGAATTCTGAAATTATGCGTTAATGGCGGGAGGGGATCGTAATCAGTCCCGAAATTTCTTTTATGAGAGCAACATCATTAAAACTTCATTTCATTTGGTGAGTTTCCTTGAGAAATTTCTGGGAGTAACTTTCTTTTAAGTACAGATTTTTGTATAATTTTTGTGTGTGTGTTTAACGGCGTATCAATGATTGGGTTATTAGCACCGGGCTATCTACAGGTTGCCACCCTTTTATAATGCCAACAGCTCGTGGTCGGTCACCCATTCAGGTTCTGGGCACGCCCACCTTTGCTTAGCTTCGATGATCAACGGGTGACAGTGCATTCAACGTGGCTATGGCCATTGGAATTGTTGTATATGTCATGATAAATGTTTCTAGTGTGTTAGTGATTTAATATCGTTCAAAAGTAATGAAAGGTTAGTAGTTATGTGTAATTGTTCACGTTATTGGCAGTCCGTTAGTAAATGTGAGTTAGTCAGTTGTGGCATCCACATTTTGCTATGTACTATTTAGTCATTAGATGTCCAGGAATAAGTGTGGATGACCAATACAGAGTCACGTTAAAACTACCTCTTCTCTCTAATGTTTCAATGAAAACATAATTATTTCCGGTGGCATGTGGTACACTAGTACAGCTTTCATTTCTTTGATCTACGGTAGTAACTATCTACAGTATTAATTCTTGTCAAAGGTACGCCTTACTCAAGCTAGACAACATGACGAAAGGACTTCGAAACTTCATTCCTGATAAGGAAAGCCCCTGAAGAGGTGCGAAAAAGGTACGAAACATGCAGGGCAAAACTTACCAAATAAAGTAGTAAATGTGAACCAAGAGTGTACTGCTTTATCGACCCCCTACTAGAAAAAGAAAAAGTGGAAAATCTACAGAATTAAAAGCAAGACAGATTAGAATCCTGCTGATATAGTAATCATAGAGCTAAGATGATGCAGTTCCTGTGAGTAGATCTCGACGCTGCAATCAGCATAAACACTACACTATGTGCATACAAATAGTGCTAGTACCAAAGCTAGATATAGAGACTACACTCGGAGCCCTACACCAACATTAGCACCTAAAACCCCTGAACAGTGCTGATGAAGCACCCTTAGATCTGCTAATGGCTGGCCCCTGTTCCTGACAGCATGTCATGTCCTTTCTAGTCACGGCTCTATTGTAGTGCACAACTCTTATAGAGTCTTCATTAGGCACTAATAACTTACAAATACCTCCTCCGTCATTACTTATCTGCAGGGTCGACATATCTATGAGGAAGAAAAGGACATCGGCCACAAATCATAATATGGAAAAAAAATCGACAGATCAGACTCAACGACGAATCGCAGATCCTTCTGAAATCTAGTGACGTAATATTAAAAATTAGTTGTATTAATTATTCTCAATGAATTTACTCAATTTTTTTTTAAGTGCAACCAAAACAGTTATAATACAATAAAATTCAAGAAAGGCTTTGAGTTATCCAAACCCTTGATCACTGACACCCCTGGGCAAAAATCATCCAGAACAATGAATAAATTTAATATTTCATTCTGAGTAATTAATAATATTTCATTAATTATTCAGGCAAATCAATGAATAACGTAAATTTTTATTTTTATTCATTATTGAATAGCAATGATTTATTAAATGAACATGTTTATTGAATAAAGATGATTCATTTGATTGAAATCTCTCATAAAATACAAATGATTTATTCTAAAAATCGCATCTAATAATAATTACTACGTTCATTAAAATGTATCTTCCTTTTAATGAAAATTAATTATTTGAGTGACATGGGTTACTGAACATTACTAATATTTTTATAAAACAAGTAACTACTTTATTGTAAAAATATGAGGTGCCTGGATGATAATAATTTTTAAATAATGACTGAAATTCTTAATAGATAATAATGATTTAAACTCAGGAGGTTGGAGGCTATATTGAATTAAGTCACTCTTTATTTTTCTTACAGCACAAACTTTCACATTTATTATTTCTCTTACATAAAGGAAATCTTTAGGAAATATGTTTCGAGTACAACTTTTTTCCATGAACCACATAATTTTATGTTAATAGAAATAATGAATGAAAAATAAAAAAATTAATAATTATTGAATTATTAACAAAATCAGTTAATCAATAACTGAATAAATTCTTATTCAATAAAAATTTTGAGCCAACCCTGTTCATAGAATAAAAAAAATCAATGAATGAATAACTTAATCAATGAATAAATTCTTATCCAATAAAAATTTATTTAAATGATAATTGAATAAAAAAAAATATTGATCCCTTGATTCAAGCCGCACCTCCTCGCATGAAAATTGAGTTCCTATTGAGTAGCCTCAGATATTTCCTTGGGGGTTAAAATTGCCCTAAAGAAATACCTAACATTAACGATAGGTACGGTCCAATAGCAGCCAAATCTTACATAAATTGTTTTCTTTGCGATGTCCCACTATCCTTCTTAGGTCCACCCTTGCCAGTTGAAGTTAATAACTTGGCATATCTTTTGACACAGGTACAAGTAGCTTTGTTGGCTTTCTTTGATTCAATGAGTATTTTTTCAAGTTATTCAATATATTCATGAGTAATAAAACGTTTCTGTTATATATTTTCCTTTAATTGTATGCTGCATTAAATGTGCAACGGATAGGAATTAGTTAAGAGGATTGGTGTTCTATCTAGTGGAGCTGTATAGAACTAAGAGGGACAGCGAGAGCCGGAGACCGCTGATCCAGCAAAAATCTTTGAAGACAGGCAGTAGTGAGCAGACTCTCCCAGCCTAGTGACTATGTACCTCTGGATCTTGGCCTTCTGTTAGTACTACCTTGATATATGGATCAAAACCAGCGCTGGGGTTTACTTGAAGTTAGTTAATACAGTGTAGCTTTGTAGGACAAGTAGCTTTACCTATATCATGCCTGATAAATCATGTTAAGTCTATAAGAAAACGTTAACCTGTTTGAAACATAAATATTAAATTTAACAGATATAGAAATTATTGATATATAGCAATTTTATTTCAGCATTCATTGAGATAAAGTCACCCTGGTTACCACCCTAATAAAAAGGAGCTACCACCATGATTATTAATACTAACCACGATATCGCACCGACGATGAAATCCATATTGGTTTCTCTGTGAGACTAGAAAATGTAAAACCTCGTCGGTATCTCTAATTCTATGCAAATGAATGCTGTACAAGTCCACTCATTCACAATCCTCTGCTTCCTATTTACATGCATTAGAATCTGAATGAACCATTCGGAAAATGTTCGGATCCGGGAATCCTTCGGATGAATGTGTCCTCACAATATTACTCCTACATTCCAACCACAATTAATTGTGCTTTCAAATTTGAGACAAGAGGTAGTTTTAACTCGACTCTGTATTGTTCATTCTCACTTATTCCTGGAAATCTAATGACTAAATAATACATGCCAAAATGTAGATACTGCCACGAAATAATTGAAATTTACTAACATACTTCCGAGGACGTTATCAATTAGACATAAAAACTTACATTTCTTTAATTTTGACCGACGTTAGCCATTATCAACCCAACAATTCTCTTTTCTATTCCTATCGTCCACATTTACTATCTCACTCGGAATCCGTGTACTATTCACTGTTACAAACTAATGAGAAAATTGATTCTTCCCTTTTGTTCATTTTATTCCGCAAAACAGATTGTATCCGAGCGCGTTTTCTCTATCCTCCCTTATTATGTCTATCTGATGACGCAATCTGGAGATGCAGGTGAGAAATCCTCACATCTGATGTTAAACACCCATGTGTGTATAGGTTCCTGTTTTTAGATGCTTAATTATTGCTTCAATATGTTGGCTGGCGCCTGTTAGAAGTTGGAACAGGTCCACGGATATTTCTAAATGTTTTCGTCGTCTGCAGTTTGTCAGTATATGTTTTATTGTGAGTATTACGTTACATTGTTTACAAATAGGTCTGTTCTGCTTAGCAGGGTACGTCCAATACGGAGTCGTGTTAGTGCGACTTCTTCTCTACGTTCACCTCTTCTAGCCATTCCGCTGTTGTTATTACAATTTTATCTAAGTTTGTTTTCACAAGTCTCAGTCCAAAAGAGTCTTGCCACTCTCCATCACACGCACTCTCTTAGCCAGCGCATCAAGTAAGGCGTCCGGCCTGTTTCCACTGCAGGATGTCAGGACTATCGGTATATGCACGACAGTTACAACGTCCTGTGAAGCCAAAGTGAGTGCTCTTCCACAACTTCAGCGCCGTTTCCGATATCACTCTCCGTACTCCTCTTGGCCAAAAAATGAAACATCACATGATGAACCAACGAGTTCCGGCCAGGAGCGCGAGGAAGAGAACGAACTCACAGGCGTCGTCGAGCGAATCACAGGATGGGACTCCCCGTGGAACCACGCGTTCAGCGCCACACTACGCAGCCCACCATAATTTATCATATCAGGAAAATTTATTGATAACTAACTTAATAACAATAATGGCTCATCGACTAAATATGTTTCTTTAATTAAAATAGCTGGTTTTACATAACATTTGAGCTTTATGCAATTTCAATTCAATACAGTCGACTAGTACACGATCCACGCTTGGACTTATATCAGGCTTATGCTCACAAAAAATTTGAGCGCACCGCCCACATTAGGGAGGCGTTCAAATTATACATCAATAATGCCTGCAAGTGTTTGTCTGTTCTCGCAAGGTCGTCTACTTAAGTTCCTGGTTTAATGTCCTAATGCTCTGGTAGCCATATTATTGTAACGTGTTTATTTAAAATTTTGAGCTGAATGATTTTAGCTACCAAAGGATGTGTTTTGTATATATTTCCTAAAGAATTTATTGAGCTTAAAGAGTGTGAGTACTAAACGATTTTATCTTGAGCTGGGTTTTTAGTTCTAGTTAAGGCTAGTTCAGCTGTATAAGAGCTAGCTATGGACGTTAATTTTAATTGGTACATGTGATTACCAGATATTGCATCTTTGTTTTTTTTTTTTTTGTTTTTTTGGGGGCATGTCAGCTTTTTAGCCATTAACGCCAATGAAGATGGGAATATGTATCTTTTTTTTTTCTATTACTATTTTTATTTTATATATAAACAGGTGATATTGTTTATTTGAATTCGAAAATAGGTGAAATTGAGAAGGGTAAAATAAAAACTACTACTTTGAGTATTTTGTAAGTGCTAGGTATCGATGCCCCCACCGGGCGACCCACCCGGATCCGTTCCGATCGGCGAACGCCGACGGACTGCTCTCCTCTGGATGACTAGTCCTCTTCAGAGCTGCAGACTCTCCTGGGGAGTGTGCACGTGCCTGTTCCGTCCTTCCCCGGGAGTCCGGGGTCTAACACGACCCAGAGCGCCAACCAGCGCCGTCCACCGGTCAAGACCCGAGCAGGAACCCGGTGAGGCCACCGATATACCTAAGTCTACATGCTGTTGATTAATTTCGTCTCCCTAAGAAAATTCATCAAGTTGTTTACAGAGTCAAATGTATTGCCCAGGGTTTCATCAAGGGTTCCATCTATTTTATGTTTAGCCCTCATATTTTCATAAAATCGACATTCCGTTAGTATATGCTTGACAGTTACATGTGTCCCACAAGTGTCACAGATTGGGGAAAAGTCTTTGGACATATGGTAGGAATGGGTGAGACGGGTGTGACCAATGCGGAGTCTAGCTAGTACCACTTCTGTCCTCCTATATTCACTGGTGGATGTTAGCCATTGTTTGGAGCTGTTATTTATTTCTCTAGTGGCATTTTGTTTTTTGATGCTCTATGTGGGCACACCAATTCATGTTCCTGTCGAATATTACTCCCAAGTACCTTACCGTCTCTTTGTATATCAAAGGGCTCCCATTTAACATTAAGGGGGGAGGGGCAGGCACTTTCCTTAGAGAAAACAAAATGCATTCAGTTTCTGTGGGTGAAATGGTGAATCCATGTTGAATAAGCCAGGTATTTACAGCGTTCAACGCCTCTTGAATTATTTCCTAAAGGAAGGTCAATGATTTATGGGTATAATACAACTTCAGGTCGTCTACATATAAATCCCCTTGTACTCCTACTGGTGGTAATTTATGGAGAACCTTATTAATCACTAGACAGAAAAGTAGAGGGCTGAGTACTCCACCTTGGGGAACACCGTTTACTTGTACCAGATCACTAGGAAAGGATTGGCCATTTCTAATTCGAAACTTTCTGTTACTGAGGAGGTTTTTGATAAATAAGAAGAAATATCCCTGTATCCCCATTTCTTTAAGAGTTAGGAGTATTAACCTTTTCCAAACACAGTCAAAAGCATTTTTGATGTCTACAAAGACAGCTAATATCTTTTCCTTTCGTGAAAAGGCCTCACAGATATCACTTTCTAACCTTACTATGTTATCTCTTGTGCTCCTTCCTCTTCTGAATCCACTTTGCCACTCAGTAAGTTTTCCGTTTCTTTCCAAAAACCACATTACTCTGTTAGCTAATAGTTTCTCCATAAGCTTAAATAGCGAGCAGGTTAGAAATATTACCCGATAACTGGCGGCTTCGTCAGAAGGCTTTCCTTTTTTAAGGATTGGAATACCGATCGATAGCCTCCAGAAATCAGGAAATTTGCCGGATCTATATATGATTCGAAAGAAATTTAAAATTACGTTTTTGTTCTCGACCGTGAGGTTTTTGATAAAACTGATGCATATGTTGTCCGGTCCTGGACCGGTATCCTTACGAGAAGATAATGCTTCGTTGAATTCAGAAACTGAGAACGGGTGATTCAAAGGGTCTAGAGGATCGGTTACCACCGATAGAGGTTTTAATTCTTTCCTTCTTTTAATTTATAAGAATTGCGGGGAGTAACTTGAATCAGAGTTTATTGTTTGAAAGTATTGGCCTACGTGCTCGGCTATATCTGACTGATCGGTTAATATTGTGCTTGGAGTTTTTATGTGTGTGATTGTGGGATTAAATTTGTTTCGACCAGTGATTTTCCTTACTGTGTTCCAGACTTGGGTTGGCGGAGTAAAGCTATTTATTTGGGATACGAACTCCCTCCAAGAAGTTCTCTTAGCATTATTAAGTACCCTTTTACATTCCCGTCGAGCTTCAATGTAATTATTTTCATGCTCAGTGCAGGGATGTCGTAGAAATCTTCGGAGTGCTCTTTTCCTACCTTTAACTGCTTGATCACGCTCCTCATTCCACCACGGAACAACAATTCTTTTCCGATGAGGTTTAGTTTTAGGTACGGATTGCTCGGCTGCTGATAATAAAATGTTGGTTATATTTCTATTTATATTGTTAATATCTGGGTCACTAGGTCAATATCTGTGCCGTGGTAACGGCAAGATTGCGGAATTTGTCCCAGTCAGCTTCATTTATTTTCTACCTAGGGGTGGGGGATTGAAAGGGTAGCCTGTCAATAAAATTAATTATTAAAGGAAAATGGTCAGAGCCATGCAGATCTTCAGCTGTTTGCCATGTTATACGGTGGAGAATGGTTGGGCTGGCTATTGAGAGGTCAATGTGAGAGAAGTTTTCAAACCTATTAGATACATGGGTGGGAAAATTTTCATTTAATACGCTAAGATGAGCGGCGTCAAGAAACGCTTCCACAATCCTACCTCTAGAGTCAGTATTAGTAGAAAACCAAAGGGGATTATGGCTGTTATAATCCCCTAACAGCATTAGTGGAGATGACAGCTGAGAAGTAAGGTGAAGGAGTTGCTGTTCTGAGAAGGGTTTGTTTGGTGGCAAGTAAATAGAGCATATTGAAAGTTCTATTGGGCTAAGTATGCGGACAGCTATGGCTTGTAATTCGGTATTAAGATTAATACTATACACAAGAATATCATTCCGTACGAGTATACACACGCCCCCGCTGGCTATGCGCCCCTCAAGGTGATCTCTTCGAAATAACTGGAAACCATTAACATGAAAATTATCAGTTTCTTTTAACCTACTTTCTTGGATGCAAATGACATGAGCATTGGTATTCCGTAATTACGTCATAAGGTCAGGTTTATGGAAGAGTATACCATTAATGTTCCACTGAATAATTGTAAAGTTGTCCATAAAAAGAAAAATTAAAATAAATAATAATGCCCTATAGCACGAATTGTTACATTGGCTGCCTATTGACGCATATACGTAGAAAATAATATACATTATACGTATAAGTAAAACATGATATAAACTATGTGAAAATATTGTAATAATTCTACTAGTGAATGTAAAAGAATAATATTTTATCCCTGATTGAAAATAATTAATCAAATGGTTTTTGTTTGTAATTCTTATAATATTATAATATGATACTGATGATGGAATGACAGAGTAATAATTATCTAATGTGTGTGTTTGTAATGATTTTTCATTGTTATGATTTTTCTGTTTGTATCTGTAAATTAGTATTCCTTGCTTAATTCTAGACATTTTTCCTTGGGTTTTTAGTTTGTGGCCTTTGTCCTTTAGGTACAGTCCCTCCATGATGAGATAAAGCTAGATCGGACTGCGACGAGTTAGAGGAACGAGATAAAGGTTGTTTCTCTGCTCGTTTCACGGTAATAGATTTATTACTGGTGCTAAGAGAGGGGGTAATGGGTGTTACCCCAGTCTCGGAGATCGGAGGCACTGAAGGGAAATTTTTGTCTTTATTTATTTTTGGGGTGACTTGGTTACTCTGTTTTACTATCGGTGTAACCGGCTTATTTTGTTTATCTTTATGACCATTTTGTGTGCTATTCATATTCATTTGGGATTCAATTTTGTTAATCTTATTTGCTAACAAATCTACCATGGAAGTGAGTTTTTGTAGCTGCTCTATGAGAGTGTATTTTTACGGACGGAGATGACGCCATCTCTGAATAAGTGACGGTGGAATTATCTGGAGTAGAGGGACTTGGCAAAAGTACTTTTTCAGCCTGAGAATATGGAAGATTCTGAGAAATTCTTATTTCTTCGATCTTTTCCTCCTTTTTGAAAACTGGACATGAAGTTGACCAGACCGGGAGTGGACCGTTACAATGTTTGCATTTGAAGATATTGCAACTGATTTTCTCCTCAGCTGTTTCATGGTGATTGCTACATTTCCCACATACGTCAACTTCACTTCGACAGCTTCTAATTCCGTGTCTATAATCCAGGCATTTGAAACAGACAAGTGGTTTTATGTAAGGTATTACCCTTACACTAAAAAAAATCAAGGTACAACCTTTCTGGAAGTTCGGCTTTATCAAAAGTTAAGATGAGACTGGAGGTGGAAACTTTTTGTCTATTAACAGTTTTGAAAATACGCTTGACATTTACGGCATTTTGCGGAGCCAATTCCTCACGCAATTCCGTCTCCGAACAATTTATGATCTCTTCGCAAGTTATTAAACCTTTTGAAAAATTTAAAGTTCTATGAAGGGAAAAAAACAATTGAGTAATTTTCGTAACTTTTTATGTTTTTTAAGTTAATATAATCTTTTTCGAGATTTATCTCAAGAAGAATTACGCCCGATCTTAGAAATTTAATATTTGCTTGAGGAGCATAGCTCTTGATGAAACGTGAAATTTTAAATGGGCTAAAGCCCCGAAATGTTTTATTGTCCTTATTTTTCACTAAGCTCATAATCAAAAACTTTTTACTCCATTTACCCTTTGGAACCTCAAAATTAAATGGAGGGTCTGGGGGTTTAGGATCTGGTGGATTACTCTCCGCCATTTTTAGAAATACGATTATTTAAATAATAATAAGGGTCTATAAATAAACGCCCCAACAGTTAATAAACGAAAAATCTTCTTTTAAGAGAGAGAAATATATATATATATATATATATATATATATATATATATATAAAAGTATAAATAAGAGACTAAATGCTAAGGTACTCCCTGTGAGAGTAGACGGGTTGAAGTAAGCACTCCTAATCCCCGGGAGAGGTACAAGGTCTGCTCTGCGATATTGCATCTTTACCAGAACTGGAAATAATTCACATCCTCCACCTCCAATTCCTGTCATTTCCCTAGCCGCCATAATTTCATAAAGGTTTTCATACAAGATTCCTCATTAAACTAGAAGTAATTGTATCGTCCCTAGGAAAGACCCCAAGAGAAGAAGCGGTAATCCAGAGATGAAAGGCTGCCGCCGGTTAAGATTAGATTAGGTGATGTTAGGATCTCACAAAGAGTATTGGAGATAGACATTTCACTAGAACTCGATTAGGCTGTCAGGGCATATTTCCTTCAGCAACTAGGCACTTTCAACAACTTACGATTAATTTCATGGGTCCAATTAAGAACAGTACTAAATTTATATATATATATATATATATATATATATATATATATATATATATATATATATATAACAACAAATACTCATTGAGCCAAAAAAAGGTGTGAATTGAGTTCGTGCGCATGGGATTCGCTGTGGCTGACAACTACACCAATAAGATGTCGAACCTTTGGACACTTTCCTTCGCGTGATTCTATTAGTCAGTGTCGCTAATTTTTGTTTACATCGGCCGCATAGTATTATATAAAATGATTATCGATAAAACCGGCACTCAAACAAAAAAATTGGTAATTTCCAAAGTCACCATACATGTATTGTTATTTTTGGATGGAACGGAATTTTCCTCCGGCGGTGGTACTCCTCCTGCCCTGGAGGAGTACCACCACTAGAGAAAAATGCCGTTCCATCCAAAAATATCCTCCTAGCGACGAAAAACAAACATCAAACATATAAAACCTTATGCCGCACAGTGGGGTATTTGCCCTGAAAAGCTGGTCAAAAGTCCATTTTGTAAAATTTATCCGAGACGAAAATGAATTAGTGCTAAAAATAGATGAATAGTTTGTGCATAACGTGTAAGGCTAATTTTTGACCTGACATTGCCTGTAAGCCAGGTGTACCACAACAAAGTCTACAGTTTTTAATAAGCCACTGCCTTTTTAACTCTACTCCGTATATTCATCTCTGTAAAAAATTAATTTTTCGCGAGTTTGGAATTTTTATAGCAATTTTGGCAATGGAGCACTCTAAGGCAGATAAAGGAGAGTACATTTATTGATTTTTCGCAATAATTAGGCCATTTTTTAATTAGTTAAACCACAAAAGAAAATATAAAATCTTTTGGCCTTTTTAAAGTCAAAGGGTCTCACCGTGTTTCCACATGAAATCTGCACTGGCGTCTTTCTTGACGTTGAAGTCATTATTTTATTTCTAGTTCCTAGAAATAATTTTTCGTCAATTATCAAACCTGTAACTGTACTCGTTTTGAGGGAATAAGGGTTGAAACCCCAAACTTCAAAGTGGTTTTTCTATAAAACTATACTAGATATTTAAATGAAAATAATGTGAATTGAAGCTATGGATTAGTTGTACCTTGCGTATTTTTTTCATAATTTTCGTACCACTTATAAGATAAGAAAAAAAATTGTGAATATTTCAAGGGCGGTTTTCCCTAACTACCCCTCGAAGCACACCTACCAAAAAAAGCACGTAAAATCAGTAATTTCTCAACTATTATCCGTAAAAGTTTCATAGATGTGTGAAAGGTGCATCATACATAAAAATTACAAAAACCCTACATCGATAGCTAAACACTAAAAACCAGATGCTTCGAAAATATCTCAAGCTACTCTTAGGACGTTTTTGTTATTTAAATATGAACCCTCACATTGCTCAGTGCATAATCTGTATTAATAGGGAAAACCGCCCAAGAAGTCTTCACAATTTTTTTTCTTATCCTATAAGTGGTCCGAAAATTATGAAAAAAATACGCAAGGTACACCTAATCAATAGCTTCAATTAACACTAGTTTCATTTAAATATCTAGTATAGTTTTATAGAAAAACCACTTTGAAGTTTGGGGATTCAAGCCTCATTCCCTCAAAACGAGTACAGTTAGAGGTTTCATAATTGACGACAAATTATTTCTAGGAACTAGAAATAAAATAAATACATCAAAGTCAAGAAAGACGCCAGTGCAGATTTCATGTGGAAACACGGTGAGACCCTTTGACATAACTCGAACTTTTTTGTTATACTTCCCAGCTGTTGTTTTTATATCAACATTGAAAGGAAGTATTCAGCTTTAAGAATATATAATCAGAAATCGCGGATTCGAGCGGATGTGCGTGTACATGCAAGTTAATGTCATAGTTCATGAATGCATTTCTTATGTTTGTTAGCGCGGTTCCTCCCTCCCCCATCGGGAGGAACCCCGCTTATAAGGTTGATACAATGAAACAATCCGGAAGTGCCGACAAGAAAATTTCGCGTTTCAGAACCCCTAGAGACCGAAAATAACGGTGGTTCAAATTTGTATATATATATATATATATATATATATATATATATATATATATATATATATATATGTATATATTTATATATATATATTTGTCTGTTCGCTCTCTAGCTCGAAGACGAATGGTCCGATTTTGATGAAATTTGGAACAAAAATCAGTCGTCCAATATGAAAGGTCAATTTCGTTAACCAGCAAAATCCGCCCACTGGAAGATGGAGTTTGGGGCGAAATTCGTGCAGAAAAAATCGTAACGCTTACGTTTTTGAGTTCATAAGCTTGTAAGTACTTTTTTTATAGGCTTCTTGGGCTAGGAAAACAAATGAAACCATTTTCAAGGCGATAGCTTTAACCGTTTTCGAGAAAATTGGAAAAATAGTTTTTGAATACTGTTTTTAATTTGGGTACTTAGAATCATGGGATTCAGTTGAAACATTTTCTGCATGTTCTACTTTCATTAAAACTAATATGTTGAAATTTTGGTTACGTTTGGAGTTAAGGAAGGGTTAGAATAAAATATTTTATTAACAGACATAAAAAGTTTTGGTAACTTTGTATATTTTCCTTAATATCTCGAAAAAGGTTAAGAATTTGGTAAACAAAAGAAAACCATTAGAAAGCTTACTAAATTCTCTACAAAAAAGGTTCTGATGAAAGTTTTGATTAGGCGATGTCAATCGGAGAAATAAGTGCTTAAATCATTAAAGTAATTGATTTTGCTTATTCGAACTGTTCTTTTTGTCTGTTTTTATTCCTTGTTATTTTTTAATTGCTTATAGTTGGATAATGTATTTTACAATAAAACAGATTAGGCAAAATAAGAAAAACAATTCATTGTTAGAAATATAGCTTGCCAAGAGAAAAAGATTCGTTGACGTCTTTTGAATATTTTCAATTGCCTTTATGCTGTTGGTTTTTTTATTTTATTTTTTAATTGATTTTATCTGTAGAATTATTACTATAGTAAAAGAACACAGGAATGTGTGAAAATATTTGATATTTTCCAATTCATTGAAACGTATGAAATGAAGTATCGGTAGAAGAGGATTCTAGGGTCTTGCGGACCTGACCCCAGGTATAGCCAGCCATAAAACCCTTTGAACAAAGGCCGAGGAAAATATTATCTGTTTCTATTCTATGCTTTTCAAATGAGAATAGGGATATGAACAGGAACCGGGGTCTCCCGTGGTCTAATGGCTACCGCCTTGGATTCATAAGCGGGAGATGGTGGGTTCGATTCCCAACCTCCGGCAGGAATTTTATCATCCCACGGCTCGCTGGTGAAATTCCTCGCTACACCCTGGATGTCGGCGCTAATGACCTAGATGTAGATGTGCCGTAAAAAAAAAAAAAAAAAAAAAAAAAAAAAAAAAAAAAAAAAAAAAAAAAAAAAAAAAAAAAAAAAAACTGGAACCGCGCTAAGATGACGCAGTTCCTGCGAGTCAGACTTTGTTTTCCGGAGTCAAAATAATGACTAGACAAAATGTATTTAACATCATGGGTAAAAAAAAAACTTGATTATAAAGAACAACTATATGTGCTAATGGCCTCAGAAGCCACTGCAAAAAAAAAAAAAAAAAAAAAAAAAATTGTATTTGCCCGGAGTTCTTTGATAAAATATGACAATTATTCAGAAAAACAAATAAATTAAATCAAACACACATTTTCTCGTTTTAAATCACAGTTAATTAATAACAGGATGGCAGTGCATAAAAAAGAAGATATTTTTGTACAAAAAAAAAAAAAAAAAAAATTGTGGCTTCAGGGTACATTATTGTTACCAAGAGCAAAAATGAGACATTGGCAACCATTTTATAGATTCGAAGAATCCAGTGAGCGGAGTCAAAGACAGTCAAAGAGAAAAGTTACATGCTACTACAGACGGCCGTGGAATTGCTATATGCTACATAAATGCAATTCTGAAAGTAATCCTCAAGCTGGTAATGTATCAAAGGATATAAAAAAAGCTAGCTCCCATCCCGTGAAAATAAATACAAGGATGCTTATTAAAAATTGGCATTACTTTCTGAGAGATTTCAAGGAAGTGGTGTATGTGTGTCTTTGTGTATGTGTGTGTGAGCGTGCACGTGGGTCGGTAAGTGTGTGTAGGCGTATTTCTGTGTGAGTGTGTTTGTGATCTGTTAACATTTATAGCAACTTCTTAGAAATATACTTATTATACCTAACAATTATAAATTATTTAAAACTACAAACTCCTATTATTGCCTTAAAACCCATTACTGAAATCATATATGACCATTATTACAGATTATATAATCAAAGAAAATGAATTCAGCATCAGAAATATTTTTGGCCAAGAATATCATTCCTATACCCCACTGTGCGGCGGGGAAAATAGAAAGGAGGAGTAACACCGCTGGAGAAAAATGCCGTTCCATCCAAAAATATCATCCCAGCGACGAAAAACAAATATCAAACATATATTCTTATGTATATCTACACGCTGAATCCGAATCCGGAGTCCGTTTCAGCACAGCACGTCAGTTTTAAGAGCATTTGAAGTTCAAATTTCGTATGAAGTCGTTAAAGAATAAATAAATAGAGCTTCCGTGGTTTTGAGGGGCGCTGAATTCGAATCCGGAGTCTGTTTCACCCCATCAGTTGTGGTTATTCTCTGCGCTCTCATTGGTTCTTGCTCATTTGATCTTGTATAGCTGTTCCGGTTTATATGGCAGCGCGAATAATACTCTCATTTAATATGAGAATAAAAACAATTAAGTTTTTGTTTTTTACGTGTTATACCCCTTAAAAGTGCCTGCCATATTTATTAATCATTGTAAAACTGTCTTAATTTTTTACATTAAAGATAGTTGGCTTCTGATTAAAACTCTATTTTTCGGAAATATTGTTTTGCACCTTTCCCCTATGCGCAGTACCTGGTGTTCCAAGGTATGTCCAGGAAACACATATATACCTTCTTACCTACCCAAGAGGTATATTATAGCAAAATTTCAGGGACCATAAAACACTTCATGAAAAGTGCGTTACCGGCTTTCGGACTATAAATCTTGTTATGCTATTGACCTTCGGAATTTCCACATTTCATTAGATTAATTGTGGTCTTGTCAGGTAATAAAGACTTTAACAAAACATAAATAGCTCCTGAATGAATCGATACTTCTTCTTCCCCGAAGACGTAATAATAATGAAACTCGTTCCCTGGTCTTTTTGTATTGATTTGAAACCGGAAATACAAACAGCCCCTAACAGCTAATCCTAAAGCTCACCAACCCCCCCACCCCCCCATCCAAAGAGCTTAGCTTTTTGATCTGTAAACCTATTCAAGCCGAGATCGCGCTATTTCCTCTGGATTACTTCCTTCAATGGACAACATCAATCATGAACCGAATCCATCAATCTCTTACAGCTGTCAATCTTACAAAGTATTCAACCAATATCCGATACATTTAATCAATATTACAATCAAAATTTATCATAATAATATAATATATATGTTTCTTGCTCTTTAGTTATTAACATCATGTCGGATTTCCAATATCCAATATTATATAACTTCTGATAATACATCACTCTTGGATTTCCTATTGTATGCCTGTTTTCATAAGTAAAATATAATCCATAGGCTCTTTACTGGTATCAAGCATATATTGGATTGCAAAAAATAACATAATTTTACTATGATTATAATTTATGAATGTGCTCGGTGGGACTACGCAGTGTACTATTCTCTCTTTCTCTCTCCATAAGGCGAAAACCTGCTTATGAGAGCGACCTTATGATGAAATCAGGAAGAGCTGAAAAGACGTTTTCATGTCTCAGAACGCATTCATAACAAAAAGAACGGTGTTTCAAATTTTATATATACCTACAAATATATATGTCTGTTCCCTCTCTCAATAGCTCACAAATAGCCCGATTTCTACGATATTTCGAACATCTTTCGTCTATTTGAAAGGTCAAGTGTGTTAACCATGAAAATCCGTCCACTGGAATATGGCTTTTCGGGCTAAATTCGTGCAAAAAAAAATCGTAGTGTCTAAGTTTTCACGTTAATATGCTTTTAAATACTTCTTTTATACGAAGACAGGTATAGTTGGGATTCGGCTAGGAGAAAAAACGTCAGACTTTCAAAAAGAAATCTGTATTTTGGACGTTTTGACTGCAACAATGGCAGCCTTCTTCAGCTAAAAAATATATACAACTTATAAGTAAAGAAAATGTACAAGTAGTAAGTAAAAACAGGAAGAAATGAGCGGAGTATATATATCAATACAATAAATGTTAACCAATCTTATTTTTAAAAACAATGAAAATACGGTAGTTGGAAAGAAAACAGCATGTAGAACTTGTTAGTAAAAACAGTACAAAAAAAAATTAAACAGTAAAAACAACGCACATTTTTTATGTAGTGAAAAACAAAATCTATTTTATAGGTGAATACAATTTATAACAATTAATATATAGATACATACCACTAGAGAATGCCTAGGGGGGAGGGAGGAAGACCTCGAGGACAACTTAGGTAACCATGGTAGAAGTATGAACGACAGCAACAACTCATACTTCTACCATGGTTCATACTTCTACCATGGTTACCTAAGTTGTCCTCGAGGTCTTCCTCCCTCCCCCCTAGGCATTCTCTAGTGGTATGTATCTATATATTAATTGTTATAAATTGTATTCACTTATAAAATAGATTTTGTTTTTCACTACATAAAAAATGTGCGTTGTTTTTACTGTTTAATTTTTTTTGTACTGTTTTTACTAACAAGTTCTACATGCTGTTTTCTTTCCAACTACCGTATTTTCATTGTTTTTAAAAATAAGATTGGTTAAAATTTATTGTATTGATATATATACTCCGCTCATTTCTTCCTGTCTTTTACTTACTACTTGTACATTTTCTTTACTTATAAGTTGTATATATTTTTTAGCTGAAGAAGGCTGCCATTGTTGCAGTCGAAACGTCCAAAATACAGATTTCTTTTTGAAAGTCTGACGTTTTTTCTCCTAGCCGAATCCCAACTATACCTGTCTTCGTATCTCTACAGCGGCTAACTATCTCCATCTACACTACTTCTTTTATAGATACTGTAACGTAGGGTAAAGAATGAGACTATTTTCAAGGTGATATCTGTAACCGTTTTCGAGAAAAGTGGATAACAATATTTTTCCATACTAATTTTCGATTTGCGTACTTGAAATCGTTGTATTCTAATAAAATATTTTCTAATATTTTTAAATTCACCAAAAATAATATTTTTAAACTTTGGTTACGTTTGGAGGTAATGAAGTAATAGGGGGGGGGGGGGGAAAATATTTTATTAACGGACATGAAAAGTTTAAGGGATCTTTGTATATTTTTCGCAATATCTCGAATACGATAGAGAAATAGTGTTATGTGAAAGTTAACCATTCGAAGGTTACTAAATTTTCTAAAATAATATGACTTCCTTGCTATGTTGACCAGACCAGGTCGTGTGGAAATGTGTTAAAAAAAAAAAAAAAGCCCATTTGAAGTTGAAGTTTATTCCAGAATAAATAAATAATTTATGAATTAATGTAAAATAAAGAATTAATAATTAAGTCAAGTGTTCATAGCAAATACAAACGAATAACAATATTCGTGTTATTTCGTATTTATTTGAAGCTAAGCTTCTTTAAGATCTTCTGGAATCCCATCATCGACTAATACCTATCAGAAATATGCCGATTGAAGATGGAGACGACTTGTTAATATTGAGATGAAGGAATGAAGTTGCCACGAGAAAATGAAGCGACGTCTGAGTCCATAACAAGATTTGGCGGGAGATGGAATATGTGCCAAGGCTTGGAGGATAACCTTGTAATCCTATAACCAAAACCCGAGGGATCTTGATTTATCATCCGTATCCAGGATGTGAGAACTCCTCTCCTGGGGCCTTTGTCGGCTCGAGGCAGCAATCTCGCCAGAACAACAAGGGAGAATACAAAATTCAATCAATAGCAGGAAAATGTTTAGCGCCTTCCGGGATTCCGTATACTACACCAGCATGGCTTCAGGGACAAGAAGGAGAAGAAGTTGTGCAGGTTGAGTATTTACTGAGCACCCTGACAGAATGAAGGCGCTTTCTGTATTCATTCTAGAACAACTCTCTTCATGGATGCTTGTCGAAAAAAGTTGGAAGGGGAGGGCTGATTGAGCTGAATATTTCTTGAGTGTCCTCTAATTTCCTTTCGTTCAACCAAATGAGTCTAGATCCTCAGCCACTCATGGGAAACGTTTTAGATTTATATTGAACCACAATCATAGGTAAAAAAGTCCGACTCGCAGGAACTGCATCATCTTAGCGCGGTTCCGTTCTTATCCCTAAACTCATTTAGAATGATTAATATAGAAGCTGTTATTATTTTGGGTCCACATTTCTAGAAAGCATGAAGATTAGATAGTTAGCCATCGAGGTGATAAGTAAAGATGGAATGGTTGGGATTCGGCTAAAGAAACGACGATACGATTTTTGTTAAAAAATCTATATTTACGACGTTTCAGCTACTTATTGGTAGCCTTCGTCAGCATTGAAAGTGCCAGGAGGCAGAGGAGGACCAAAGTTGACAGTTCCATCTTTACTTTCAAGAAAGGTCTTATTTACGATCTTACCTGGATAGGCCAACCCGCCCTAGGAAGGACCCCGCTAGGCAGTTGAAAAGCTATATCTTGGAAATCCATATCTCTAAGATTAAATTGTTTTTCTTATTTTTCTTAACCTGATTCATTATCAAATACATTATCCAACTATAAGCAATTAAAAAATAACAAGGAATAAAAACAGACAAAAAGAACAGTTCGAATAAGCGAAATCAATTACTTTAAAGTTTTAAGCACTTATTTCTCCGATTGACATCGTCTAATCAAAACTTTCATCAGAACCTTTTTTGTAGAGCATTTAGTAAGCTTTCTAATGGTATTCTTCCGTTTACCAAGATTCTCAACCTTTTTCTAGATATTAAAGGAAGGTATACAAAGTTACCAAAACTTTTTATGTCTGTAAATAAAATATTTTATTCTAACCCTTCCTTTACTCCAAACGTAACACAAATTTCAACATATCAGTTTTAATGAAAGTAGAACATGCAGAAAATGTTTCAACTGAATCCCATGATTCTAAGTACCCAAACCAAAAACGGTATTCAAAAACTGTTTTTTCAATTTTCTCGAAAACGGTTAGCTATCGCCTTGAAAATGGTTTCATTCGTTTTCCTAGCCCAAGAAGCCTATAAAACGAGTGCTTACAAGCTTATGAACTCAAAAACGTAAGCGTTACGATTTTTTTGCGCGAATTTCGCCCCAAACGCCATCTTCCAGTGGACGGATTTTGCTGGTTAACGAACTTGACCTTTCAAATTGGACGACGGATTTTTGTACCAAATTTCATCAAAATCGGACCATTCATCTTCTACCTAGAGAGCGAACAGGCAATATATATATATATATATATATATATATATATATATATATATATATATATATATATATATATACAAATTTGAACCACCATCATTTTCGGTCTCTAGGGGTTATGAAACGCAAAATTTTCTAGTCGGCACTTCTGGATTGCGTCATGAGATTAACCTTATAAGCGGGGTTCCTCCCTATGGGGGAGGGAGGAACCGCGCTAAAAATAAAGATTCTCCATACTACACCCGCATGGCTTCAGGGGCAAGAAGGAGAAGAAGTTGTGCAGGTTGAGTATTTACTGAGCACCCTGACAGAATGAAGGCGCTTTCTATCTTCATCCTAAAGCAACTATTAAAAAAAATTGGAAGGAGAGGGCTAATTAAGGTGAATCTTATATATAAAATCATACATACATGCATATATACTTCTCATTGACGATAAAGGTACGACGATATGCTCAAGCAATCGAGCGGAACATCTAAACGGCTCTAATTCTAGACTGTACTATCGGATATGAAGGCAACGATCATAAACAAGGCGAACGAATAAATTTTGAGAAACAAGTGACCAACAAGTCCATGATCTATTATACTGAAACATATGAAGAGAGTTATGGACTCTCAGTGCAGCGTACAGGGTTTACGGTTCGGTTCCAGAGACACCATCCCGAAAGAGACAGCTTTCCTCAAGGAAACATTTAGAAATTATAGCCGAAGCAATTATCTTTGATTCCCTGGCCATAATTCAGAATTACATATTTAGCTGAAGGTCTGTATATATGTATATATATTTTTTTCCATTTCTCATAACCAGAAATCTTTTAACATTTCTAGAATTCATTTTATTTTATTATGTTCATGGTTTTGTTATACAGTGGAACATGGATAATTCGAACTTCGATAATTCGAAATCGTCTTTAATTCGAATATTTCTCTCGGTCCCTAGAATTTAGGGCATAACCAATGTAAAAAAATCATGGTTAATTCGAATAAAATTTTGGATAATTCGAATTTTTTACGAGTCTGTGCGTCCACTCGGAAGTGGACAGAGAGGCGGTCGATCTTAAATCTTGAGAAAATATTCTCCCCTCGGTCTCGTAGTCTAGTTCTTGGACTCCGCAGACCAAACGGGTCGCGGGTTGGGTGGGTCGCGCTTCCTCCCTTTCAGGTGTTGTAGTTACATACACCATCCTGTCGTTTTATCCTAGAAATCTCTCCCACCGACCCTCCCATCTTCATTTGTTATTCAGTTATAAGTCAGTCAGTGCCTAGATCTGATTTATTGTTTGTTCCTTGAATTTCTGGTGTACAGTGCTGTTCAGTGAGTTGTTGATTTAAGATGTCGAAGACTAGAAGTTATAAAACTTTAACGTTGTTAGTGAAAATAGCTGCAATTAAAGAAGTTGAAAAAGGAATAAAGAAAAAAATCTGAAAATAAGGACTTTGGAATTCCTCCTGACACTTTACCAACTTACCTAAAAAATAATGAAAAAATTCTTGCCCATGAAAATGAGTTTTTTTCAAAACAATAAAATGTTATTTTTACTTACTTGATAAATTATTTATTACTTATGTACGTAATCATCAATGCATGAAATGTTTGTTTTTCATTAAATAAAATGTATTTTGTTTTATTTAAAAAATGTGAAAATATCAAGTTCGATTTTTAGCCCTTTATTTTCAAAAACTTTTGTAATTCGAACTTTTTCGAATAATCGGGTTCGGATTATCCAAGTTCTACTGTATATATATTTTTATAGACTTATATACCGATATCTGTGATGTATGCAGCGTTATTTGTGGAGTTCTCGATTTCGTAGAAGGTAGAAAAATAATGTCTCTCCACTGTTTTTCAAAGTATTTATTAGCAAAAGCTTTTCGAGAACATGGTTCTCATCGTCAGTGCATCTACAATTTTCACAAAAACACGCATATATTAATTACAGAAATATTTATAAGTATTCTTATTACTAAAGCTATGACAAATAATGTTACCTATTACTCCACCGGTAGTACTGCTAACAGCCTCTCCGAACAGGAGTGAGGTAATGAGACTATTCCGGGTGAGCAGAGTATATACAGGCTGTCCCGTAAATGTCTAGTCATATTGTGAGAGGTGATAGAAGGTTTGGATGTTTGATGTGAAATGTGTCTTTGTTAGAAAAAAGTGTGCATTGATTGTTAACGAATTGTCTAACTATAAGATTATAACTATTGGTGGGGTCTCTGTTCATAGGTTCAAGATTATTATCGTTAATGAAGTCGTACATACTATTTTTGTAGTCAGTTGTGTAAAGGATTACTGTAGAGTTGCCTTTATCGGCTTTGGTAAGAGTAAGTTGGTGATCTTTAATTTTCCTGGATATTGATTTTAAGGTATTAAGTTCAGTGGGTATGTATGTTTTAGCTTTATTTAATTCTTTCTTAATGGCAACAGAACATATAGTTTTGAGGGAGTTGCGATTTTCGGTTTCAAGATTATCAAAGGTGCAGTCTATGTCTAACGCAAGATCTTCAAGGTCATGTATATTGGGTGATTTTTTTGGATTATATTTAAGTCCTTTGTCTAATAGAGCTTGTTCTATAGGGCTGAAGGCAATATTTGAAAGGTTTACAGTTCTAGCAAAGAATTCATGTTCGTGTGGGTTTGTAATAGGTGTAGAATGTGTATTATTATTGGTTTGAGAGTTACTCTTATTAATTAACTGTGAGATGCTGGGGTTGTGTTTATTAGAGGGTGTGGGTAAACTGGGTTTACGAATTTTGCACGCGCTGTTTGTAATTTCATTTGTATAAGTAGGGGATTTATTTGTTATCAGTTTTTTATCTTTTTATCTATACGAGACTTTTTATCATCAATAAAAATTTGGATTCTTTCGTGAATACTATCTAAGAGGCTATTGAGTTCCCACTGGTGGAGTAATTTACAAAGGTGGAAATGTAAAGTATATAAGTATATATTAGTAGTATCTCTAGAAGAATACCATCGTTTCAATTCCGATTTTATCCAAGTTTTTTGGGCTAAATTTAGTGCTCTAATAGCTGATGGTGTTGTTATTGAAGTCTTAATTTGGACATACCTGGGAGTTAAGTTGTTCTTGATGCAGGAGTTGTTGAAAAAAATGTGTAGACTACAAAAATAGTATGTACGACTTCATTAACGATAATAATCTTGAACCTATGAACAGAGACCCCACCAATAGTTATAATCTTATAGTTAGACAATTCGTTAACAATCAATGCACACTTTTTTCTAACAAAGACACATTTCACATCAAACATCCAAACCGAAACATCCCACAACCGCCCAGACTCTATGGACTTTTGAAAATACACAAACCACCACCCTTTCCTATTAGACCAGTTGTTTCCTACACAAACACATCTGTGAGTAAACTATCCCGCTCTTTGAACAATCTGTTCCAACAGAAAATTCAGTGGTCTTCTAATTACTCCATAAAAAACACCGGCGAACTCATTAATAATATAAGAGATATCAGACCTCCCAAAAATGCAATATTAGTATCATTTGATGTAAAAAACTTATTCTCTAATGTGCCAACCACAGAAGTTAAGGTAATTTTAGAAAACCTTATCAACAATTCAAAAAACGGTAACCTCTTTAAATACGAACTTATAGAAGCGTTTAACATATGTATCAACCACAATTTCTTTAAATTTGATAACAAATATTTTAAACAACATGAAGGACTCCCAATGGGCTCGAATCTCTCTCCCTTGCTAGCCGATATCTTTATGAATAACTTAGAAAATAAATATTTAAACCCAAGTTTTAACATAAATAAACATATTAAATTTTACTATAGATACGTGGACGACATAATTTGTTTATGGGAAGGTACTCGGAGACAGTTAGATATGTTTTTGAAACACATAAACTCATTTCACCCAAAAATCCAATTCACGATGGAAATTGACAATAACCGTTCTATAAATTTCCTCGACATAAACATAACCATTACCGACAGTAATAAATTCGACTTTAAAATTTACAGGAAACCCACTCACACTGATGCAATAATACACTCACTTTCTAACCACCATATCTCTCACAAATTAGCGGCATTCCACTCCATGATAGATAGATTGTTCAAAATTCCAATGTCCCTAGAAAATTATCAAAGTGAAATAAATACAATTGCGACAAATTGCGTCTAACAACGGCTACTCACACAAAATTATAGACAAACTTATACGTAATAAGGAAAAATCTCTGACTCTTAAAGTTGTTTTCCCGACACTAACGCCAATAATTTCCAATACAAGGTACATTTCGATACCATATTTAGGACCAATTTCCGAAAAATTAAAAAACATTTTGAAAGACACAGCCAAAGTTTCCTTTAAGAATACATTTAATACCAAAAAGTCATTATCACACACTAAAGATGAAATAAAAGAATTTGATAAAAGTGGAATTTACCAATTAGAATGCTCGTGCAAAAAAATTTACATTGGGAGAACATATCGCAAGTTCTCACAAACAATAGACGAACACGTTAAAGCTATACACAACCACAACATTCACTCAAATTTTGCAGAACACATAAAAAATACAGCACACCAATTTTACACACAAACGGGAATCAAAATTTTAAAAAACATAAATTATTCTAAGAAATCCAATTATCATGAAATGTTAGAAATAGAAAAGGCCATTCACCGTAATAAAGATTTATTACTAAACGAACAAATAAACTTCCCAACATCAGACCTTAGGAAAATTTTCATATCCCAACAAAAGACGCCATCCCTCGGACCCACCACCTGACAGACCCGTCATCCCTTACTCTGACACCTTCAGACTGACTACCCCTTCACACACATGACATCAAATAACCCAACATAATCCTTCCCCATACACTGTCTCCAACAGAAAGTTCAGTGGTCTCTGGTTCAACAACCTTGATTCTTGTGATCTCCAATATCCAACGTCAATATACAGGGTGTCCCGTAAATGTCTAGTCATATTGTGAGGGGTGATAGAAGACCCTTAGGGGAACAAAAAATGTTCTATGACGATTTCCTGAATTCTCGCTCATAAGGGAGAAAACGTCGTTTTATTGTTTTTTCGAGACAAACGTACTTTTTAGAAGAATAATCGTTGTACCTCCGTCCCAGGTGGTTCTACTAGAAAGGAAGTGAAACCAATCGAAAGCTGAGTACATTTACTATAAGACTAGTTGGGAGTAAACGTAAAAATGAATGAATGTAAGTATGTATATCTTACCAAAAGAAGGCAATTCTAAATTTCCTGACATTTTATTGATATTTCTTGCCAGCGTTACTCCTCAATGGGGAGGATCTGAGATTTCCGGGTTTCAGAAAAACTTCCTCATTTAACCAGCTTTCCATTCATGTATCACAACCCTGTGTTATTGAAGTATTTGAACGATTTAAGAACAAAAGTTTTAAAAAAAACATGGATCTGTGAAAAGAAAATTATATTTTTTTCTTCAATTTATTCAAAAAGCTGAAGGGAAATATTTTTGTTTATAAATGTTTACATAAATATTAAGTAAATATTTACTTAAAACAATAAAAAAATTACTTCCATGAATATAAAAAAAATTCCTAAAACAGTAAATAAATAAAATTCACATTTATTTTGAATTTGTTAATTAAGGTGACTAATACTGGGTCCAGGAGGCGGCCATTAAGGAACCCCAACCATACATTAACCTCAAAAATTATTATTTTTACCTATATCACGCATTTGAACACATTTTTACAGGTACTTATATTTAGAAAACAAATGCTTTACCTTAAATTAATACTGATGGCTACGCTTGTGAAACTCACTGGGGTTCTGAGCCCATGCGTTTTTGTTGTGGTAATTAAAAATTCTATCCCTCATAAATAATATGTACATAGTCCTGTAAAAATGTGTTCAAATGCGTGATATAGGTAAAAATAATAATTTTTGAGGTTAATGTATGGTTGGGGTTCCTTAATGGCCGCCTCCTGGACCCAGTATTAGTTACCTTAATTAACAAATTCAAAATAAATGTGAATTTTATTTATTTACTGTTTTAGGAATTTTTTTTATATTCATGGAAGTAATTTTTTTATTGTTCTAAGTAAATATTTACTTAATATTTATGTAAACATTTATAAAAAAAAAATATTTCCCTTCAGCTTTTTGAATAAATTGAAGAAAAAAATATAATTTTCTTTTCACAGATCCATGTTTTTTTTAAAACTTTTGTTCCTAAATCGTTCAAATACTTCAATGTCAGGAAATTTAGAATTGCCTTCTTTTGGTAAGATATACATACTTACATTCATTCATTTTTACGTTTACTCTCAACTAGTCGTATAGTAAATTTACTCAGCTTTCGATTAGTTTCACACCCTTTCTAGTAGAACCACCTGGGACGGAGCTACAACGATTATTCTTCTAAAAAGTACGTTTGTCTCGAAAAAACAATAAAACGACGTTTTCTCCCTTATGGGCGAGAATTCGGGAAATCGTCATAGAACATTTTTTGTTCCCCTAAGGGTCTTCTATCACCTCTCACAATATGACTAGACATTTACGGGACACCCTGTATATACTCTGCTCACCCGGAATAGTCTCATTACCTCACACCTGTTCGGAGAGGCTGTTAGCAGTACTACCGGTGGAGTAATAGGTAACATTATTTGTCATAGCTTTAGTAATAAGAATACTTTTAAATATTTCTGTAATTAATATATGCGTGTTTTTGTGAAAATTGTAGATGCACTGACGATGAGAACCATGTTCTCGAAAAGCTTTTGCTAATAAATACTTTGAAAAACAGTGGAGAGACATTATTTTTCTACCTTCTACGAAATTATATACCGAAATCATATGTAATTATAATTTTATGCTCTTAAGCAACGGTAATTAAAGAAATTGAAATACTATGAAAATTAACACGATTATTTCACAAGTAGTGGAATTTCTGTAATTTCTAGTCGAGACCAACATATTAATCTGCCTCCTAGAATCCGTAATTATTTTTACAAGCAAGGGAACTCGCTATATTTCATTCCTAATTAATTCAGTATAATCTACTGTGAAAGTAAATAAATTGGTTCGTTTGTGAATTTATCTGATAGCCTCAGGAGTATAATAATATAAGTAATTTGTATAAATATTATTATCTACTATTTATTTTTTATAAAAAGATAGTTTAATAATACTTCATAATAAAATGAGAAATATGTAAACACATTTAAGGGAATGTAAATATAGCATTTTTCTGATAGCTGTTATCTTTAGCGGGAAAGTTGGAACGGTCTATATTTTCCCAAATCGGAGGCGTTCCCCCGTTGCGTAGTAGCTTCGCCATGTTTTCCCTTATTAAATATGGGCATAATTAAATTTCAAAAGTAACTTAAGGTAGAGAAGTATCAGCAAAATCCCAGCAAAGGCGGTCCATTACAGTAACATACCAAACTCCAGGCATTCTGCTTCATCAATTACTCGAATATAATACATTATATTATCATTTACAATTAATTTTATTTCCTGAGCCCATCCATTTGAAATGGTCCGCAAAAAAATAAACTTTATCTTTCATGTTTAATGGTTTTCAAAGCTTTTCCTTAATCGTTTGACATAACTTGTCACAATATGAAAGCTTCAGTTGCTAACTTGTTGATTTCTTGGCAGTAGACGTTTGACATAACTTGTCACAATATGAAGCTTCAGTTGCTAACTTGTTGATTTCTTGGCAGTAGACGTTTGACATAACTTGTCACAATATGAAAGCTTTAGTTGCTAACTTGTTGATTTCTTGGCAGTAGACGTTTGACATAACTTGTCACAATATGAAGCTTCAGTTGCTAACTTGTTGATTTCTTGGCAGTAGAGGTTTGACATAACTTGTCACAATATGAAAGCTTCAGTTGCTAAGTTGTTGATTTCTTGGCAGTAGACGTTTGACATAACTTGTCACAATATGAAGCTTCAGTTGCTAACTTGTTGATTTCTTGGCAGTAGACGTTTGACATAACTTGTCACAATATGAAAGCTTCAGTTGCTAAGTTGTTGATTTCTTGGCAGTAGACGTTTGACATAACTTGTCACAATATGAAGCTTCAGTTGCTAACTTGTTGATTTCTTGGCAGTAGACGTTTGACATAACTTGTCACAATATGAAAGCTTCAGTTGCTAAGTTGTTGATTTCTTGGCAGTAGACGTTTGACATAACTTGTCACAATATGAAAGCTTCAGTTGCTAACTTGTTGATTTCTTGGCAGTAGACGTTTGACATAACTTGTCACAATATGAAAGCTTCAGTTGCTAACTTGTTGATTTCTTGGCAGTAGACGTTTGACATAACTTGTCACAATATGAAAACTTCAGTTGCTAACTGGGTGATTTCTTGGCAGTAGACGTTTGACATAACTTGTCACAATATGAAGCTTCAGTTGCTAACTTGTTGATTTCTTGGAAGTAGAGGTTTGACATAACTTGTCACAATATGAAAGCTTCAGTTGCTAACTTGTTGATTTCTTGGCAGTAGACGTTTGACATAACTTGTCACAATATGAAGCTTCAGTTGCTAACTTGTTGATTTCTTGGCAGTAGACGTTTGACATAACTTGTCACAATATGAAAGCTTCAGTTGCTAACTTGTTGATTTCTTGGCAGTAGAGGTTTCACATAACTTGTCACAATATGAAAGCTTCAGTTCCTAACTTGTTGATTTCTTCGCAGTAGAGGTTTGACATAACTTGTCACAATATGAAAGCTTCAGTTGCTAACTTGTTGATTTCTTGGCAGTAGACGTTTGACATAACTTGTCACAATATGAAAGCTTCAGTTGCTAACTTGTTGATTTCTTCGCAGTAGAGGTTTGACATAACTTGTCACAATATGAAAGCTTCAGTTGCTAACTTTTTGATTTCTTGGCAGTAGACGTTTGACATAACTTGTCACAATATGAAAGCTTCAGTTGCTAACTTGTTGATTTCTTCGCAGTAGAGGTTTGACATAACTTGTCACAATATGAAAGCTTCAGTTCCTAACTTGTTGATTTCTTGGCAGTAGACGTTTGACATAACTTGTCACAATATGAAAGCTTCAGTTGCTAACTTGTTGATTTCTTGGCAGTAGAGGTTTGACATAACTTGTCACAATATGAAAGCTTCAGTTGCTAACTTGTTGATTTCTTGGCAGTAGACGTTTGACATAACTTGTCACAATATGAAAGCTTCAGTTGCTAACTTGTTGATTTCTTGGCAGTAGACGTTTGACATAACTTGTCACAATATGAAGCTTCAGTTGCTAACTTGTTGATTTCTTGGAAGTAGAGGTTTGACTTAACTTGTCACAATATGAAAGCTTCAGTTGCTAACTTGTTGATTTCTTGGCAGTAGACGTTTGACATAACTTGTCACAATATGCAAGCTTCAGTTGCTAACTTGTTGATTTCTTGGCAGTAGACGTTTAACATAACTTGTCACAATATGAAAGCTTCAGTTGCTAACTTGTTGATTTCTTCGCAGTAGAGGTTTGACATAACTTGTCACAATATGAAAGCTTCAGTTGCTAACTTGTTGATTTCTTGGCAGTAGACGTTTGACATAACTTGTCACAATATGAAAGCTTCAGTTGCTAACTTGTTGATTTCTTGGCAGTAGAGGTTTGACATAACTTGTCACAATATGAAAGCTTCAGTTGCTAACTTGTTGATTTCTTGGCAGTAGACGTTTGACATAACTTGTCACAATATGAAGCTTCAGTTGCTAAGTTGTTGATTTCTTGGCAGTAGACGTTTGACATAACTTGTCACAATATGAAAGCTTCAGTTGCTAACTTGTTGATTTCTTGGCAGTAGACGTTTGACATAACTTGTCACAATATGAAAGCTTCAGTTGCTAACTTGTTGATTTCTTGGCAGTAGACGTTTGACATAACTTGTCACAATATGAAGCTTCAGTTGCTAACTTGTTGATTTCTTGGCAGTAGACGTTTGACATAACTTGTCACAATATGAAAGCTTCAGTTGCTAACTTGTTGATTTCTTGGCAGTAGAGGTTTCACATAACTTGTCACAATATGAAAGCTTCAGTTGCTAACTTGTTGATTTCTTCGCAGTAGAGGTTTGACATAACTTGTCACAATATGAAAGCTTCAGTTGCTAACTTGTTGATTTCTTGGCAGTAGACGTTTGACATAACTTGTCACAATATGCAAGCTTCAGTTGCTAACTTGTTGATTTCTTGGCAGTAGACGTTTGACATAACTTGTCACAATATGAAAGCTTCAGTTGCTAACTTGTTGATTTCTTGGCAGTAGACGTTTGACATAACTTGTCACAATATGCAAGCTTCAGTTTCTAACTTGTTGATTTCTTGGCAGTAGACGTTTGACATAACTTGTCACAATATGAAAGCTTCAGTTGCTAACTTGTTGATTTCTTCGCAGTAGAGGTTTGACATAACTTGTCACAATATGAAAGCTTCAGTTGCTAACTTTTTTATTTCTTGGCAGTAGACGTTTGACATAACTTGTCACAATATGAAAGCTTCAGTTGCTAACTTGTTGATTTCTTCGCAGTAGAGGTTTGACATAACTTGTCACAATATGAAAGCTTCAGTTCCTAACTTGTTGATTTCTTGGCAGTAGACGTTTGACATAACTTGTCACAATATGAAAGCTTCAGTTGCTAACTTGTTGATTTCTTGGCAGTAGAGGTTTGACATAACTTGTCACAATATGAAAGCTTCAGTTGCTAACTTGTTGATTTCTTGGCAGTAGACGTTTGACATAACTTGTCACAATATGAAAGCTTCAGTTGCTAACTTGTTGATTTCTTGGCAGTAGACGTTTGACATAACTTGTCACAATATGAAGCTTCAGTTGCTAACTTGTTGATTTCTTGGAAGTAGAGGTTTGACTTAACTTGTCACAATATGAAAGCTTCAGTTGCTAACTTGTTGATTTCTTGGCAGTAGACGTTTGACATAACTTGTCACAATATGCAAGCTTCAGTTGCTAACTTGTTGATTTCTTGGCAGTAGACGTTTAACATAACTTGTCACAATATGAAAGCTTCAGTTGCTAACTTGTTGATTTCTTCGCAGTAGAGGTTTGACATAACTTGTCACAATATGAAAGCTTCAGTTGCTAACTTGTTGATTTCTTGGCAGTAGACGTTTGACATAACTTGTCACAATATGAAGCTTCAGTTGCTAACTTGTTGATTTCTTGGCAGTAGACGTTTGACATAACTTGTCACAATATGAAAGCTTCAGTTGCTAACTTGTTGATTTCTTGGCAGTAGAGGTTTCACATAACTTGTCACAATATGAAAGCTTCAGTTCCTAACTTGTTGATTTCTTGGCAGTAGACGTTTGACATAACTTGTCACAATATGCAAGCTTCAGTTGCTAACTTGTTGATTTCTTGGCAGTAGACGTTTGACATAACTTGTCACAATATGAAAGCTTCAGTTGCTAACTTGTTGATTTCTTCGCAGTAGAGGTTTGACATAACTTGTCACAATATGAAAGCTTCAGTTGCTAACTTTTTGATTTCTTGGCAGTAGACGTTTGACATAACTTGTCACAATATGAAAGCTTCAGTTGCTAACTTGTTGATTTCTTCGCAGTAGAGGTTTGACATAACTTGTCACAATATGAAAGCTTCAGTTCCTAACTTGTTGATTTCTTGGCAGTAGACGTTTGACATAACTTGTCACAATATGAAAGCTTCAGAAGCTAACTTGTTGATTTCTTGGCAGTAGAGGTTTGACATAACTTGTCACAATATGAAAGCTTCAGTTGCTAACTTGTTGATTTCTTGGCAGTAGACGTTTGACATAACTTGTCACAATATGAAAACTTCAGTTGCTAACTGGGTGATTTCTTGGCAGTAGACGTTTGACATAACTTGTCACAATATGAAGCTTCAGTTGCTAACTTGTTGATTTCTTGGAAGTAGAGGTTTGACATAACTTGTCACAATATGAAAGCTTCAGTTGCTAACTTGTTGATTTCTTGGCAGTAGACGTTTGACATAACTTGTCACAATATGCAAGCTTCAGTTGCTAACTTGTTGATTTCTTGGCAGTAGACGTTTGACATAACTTGTCACAATATGAAAGCTTCAGTTGCTAACTTGTTGATTTCTTCGCAGTAGAGGTTTGACATAACTTGTCACAATATGAAAGCTTCAGTTGCTAACTTGTTGATTTCTTGGCAGTAGACGTTTGACATAACTTGTCACAATATGAAAGCTTCAGTTGCTAACTTGTTGATTTCTTGGCAGTAGAGGTTTGACATAACTTGTCACAATACGAAAGCTTCAGTTGCTAACTTGTTGATTTCTTGGCAGTAGACGTTTGACATAACTTGTCACAATATGCAAGCTTCAGTTGCTAACTTGTTGATTTCTTGGCAGTAGACGTTTGACATAACTTGTCACAATATGAAAGCTTCAGTTGCTAACTTGTTGATTTCTTGGCAGTAGACGTTTGACATAACTTGTCACAATATGCAAGCTTCAGTTGCTAACTTGTTGATTTCTTGGCAGTAGACGTTTGACATAACTTGTCACAATATGAAAGCTTCAGTTGCTAACTTGTTGATTTCTTCGCAGTAGAGGTTTGACATAACTTGTCACAATATGAAAGCTTCAGTTGCTAACTTTTTGATTTCTTGGCAGTAGACGTTTGACATAACTTGTCACAATATGAAAGCTTCAGTTGCTAACTTGTTGATTTCTTCGCAGTAGAGGTTTGACATAACTTGTCACAATATGAAAGCTTCAGTTCCTAACTTGTTGATTTCTTGGCAGTAGACGTTTGACATAACTTGTCACAATATGAAAGCTTCAGTTGCTAACTTGTTGATTTCTTGGCAGTAGAGGTTTGACATAACTTGTCACAATATGAAAGCTTCAGTTGCTAACTTGTTGATTTCTTGGCAGTAGACGTTTGACATAACTTGTCACAATATGAAAGCTTCAGTTGCTAACTTGTTGATTTCTTGGCAGTAGACGTTTGACATAACTTGTCACAATATGAAGCTTCAGTTGCTAACTTGTTGATTTCTTGGAAGTAGAGGTTTGACTTAACTTGTCACAATATGAAAGCTTCAGTTGCTAACTTGTTGATTTCTTGGCAGTAGACGTTTGACATAACTTGTCACAATATGCAAGCTTCAGTTGCTAACTTGTTGATTTCTTGGCAGTAGACGTTTAACATAACTTGTCACAATATGAAAGCTTCAGTTGCTAACTTGTTGATTTCTTCGCAGTAGACGTTTGACATAACTTGTCACAATATGAAAGCTTCAGTTGCTAACTTGTTGATTTCTTGGCAGTAGAGGTTTGACATAACTTGTCACAATATGAAAGCTTCAGTTGCTAACTTGTTGATTTCTTGGCAGTAGACGTTTGACATAACTTGTCACAATATGAAGCTTCAGTTGCTAAGTTGTTGATTTCTTGGCAGTAGACGTTTGACATAACTTGTCACAATATGAAAGCTTCAGTTGCTAACTTGTTGATTTCTTGGCAGTAGACGTTTGACATAACTTGTCACAATATGAAAGCTTCAGTTGCTAACTTGTTGATTTCTTGGCAGTAGACGTTTGACATAACTTGTCACAATATGAAGCTTCAGTTGCTAACTTGTTGATTTCTTGGCAGTAGACGTTTGACATAACTTGTCACAATATGAAAGCTTCAGTTGCTAACTTGTTGATTTCTTGTCAGTAAAGGTTTGACATAACTTGTCACAATATGAAAGCTTCAGTTGCTAACTTGTTGATTTCTTGGCAGTAGACGTTTGACATAACTTGTCACAATATGCAAGCTTCAGTTGCTAACTTGTTGATTTCTTGGCAGTAGACGTTTGACATAACTTGTCACAATATGAAAGCTTCAGTTGCTAACTTGTTGATTTCTTCGCAGTAGAGGTTTGACATAACTTGTCACAATATGAAAGCTTCAGTTGCTAACTTTTTGATTTCTTGGCAGTAGACGTTTGACATAACTTGTCACAATATGAAAGCTTCAGTTGCTAACTTGTTGATTTCTTCGCAGTAGAGGTTTGACATAACTTGTCACAATATGAAAGCTTCAGTTGCTAACTTGTTGATTTCTTGGCAGTAGAGGTTTGACATAACTTGTCACAATATGAAAGCTTCAGTTGCTAACTTGTTGATTTCTTGGCAGTAGACGTTTGACATAACTTGTCACAATATGAAAGCTTCAGTTGCTAACTGGTTGATTTCTTGGCAGTAGACGTTTGACATAACTTGTCACAATATGAAGCTTCAGTTGCTAACTTGTTGATTTCTTGGAAGTAGAGGTTTGACATAACTTGTCACAATATGAAAGCTTCAGTTGCTAACTTGTTGATTTCTTGGCAGTAGACGTTTGACATAACTTGTCACAATATGCAAGCTTCAGTTGCTAACTTGTTGATTTCTTGGCAGTAGACGTTTGACATAACTTGTCACAATATGAAAGCTTCAGTTGCTAACTTGTTGATTTCTTCGCAGTAGAGGTTTGACATAACTTGTCACAATATGAAAGCTTCAGTTGCTAACTTGTTGATTTCTTGGCAGTAGACGTTTGACATAACTTGTCACAATATGAAAGCTTCAGTTGCTAACTTGTTGATTTCTTGGCAGTAGAGGTTTGACATAACTTGTCACAATATGAAAGCTTCAGTTGCTAACTTGTTGATTTCTTGGCAGTAGACGTTTGACATAACTTGTCACAATATGAAGCTTTAGTTGCTAAGTTGTTGATTTCTTGGCAGTAGACGTTTGACATAACTTGTCACAATATGAAAGCTTCAGTTGCTAACTTGTTGATTTCTTGGCAGTAGACGTTTGACATAACTTGTCACAATATGAAAGCTTCAGTTGCTAACTTGTTGATTTCTTGGCAGTAGACGTTTGACATAACTTGTCACAATATGAAAGCTTCAGTTGCTAACTTGTTGATTTCTTAGCAGTAGATGTTTGACATAACTTGTCACAATATGAAGCTTCAGTTGCTAAGTTGTTGATTTCTTGGCAGTAGACGTTTGACATAACTTGTCACAATATGAAAGCTTCAGTTGCTAACTTGTTGATTTCTTGGCAGTAGACGTTTGACATAACTTGTCACAAAATGAAAGCTTCAGTTGCTAACTTGTTGATTTCTTGGCAGTAGACGTTTGACATAACTTGTCACAATATGAAGCTTCAGTTGCTAACTTGTTGATATCTTGGCAGTAGACGTTTGACATAACTTGTCACAATATGAAGCTTTAGTTGCTAACTTGTTGATTTCTTGGCAGTGGGAGTTTTTTTAGAATTGACTTAACCTCTTTATCATACTATAATTTTTTGTTTGTCTTTATAATATCAACTATTTTTTTCAATAAACAAAAAGATTAAAATTTAAAAAGAATAGGCCTTTATTCTAATGATAAATAGAACTACAATATTGTTTGTTGTATTGGACATAGATAAACAAATTTAAACCAACTTAAAAGGAAAGTCCGACTCGCAGGAACTGCGTCATCTTTGCGCGGTTCCATACATCTAGAAGAAATGGAATAGATTAGGCATCACAAAACACAGGAAACTGACAGTAGCCAACTTACACTGAATAATACGGATAATTCTTAATCCTCATTCTTGAGGAAGGCTGAATAAGTCAATACAATTATGTACTGAAAACATACTCACTCTTCGACTACTGCACAGAAGGCTCTATTTCGAACCAAAAGTTCGTTGTCATTTAAATTATCTTGTTTTACTAGCAAATTCCTTTTACTGTTATAATCAACTGTAAATATGTGCTTCATTGCAAATAAAATTCCATTCTCTCGTGGGTTAAATCTTTCTATAAAATATAAACAGTTAGGAGAATTCAAAACAAACCTATGTATACGCCATCATGATTAGCCACAGCCATCATGATTGCAACAGCCACTCCAACCTTATTACCATTACCTTTCATAGTTTCTTGGCTTATTTTACTAAAATACTAATTCTACTGATAAATACAATTCAAAACAAAAAACAAACAATTAAAAAGTGAGATAAACAAAGAAAAAAAACACAAACACAAAGAAAAACTAACAAAACAAACACATTTTAAGTTTTAAGCGCTTATATCTCTGATTGACGTTGTCCCATCCAATATTGCTTCAGAACCTTTTTTGTAGAGAATTTAGTAAGGATTCGAATAGTCACATTCCACTTACTACGATTTCTCAACCGTTATTGAGATATTTACGAAAAATGTATGAAGACCCGAAAACTTTTCATGTCTATTAATAAAATATTTTTTTACGCAAACTTTCTTACCTCCAAATATAACCAGTTAGTTGAGATGAATTTCAAAGATGTAGAAAATATTTCAATTGAATCCCGCGATTCTAAGTACTCACAAAAAAATAATGAGTTACAAAAACATTTGTTCCACTTTTCTCAAAAACGGTTACAGATATCGTCTTAAAAATTGTTTCATTCGTTTTCCTATGTCAAGAAACCTACAAAACAAGTACCCTCAAGCGAATGAACTCAAAAACGTAAGCGTTACGATTTATTTTGCGCGAATTTCGCCCCAAACACTATCTTCTAGTGGGCGGATTCTGCTGGTTAACGAACTTGACCTTTCAAATTAGACGACAGATTTTTGTACCAAATATCATCAAAATCGGGCCATTTTTTACCTTGCTAGAGCGTGAACAGACAAGCATATATAAAAAAATATATATATATATATATATATATATAAAAATCACGTGTCTGTCTGTTTTTCTGTTTATCTGTTTGTTTGTTCCTTATACAAATCTACGCCGTTTGACCGATTTTGACCAAACTTGGAATAATGGTAGGTCTTGATACAAGAAATCTCCTAGGCTAGGTCAAAAAAATCTACCAGCTGTCTGTATGTTTGTCCCTTATACAAATCCACACCATTCGTCCGATTTTGACTAAACTCGGTACACATGTAGATCTTAATCTGGGGAGTGTCGTAGGCTAAGTCAAAAACGTCTACCAGCTGTCTTTCTGTATGTTTGTCCCTTATACAAATCCACACCGTTCGTCCGATTTCGACTAAACTCGGTACACATGTAGATCTTAATCTGGGGAGTGCCGTAGGCTAGGTCAAAAAAATCTACCAGCTGTCTGTCTGTATGTTTGTCCCTTACACAAATCCACACCGTTAGACCAATTTTTACGAAACTTGGTATACATGTATGTCTTGATACGGGGGGTGTTATAGGTTAGGTCAAAGTCGTCTAGGACTCAAAGTTGGGAGGCCACGGGTTCATAACAGTTACAGATTCGTGTTATTAGGTTTTAATAATACTTATTTGGTTTCTAATTTATTTAGGCTTTTCTATATGCAGAAAGTAGGTGTAGCATGGCACGCCGGGTAACGGCTAGTATATATATATAAATTTGAACCACCTATATTTTCGTGATCTATGGGGTCTGAAACGAGAATGTTTCTAGTCGGCACTTCCGGATTGCGTCGTGAGGTCAACCTCATAAGCGGGGTCTCCCTATGGAGATAGGGAGTAACCGCGCTAAAAATAGGTCATAAAATCGTTGTAATTCAATGAATCAAAAATATCCTACGTACTTTACTAGCAAATATCATTAGGAAGCTGCAGTTAAAATTTAAAGTTGATCGGGCAAAAATTGAAGACGCCAGAGAATCGCCCGATTTGAAAAACAGTTTCGAGAAAACGTCTTTAAAGTCGTTCTTTCCTATTTTATTTTTGCTCATACTTTCTTGTAACAAAGATAAAAAAAATAAGTTTAAATTAAAGGAGGACCAAAATAAGAACTTAACATTTAAAATGGGACTAATCGAAAGCTCGTTCAAAAAATTATCTTCAAATCGTTTTTTTTTTTTTTTTTTTTTTGCCCATTTAAAAATGTTTTCTTCGCTTTTCTTTGGTATCATTTCTTAGTCAGTTAAGAATGACTTTTAGCCCATCAAAATATTGTAAAAAAATAGTTACAAGGTAGTATTACCCCTTAATGATGTAAAAGTACTACGTTTACGGAACGTCGGGTTCCCTTGGATGGGTGACCGCCTGTGAAAACCACGTCCCGTTAGCAGTATAAATTGGTGCCCCGAAGCTTATAGTGTAGACGTTAGTACGCTGTTAATAAAAAAAAAATACTAAATAAAAAACCTGAGTAAAGAGTGAGAAGGGGATTTTGTTTTGTATATTTTGCTAAGCGAATATGAGCCCTCGCCGCAACGAGTAAATCCACACGGGCACTGAGTAAAAGCAAAATGGCGGACTGTTACCTTTATACCTCCTGTAGCTTTTAGTTGTTCAAAGCTTTTTCAACAGCAATGCTTGTTAATGCTGTGGAGAGTCTGGACATTTTTAACACCGCACCGCCTCTTTGTGGCCATTTTTACTAAAAGCCTTTTAATATTTTTAAATATTTTATCAATCATGTTATGAGTATGGAAGAGTAATCTATTTATTTCATGCATTAGAAAAATAAATTACACTGCTCAAAGAGAACATTAATTACAATAAGAAAATAAGTATTTTTTTTTTTTGGTCATTATATATATATATATTTTTTATCTATTTATTTATCGCAATTAAGGTAATCGGCACTAGAAGCTTTTGAAACTACGTCATCATATAGTGTTTATGTGTATTCTGAACGTTTTGAGCCTTCTTAGACCTTGTATGATTTGAAAAGAAGCTCATACACTAGGTACAGTTTAAGCGCGGTTCCTCCCTCCCTCCATTGGGAAGAACCCAGATTAAGAGGTTGACAAGCCGGATCTTGCGATAAACGGTGGTTCAAATTGTCTGTATGTGTGTGTATATTTTACCGGCAAAGTATAAAATCAGGAAATGTATAGAATGCCTAGGTATTATATACAATGCCTAGGTATTATATACAATGCCTAGGTATTATATACAATGCCTAAAACCAGCCGGTAATTTATGAAATAAAGCGTATTTCTTAATTTTAGGCGGGCGAGGGTTCGTGAAATGTTTTTGTAACACTAACTGTCAGAGTAAAAATTGTAAATCTGTAAAAGAAAATGCAGTTCTAAGTGTCACAATACTCAGCCCTGCTCCAACAAGCAGCTCCGAGTATATAATTAACAATCTCACTAAAAGAGTGTTGTTGGTCATACTCAGCCCTGCTCCAACAAGCAGCTCCGAGTATATAATTAACAATCTCACTAAAAGAGTGTTGTTGGTCATACTCAGCCCTGCTCCAACAAGCAGCTCCGAGTATATAATTAACAATCTCACTAAAAGAGTGTTGTTGGCCATACTCAGCCCTGCTCCAACAAGCAGCTCCGAGTAAATAATTAACAATCTCACTAAAAGAGTGTTGTTGGCCATACTCAGCCCTACTCCAACAAGCAGCTCCGAGTATATAATTAACAATCTCACTAAAAGAGTGTTGTTGGCCATACTCAGCCCTGCTCCAACAAGCAGCTCCGAGTATATAATTAACAATCTCACTAAAAGAGTGTTGTTGGCCATACTCAGCCCTGCTCCAACAAGCAGCTCCGAGTATATAATTAACAATCTCACTAAAAGAGTGTGGTTGGCCATACTCAGCCCTGCTCCAACAAGCAGCTCCGAGTATATAATTAACTATCTCACTAAAAGAGTGTTGTTGGCCATACTCAGCCCTGCTCCAACAAGCAGCTCCGAGTATATAATTAACTATCTCACTAAAAGAGTGTTGTTGGCCATACTCAGCCCTGCTCCAATAAGCAGCTCCGAGTATATAATTAACAATCTCACTAAAAGAGTGTGGTTGGCCATACTCAGCCCTGCTCCAACAAGCACCTCCGAGTATATAATTAACTATCTCACTAAAAGAGTGTTGTTGGCCATACTCAGCCCTGCTCCAACAAGCAGATCCGAGTATATAATTAACAATCTCACTAAAAGAGTATGGTTGGCCATACTCAGCCCTGCTCCAACAAGCAGCTCCGAGTATATAATTAACAATCTCACTAAAAGAGTGTGGTTGGCCATACTCAGCCCTGCTCCAACAAGCAGCTCCGAGTATATAATTAACAATCTCACTGAAAGAGTGTGGTTGGCCATACTCAGCCCTGCTCCAACAAGCAGCTCCGAGTATATAATTAACAATCTCACTAAAAGAGTGTGGTTGCCCATACTCAGCCCTGCTCCAACAAGCAGCTCCGAGTATATAATTAACAATCTCACTAAAAGAGTGTGGTTGGCCATACTCAGCCCTGCTCCAACAAGCAGCTCCGAGTATATAATTAACAATCTCACTAAAAGAGTGTGGTTGGCCATACTCAGCCCTGCTCCAACAAGCAGCTCCGAGTATATAATTAACAATCTCACTAAAAGAGTGTGGTTGGCCATACTCAGCCCTGCTCCAACAAGCAGCTCCGAGTATATAATTAAGAATCTCACTAAAAGAGTGTGGTTGGCCATACTCAGCCCTGCTCCAACAAGCAGCTCCGAGTATATAATTAACAATCTCACTAAAAGAGTGTTGTTGGCCATACTCAGCCCTGCTCCAACAAGCAGCTCCGAGTATATAATTAACAATCTCACTAAAAGAGTGTTGTTGGCCATACTCAGCCCTGCTCCAACAAGCAGCTCCGAGTATATAATTAACAATCTCACTAAAAGAGTGTTGTTGGCCATACTCAGCCCTGCTCCAACAAGCAGCTCCGAGTATATAATTAAGAATCTCACTAAAAGAGTGTGGTTGGCCATACTCAGCCCTACTCCAACAAGCAGCTCCGAGTATATAATTAACAATCTCACTAAAAGAGTGTTGTTGGCCATACTCAGCCCTGCTCCAACAAGCAGCTCCGAGTATATAATTAACAATCTCACTAAAAGAGTGTTGTTGGCCATACTCAGCCCTGCTCCAACAAGCAGCTCCGAGTATATAATTAACAATCTCACTAAAAGAGTGTTGTTGGCCATACTCAGCCCTGCTCCAACAAGCAGCTCCGAGTATATAATTAAGAATCTCACTAAAAGAGTGTGGTTGGCCATACTCAGCCCTACTCCAACAAGCAGCTCCGAGTATATAATTAACAATCTCACTAAAAGAGTGTGGTTGGCCATACTCAGCCCTACTCCAACAAGCAGCTCCGAGTATATAATTTACAATCTCACTAAAAGAGTGTTGTTGGCCATACTCAGCCCTGCTCCAACAAGCAGCTCCGAGTATATAATTAACAATCTCACTAAAAGAGTGTTGTTGGCCATACTCAGCCCTACTCCAACAAGCAGCTCCGAGTATATAATTAACAATCTCACTAAAAGAGTGTTGTTGGCCATACTCAGCCCTGCTCCAACAAGCAGCTCCGAGTATATAATTAACAATCTCACTAAAAGAGTGTTGTTGGCCATACTCAGCCCTGCTCCAACAAGCAGCTCCGAGTATATAATTAACAATCTCACTAAAAGAGTGTTGTTGGCCATACTCAGCCCTGCTCCAACAAGCAGCTCCGAGTATATAATTAACAATCTCACTAAAAGAGTGTGGTTGGCCATACTCAGCCCTACTCCAACAAGCAGCTCCGAGTATATAATTAACAATCTCACTAAAAGAGTGTTGTTGGCCATACTCAGCCCTGCTCCAACAAGCAGCTCCGAGTATATAATTAACAATCTCACTAAAAGAGTGTTGTTGGCCATACTCAGCCCTGCTCCAACAAGCAGCTCCGAGTATATAATTAACAATCTCACTAAAAGAGTGTTGTTGGCCATACTCAGCCCTGCTCCAACAAGCAGCTCCGAGTATATAATTAACAATCTCACTAAAAGAGTGTTGTTGGCCATACTCAGCCCTGCTCCAACAAGCAGCTCCGAGTATATAATTAAGAATCTCACTAAAAGAGTGTGGTTGGCCATACTCAGCCCTACTCCAACAAGCAGCTCCGAGTATATAATTAACAATCTCACTAAAAGAGTGTGGTTGGCCATACTCAGCCCTGCTCCAACAAGCAGCTCCGAGTATATAATTAACAATCTCACTAAAAGAGTGTTGTTGGCCATACTCAGCCCTGCTCCAACAAGCAGCTCCGAGTATATAATTAACAATCTCACTAAAAGAGTGTTGTTGGCCATACTCAGCCCTGCTCCAACAAGCAGCTCCGAGTATATAATTAACAATCTCACTAAAAGAGTGTTGTTGGCCATACTCAGCCCTGCTCCAACAAGCAGCTCCGAGTATATAATTAACAATCTCACTAAAAGAGTGTTGTTGGCCATACTCAGCCCTGCTCCAACAAGCAGCTCCGAGTATATAATTAAGAATCTCACTAAAAGAGTGTTGTTGGCCATACTCAGCCCTGCTCCAACAAGCAGCTCCGAGTAAATAATTAACAATCTCACTAAAAGAGTGTTGTTGGCCATACTCAGCCCTACTCCAACAAGCAGCTCCGAGTATATAATTAACAATCTCACTAAAAGAGTGTTGTTGGCCATACTCAGCCCTGCTCCAACAAGCAGCTCCGAGTATATAATTAACAATCTCACTAAAAGAGTGTTGTTGGCCATACTCAGCCCTGCTCCAACAAGCAGCTCCGAGTATATAATTAACAATCTCACTAAAAGAGTGTGGTTGGCCATACTCAGCCCTGCTCCAACAAGCAGCTCCGAGTATATAATTAACTATCTCACTAAAAGAGTGTTGTTGGCCATACTCAGCCCTGCTCCAACAAGCAGCTCCGAGTATATAATTAACTATCTCACTAAAAGAGTGTTGTTGGCCATACTCAGCCCTGCTCCAATAAGCAGCTCCGAGTATATAATTAACAATCTCACTAAAAGAGTGTGGTTGGCCATACTCAGCCCTGCTCCAACAAGCACCTCCGAGTATATAATTAACTATCTCACTAAAAGAGTGTTGTTGGCCATACTCAGCCCTGCTCCAACAAGCAGATCCGAGTATATAATTAACAATCTCACTAAAAGAGTATGGTTGGCCATACTCAGCCCTGCTCCAACAAGCAGCTCCGAGTATATAATTAACAATCTCACTAAAAGAGTGTGGTTGGCCATACTCAGCCCTGCTCCAACAAGCAGCTCCGAGTATATAATTAACAATCTCACTGAAAGAGTGTGGTTGGCCATACTCAGCCCTGCTCCAACAAGCAGCTCCGAGTATATAATTAACAATCTCACTAAAAGAGTGTGGTTGCCCATACTCAGCCCTGCTCCAACAAGCAGCTCCGAGTATATAATTAACAATCTCACTAAAAGAGTGTGGTTGGCCATACTCAGCCCTGCTCCAACAAGCAGCTCCGAGTATATAATTAACAATCTCACTAAAAGAGTGTGGTTGGCCATACTCAGCCCTGCTCCAACAAGCAGCTCCGAGTATATAATTAACAATCTCACTAAAAGAGTGTGGTTGGCCATACTCAGCCCTGCTCCAACAAGCAGCTCCGAGTATATAATTAAGAATCTCACTAAAAGAGTGTGGTTGGCCATACTCAGCCCTGCTCCAACAAGCAGCTCCGAGTATATAATTAACAATCTCACTAAAAGAGTGTTGTTGGCCATACTCAGCCCTGCTCCAACAAGCAGCTCCGAGTATATAATTAACAATCTCACTAAAAGAGTGTTGTTGGCCATACTCAGCCCTGCTCCAACAAGCAGCTCCGAGTATATAATTAACAATCTCACTAAAAGAGTGTTGTTGGCCATACTCAGCCCTGCTCCAACAAGCAGCTCCGAGTATATAATTAAGAATCTCACTAAAAGAGTGTGGTTGGCCATACTCAGCCCTACTCCAACAAGCAGCTCCGAGTATATAATTAACAATCTCACTAAAAGAGTGTTGTTGGCCATACTCAGCCCTGCTCCAACAAGCAGCTCCGAGTATATAATTAACAATCTCACTAAAAGAGTGTTGTTGGCCATACTCAGCCCTGCTCCAACAAGCAGCTCCGAGTATATAATTAACAATCTCACTAAAAGAGTGTTGTTGGCCATACTCAGCCCTGCTCCAACAAGCAGCTCCGAGTATATAATTAAGAATCTCACTAAAAGAGTGTGGTTGGCCATACTCAGCCCTACTCCAACAAGCAGCTCCGAGTATATAATTAACAATCTCACTAAAAGAGTGTGGTTGGCCATACTCAGCCCTACTCCAACAAGCAGCTCCGAGTATATAATTTACAATCTCACTAAAAGAGTGTTGTTGGCCATACTCAGCCCTGCTCCAACAAGCAGCTCCGAGTATATAATTAACAATCTCACTAAAAGAGTGTTGTTGGCCATACTCAGCCCTACTCCAACAAGCAGCTCCGAGTATATAATTAACAATCTCACTAAAAGAGTGTTGTTGGCCATACTCAGCCCTGCTCCAACAAGCAGCTCCGAGTATATAATTAACAATCTCACTAAAAGAGTGTTGTTGGCCATACTCAGCCCTGCTCCAACAAGCAGCTCCGAGTATATAATTAACAATCTCACTAAAAGAGTGTTGTTGGCCATACTCAGCCCTGCTCCAACAAGCAGCTCCGAGTATATAATTAACAATCTCACTAAAAGAGTGTGGTTGGCCATACTCAGCCCTACTCCAACAAGCAGCTCCGAGTATATAATTAACAATCTCACTAAAAGAGTGTTGTTGGCCATACTCAGCCCTGCTCCAACAAGCAGCTCCGAGTATATAATTAACAATCTCACTAAAAGAGTGTTGTTGGCCATACTCAGCCCTGCTCCAACAAGCAGCTCCGAGTATATAATTAACAATCTCACTAAAAGAGTGTTGTTGGCCATACTCAGCCCTGCTCCAACAAGCAGCTCCGAGTATATAATTAACAATCTCACTAAAAGAGTGTTGTTGGCCATACTCAGCCCTGCTCCAACAAGCAGCTCCGAGTATATAATTAAGAATCTCACTAAAAGAGTGTGGTTGGCCATACTCAGCCCTACTCCAACAAGCAGCTCCGAGTATATAATTAACAATCTCACTAAAAGAGTGTGGTTGGCCATACTCAGCCCTGCTCCAACAAGCAGCTCCGAGTATATAATTAAGAATCTCACTAAAAGAGTGTTGTTGGCCATACTCAGCCCTGCTCCAACAAGCAGCTCCGAGTATATAATTAACAATCTCACTAAAAGAGTGTTGTTGGCCATACTCAGCCCTGCTCCAACAAGCAGCTCCGAGTATATAATTAACAATCTCACTAAAAGAGTGTGGTTGGCCATACTCAGCCCTACTCCAACAAGCAGCTCCGAGTATATAATTAACAATCTCACTAAAAGAGTGTTGTTGGCCATACTCAGCCCTGCTCCAACAAGCAGCTCCGAGTATATAATTAACAATCTCACTAAAAGAGTGTGGTTGGCCATACTCAGCCCTACTCCAACAAGCAGCTCCGAGTATATAATTAACAATCTCACTAAAAGAGTGTTGTTGGCCATACTCAGCCCTGCTCCAACAAGCAGCTCCGAGTATATAATTAACAATCTCACTAAAAGAGTGTTGTTGGCCATACTCAGCCCAGCTCCAACAAGCAGCTCCGAGTATATAATTAACAATCTCACTAAAAGAGTGTTGTTGGCCATACTCAGCCCTGCTCCAACAAGCAGCTCCGAGTATATAATTAACAATCTCACTAAAAGAGTGTTGTTGGCCATACTCAGCCCTGCTCCAACAAGCAGCTCCGAGTATATAATTAACAATCTCACTAAAAGAGTGTTGTTGGCCATACTCAGCCCTGCTCCAACAAGCAGCTCCGAGTATATAATTAAGAATCTCACTAAAAGAGTGTGGTTGGCCATACTCAGCCCTACTCCAACAAGCAGCTCCGAGTATATAATTAACAATCTCACTAAAAGAGTGTGGTTGGCCATACTCAGCCCTACTCCAACAAGCAGCTCCGAGTATATAATTAACAATCTCACTAAAAGAGTGTTTTTGGCCATACTCAGCCCTGCTCCAACAAGCAGCTCCGAGTATATAATTAACAATCTCACTAAAAGAGTGTGGTTGGCCATACTCAGCCCTACTCCAACAACCAGCTCCGAGTATATAATTAACAATCTCACTAAAAGAGTGTTGTTGGCCATACTCAGCCCTGCTCCAACAAGCAGCTCCGAGTATATAATTAACAATCTCACTAAAAGAGTGTTGTTGGCCATACTCAGCCCTGCTCCAACAAGCAGCTCCGAGTATATAATTAACAATCTCACTAAAAGAGTGTTGTTGGCCATACTCAGCCCTGCTCCAACAAGCAGCTCCGAGTATATAATTAACAATCTCACTAAAAGAGTGTTGTTGGCCATACTCAGCCCTACTCCAACAAGCAGCTCCGAGTATATAATTAACAATCTCACTAAAAGAGTGTTGTTGGCCATACTCAGCCCTGCTCCAACAAGCAGCTCCGAGTATATAATTAACAATCTCACTAAAAGAGTGTTGTTGGCCATACTCAGCCCTGCTCCAACAAGCAGCTCCGAGTATATAATTAACAATCTCACTAAAAGAGTGTTGTTGGCCATACTCAGCCCTGCTCCAACAAGCAGCTCCGAGTATATAATTAAGAATCTCACTAAAAGAGTGTGGTTGGCCATACTCAGCCCTACTCCAACAAGCAGCTCCGAGTATATAATTAACAATCTCACTAAAAGAGTGTGGTTGGCCATACTCAGCCCTACTCCAACAAGCAGCTCCGAGTATATAATTTACAATCTCACTAAAAGAGTGTTGTTGGCCATACTCAGCCCTGCTCCAACAAGCAGCTCCGAGTATATAATTAACAATCTCACTAAAAGAGTGTTGTTGGCCATACTCAGCCCTACTCCAACAAGCAGCTCCGAGTATATAATTAACAATCTCACTAAAAGAGTGTTGTTGGCCATACTCAGCCCTGCTCCAACAAGCAGCTCCGAGTATATAATTAACAATCTCACTAAAAGAGTGTTGTTGGCCATACTCAGCCCTGCTCCAACAAGCAGCTCCGAGTATATAATTAACAATCTCACTAAAAGAGTGTTGTTGGCCATACTCAGCCCTGCTCCAACAAGCAGCTCCGAGTATATAATTAACAATCTCACTAAAAGAGTGTGGTTGGCCATACTCAGCCCTACTCCAACAAGCAGCTCCGAGTATATAATTAACAATCTCACTAAAAGAGTGTTGTTGGCCATACTCAGCCCTGCTCCAACAAGCAGCTCCGAGTATATAATTAACAATCTCACTAAAAGAGTGTTGTTGGCCATACTCAGCCCTGCTCCAACAAGCAGCTCCGAGTATATAATTAACAATCTCACTAAAAGAGTGTTGTTGGCCATACTCAGCCCTGCTCCAACAAGCAGCTCCGAGTATATAATTAACAATCTCACTAAAAGAGTGTTGTTGGCCATACTCAGCCCTGCTCCAACAAGCAGCTCCGAGTATATAATTAAGAATCTCACTAAAAGAGTGTGGTTGGCCATACTCAGCCCTACTCCAACAAGCAGCTCCGAGTATATAATTAACAATCTCACTAAAAGAGTGTGGTTGGCCATACTCAGCCCTGCTCCAACAAGCAGCTCCGAGTATATAATTAACAATCTCACTAAAAGAGTGTTGTTGGCCATACTCAGCCCTGCTCCAACAAGCAGCTCCGAGTATATAATTAACAATCTCACTAAAAGAGTGTTGTTGGCCATACTCAGCCCTGCTCCAACAAGCAGCTCCGAGTATATAATTAACAATCTCACTAAAAGAGTGTTGTTGGCCATACTCAGCCCTGCTCCAACAAGCAGCTCCGAGTATATAATTAACAATCTCACTAAAAGAGTGTTGTTGGCCATACTCAGCCCTGCTCCAACAAGCAGCTCCGAGTATATAATTAACAATCTCACTAAAAGAGTGTGGTTGGCCATACTCAGCCCTGCTCCAACAAGCAGCTCCGAGTATATAATTAACAATCTCACTAAAAGAGTGTGGTTGGCCATACTCAGCCCTGCTCCAACAAGCAGCTCCGAGTATATAATTAAGAATCTCACTAAAAGAGTGTGGTTGGCCATACTCAGCCCTGCTCCAACAAGCAGCTCCGAGTATATAATTAACAATCTCACTAAAAGAGTGTTGTTGGCCATACTCAGCCCTGCTCCAACAAGCAGCTCCGAGTATATAATTAACAATCTCACTAAAAGAGTGTGGTTGGCCATACTCAGCCCTGCTCCAACAAGCAGCTCCGAGTATATAATTAACAATCTCACTAAAAGAGTGTTGTTGGCCATACTCAGCCCTGCTCCAACAAGCAGCTCCGAGTATATAATTAACAATCTCACTAAAAGAGTGTTGTTGGCCATACTCAGCCCTGCTCCAACAAGCAGCTCCGAGTATATAATTAACAATCTCACTAAAAGAGTGTGGTCGGCCATACTCAGCCCTGCTCCAACAAGCAGCTCCGAGTATATAATTAACAATCTCACTAAAAGAGTGTTGTTGGCCATACTCAGCCCTGCTCCAACAAGCAGCTCCGAGTATATAATTAACAATCTCACTAAAAGAGTGTTGTTGGCCATACTCAGCCCTGCTCCAACAAGCAGCTCCGAGTATATAATTAACAATCTCACTAAAAGAGTGTTGTTGGCCATACTCAGCCCTGCTCCAACAAGCAGCTCCGAGTATATAATTAACAATCTCACTAAAAGAGTGTTGTTGGCCATACTCAGCCCTGCTCCAACAAGCAGCTCCGAGTATATAATTAACAATCTCACTAAAAGAGTGTTGTTGGCCATACTCAGCCCTGCTCCAACAAGCAGCTCCGAGTATATAATTAACAATCTCACTAAAAGAGTGTGGTTGGCCATACTCAGCCCTGCTCCAACAAGCAGCTCCGAGTATATAATTAAGAATCTCACTAAAAGAGTGTTGTTGGCCATACTCAGCCCTGCTCCAACAAGCAGCTCCGAGTATATAATTAACAATCTCACTAAAAGAGTGTTGTTGGCCATACTCAGCCCTGCTCCAACAAGCAGCTCCGAGTATATAATTAACAATCTCACTAAAAGAGTGTGGTTGGCCATACTCAGCCCTACTCCAACAAGCAGCTCCGAGTATATAATTAACAATCTCACTAAAAGAGTGTTGTTGGCCATACTCAGCCCTGCTCCAACAAGCAGCTCCGAGTATATAATTAAGAATCTCACTAAAAGAGTGTGGTTGGCCATACTCAGCCCTACTCCAACAAGCAGCTCCGAGTATATAATTAACAATCTCACTAAAAGAGTGTGGTTGGCCATACTCAGCCCTACTCCAACAAGCAGCTCCGAGTATATAATTTACAATCTCACTAAAAGAGTGTTGTTGGCCATACTCAGCCCTGCTCCAACAAGCAGCTCCGAGTATATAATTAACAATCTCACTAAAAGAGTGTTGTTGGCCATACTCAGCCCTACTCCAACAAGCAGCTCCGAGTATATAATTAACAATCTCACTAAAAGAGTGTTGTTGGCCATACTCAGCCCTGCTCCAACAAGCAGCTCCGAGTATATAATTAACAATCTCACTAAAAGAGTGTTGTTGGCCATACTCAGCCCTGCTCCAACAAGCAGCTCCGAGTATATAATTAACAATCTCACTAAAAGAGTGTTGTTGGCCATACTCAGCCCTGCTCCAACAAGCAGCTCCGAGTATATAATTAACAATCTCACTAAAAGAGTGTGGTTGGCCATACTCAGCCCTACTCCAACAAGCAGCTCCGAGTATATAATTAACAATCTCACTAAAAGAGTGTTGTTGGCCATACTCAGCCCTGCTCCAACAAGCAGCTCCGAGTATATAATTAACAATCTCACTAAAAGAGTGTTGTTGGCCATACTCAGCCCTGCTCCAACAAGCAGCTCCGAGTATATAATTAACAATCTCACTAAAAGAGTGTTGTTGGCCATACTCAGCCCTGCTCCAACAAGCAGCTCCGAGTATATAATTAACAATCTCACTAAAAGAGTGTTGTTGGCCATACTCAGCCCTGCTCCAACAAGCAGCTCCGAGTATATAATTAAGAATCTCACTAAAAGAGTGTGGTTGGCCATACTCAGCCCTACTCCAACAAGCAGCTCCGAGTATATAATTAACAATCTCACTAAAAGAGTGTGGTTGGCCATACTCAGCCCTGCTCCAACAAGCAGCTCCGAGTATATAATTAACAATCTCACTAAAAGAGTGTTGTTGGCCATACTCAGCCCTGCTCCAACAAGCAGCTCCGAGTATATAATTAACAATCTCACTAAAAGAGTGTTGTTGGCCATACTCAGCCCTGCTCCAACAAGCAGCTCCGAGTATATAATTAACAATCTCACTAAAAGAGTGTTGTTGGCCATACTCAGCCCTGCTCCAACAAGCAGCTCCGAGTATATAATTAACAATCTCACTAAAAGAGTGTTGTTGGCCATACTCAGCCCTGCTCCAACAAGCAGCTCCGAGTATATAATTAACAATCTCACTAAAAGAGTGTGGTTGGCCATACTCAGCCCTGCTCCAACAAGCAGCTCCGAGTATATAATTAACAATCTCACTAAAAGAGTGTGGTTGGCCATACTCAGCCCTGCTCCAACAAGCAGCTCCGAGTATATAATTAAGAATCTCACTAAAAGAGTGTGGTTGGCCATACTCAGCCCTGCTCCAACAAGCAGCTCCGAGTATATAATTAACAATCTCACTAAAAGAGTGTTGTTGGCCATACTCAGCCCTGCTCCAACAAGCAGCTCCGAGTATATAATTAACAATCTCACTAAAAGAGTGTGGTTGGCCATACTCAGCCCTGCTCCAACAAGCAGCTCCGAGTATATAATTAACAATCTCACTAAAAGAGTGTTGTTGGCCATACTCAGCCCTGCTCCAACAAGCAGCTCCGAGTATATAATTAACAATCTCACTAAAAGAGTGTTGTTGGCCATACTCAGCCCTGCTCCAACAAGCAGCTCCGAGTATATAATTAACAATCTCACTAAAAGAGTGTGGTCGGCCATACTCAGCCCTGCTCCAACAAGCAGCTCCGAGTATATAATTAACAATCTCACTAAAAGAGTGTTGTTGGCCATACTCAGCCCTGCTCCAACAAGCAGCTCCGAGTATATAATTAACAATCTCACTAAAAGAGTGTTGTTGGCCATACTCAGCCCTGCTCCAACAAGCAGCTCCGAGTATATAATTAAGAATCTCACTAAAAGAGTGTGGTTGGCCATACTCAGCCCTACTCCAACAAGCAGCTCCGAGTATATAATTAACAATCTCACTAAAAGAGTGTGGTTGGCCATACTCAGCCCTGCTCCAACAAGCAGCTCCGAGTATATAATTAACAATCTCACTAAAAGAGTGTTGTTGGCCATACTCAGCCCTGCTCCAACAAGCAGCTCCGAGTATATAATTAACAATCTCACTAAAAGAGTGTTGTTGGCCATACTCAGCCCTGCTCCAACAAGCAGCTCCGAGTATATAATTAACAATCTCACTAAAAGAGTGTTGTTGGCCATACTCAGCCCTGCTCCAACAAGCAGCTCCGAGTATATAATTAACAATCTCACTAAAAGAGTGTTGTTGGCCATACTCAGCCCTGCTCCAACAAGCAGCTCCGAGTATATAATTAACAATCTCACTAAAAGAGTGTGGTTGGCCATACTCAGCCCTGCTCCAACAAGCAGCTCCGAGTATATAATTAACAATCTCACTAAAAGAGTGTGGTTGGCCATACTCAGCCCTGCTCCAACAAGCAGCTCCGAGTATATAATTAAGAATCTCACTAAAAGAGTGTGGTTGGCCATACTCAGCCCTGCTCCAACAAGCAGCTCCGAGTATATAATTAACAATCTCACTAAAAGAGTGTTGTTGGCCATACTCAGCCCTGCTCCAACAAGCAGCTCCGAGTATATAATTAACAATCTCACTAAAAGAGTGTGGTTGGCCATACTCAGCCCTGCTCCAACAAGCAGCTCCGAGTATATAATTAACAATCTCACTAAAAGAGTGTTGTTGGCCATACTCAGCCCTGCTCCAACAAGCAGCTCCGAGTATATAATTAACAATCTCACTAAAAGAGTGTTGTTGGCCATACTCAGCCCTGCTCCAACAAGCAGCTCCGAGTATATAATTAACAATCTCACTAAAAGAGTGTGGTCGGCCATACTCAGCCCTGCTCCAACAAGCAGCTCCGAGTATATAATTAACAATCTCACTAAAAGAGTGTTGTTGGCCATACTCAGCCCTGCTCCAACAAGCAGCTCCGAGTATATAATTAACAATCTCACTAAAAGAGTGTTGTTGGCCATACTCAGCCCTGCTCCAACAAGCAGCTCCGAGTATATAATTAACAATCTCACTAAAAGAGTGTTGTTGGCCATACTCAGCCCTGCTCCAACAAGCAGCTCCGAGTATATAATTAACAATCTCACTAAAAGAGTGTTGTTGGCCATACTCAACCCTACTCCAACAAGCAGCTCCGAGTATATAATTAACAATCTCACTAAAAGAGTGTTGTTGGCCATACTCAGCCCTGCTCCAACAAGCAGCTCCGAGTATATAATTAACAATCTCACTAAAAGAGTGTGGTTGGCCATACTCAGCCCTACTCCAACAAGCAGCTCCGAGTATATAATTAACAATCTCACTAAAAGAGTGTTGTTGGCCATACTCAGCCCTGCTCCAACAAGCAGCTCCGAGTATATAATTAACAATCTCACTAAAAGAGTGTTGTTGGCCATACTCAGCCCAGCTCCAACAAGCAGCTCCGAGTATATAATTAACAATCTCACTAAAAGAGTGTTGTTGGCCATACTCAGCCCTGCTCCAACAAGCAGCTCCGAGTATATAATTAACAATCTCACTAAAAGAGTGTTGTTGGCCATACTCAGCCCTGCTCCAACAAGCAGCTCCGAGTATATAATTAACAATCTCACTAAAAGAGTGTTGTTGGCCATACTCAGCCCTGCTCCAACAAGCAGCTCCGAGTATATAATTAAGAATCTCCCTAAAAGAGTGTGGTTGGCCATACTCAGCCCTACTCCAACAAGCAGCTCCGAGTATATAATTAACAATCTCACTAAAAGAGTGTGGTTGGCCATACTCAGCCCTACTCCAACAAGCAGCTCCGAGTATATAATTAACAATCTCACTAAAAGAGTGTTGTTGGCCATACTCAGCCCTGCTCCAACAAGCAGCTCCGAGTATATAATTAACAATCTCACTAAAAGAGTGTGGTTGGCCATACTCAGCCCTACTCCAACAACCAGCTCCGAGTATATAATTAACAATCTCACTAAAAGAGTGTTGTTGGCCATACTCAGCCCTGCTCCAACAAGCAGCTCCGAGTATATAATTAACAATCTCACTAAAAGAGTGTTGTTGGCCATACTCAGCCCTGCTCCAACAAGCAGCTCCGAGTATATAATTAACCATCTCACTAAAAGAGTGTTGTTGGCCATACTCAGCCCTGCTCCAACAAGCAGCTCCGAGTATATAATTAAGAATCTCACTAAAAGAGTGTGGTTGGCCATACTCAGCCCTACTCCAACAAGCAGCTCCGAGTATATAATTAACAATCTCACTAAAAGAGTGTTGTTGGCCATACTCAGCCCTGCTCCAACAAGCAGCTCCGAGTATATAATTAACAATCTCACTAAAAGAGTGTGGTTGGCCATACTCAGCCCTACTCCAACAACCAGCTCCGAGTATATAATTAACAATCTCACTAAAAGAGTGTTGTTGGCCATACTCAGCCCTGCTCCAACAAGCAGCTCCGAGTATATAATTAACAATCTCACTAAAAGAGTGTTGTTGGCCATACTCAGCCCTGCTCCAACAAGCAGCTCCGAGTATATAATTAAGAATCTCACTAAAAGAGTGTGGTTGGCCATACTCAGCCCTACTCCAACAAGCAGCTCCGAGTATATAATTAACAATCTCACTAAAAGAGTGTGGTTGGCCATACTCAGCCCTACTCCAACAAGCAGCTCCGAGTATATAATTAACAATCTCACTAAAAGAGTGTTTTTGGCCATACTCAGCCCTGCTCCAACAAGCAGCTCCGAGTATATAATTAACAATCTCACTAAAAGAGTGTGGTTGGCCATACTCAGCCCTACTCCAACAACCAGCTCCGAGTATATAATTAACAATCTCACTAAAAGAGTGTTGTTGGCCATACTCAGCCCTGCTCCAACAAGCAGCTCCGAGTATATAATTAACAATCTCACTAAAAGAGTGTTGTTGGCCATACTCAGCCCTGCTCCAACAAGCAGCTCCGAGTATATAATTAACAATCTCACTAAAAGAGTGTTGTTGGCCATACTCAGCCCTGCTCCAACAAGCAGCTCCGAGTATATAATTAACAATCTCACTAAAAGAGTGTTGTTGGCCATACTCAGCCCTACTCCAACAAGCAGCTCCGAGTATATAATTAACAATCTCACTAAAAGAGTGTTGTTGGCCATACTCAGCCCTGCTCCAACAAGCAGCTCCGAGTATATAATTAACAATCTCACTAAAAGAGTGTTGTTGGCCATACTCAGCCCTGCTCCAACAAGCAGCTCCGAGTATATAATTAACAATCTCACTAAAAGAGTGTTGTTGGCCATACTCAGCCCTGCTCCAACAAGCAGCTCCGAGTATATAATTAACAATCTCACTAAAAGAGTGTGGTTGGCCATAATCAGCCCTACTCCAACAAGCAGCTCCGAGTATATAATTAACAATCTCACTAAAAGAGTGTTGTTGGCCATACTCAGCCCTACTCCAACAAGCAGCTCCGAGTATATAATTAACAATCTCACTAAAAGAGTGTTGTTGGCCATACTCAGCCCTGCTCCAACAAGCAGCTCCGAGTATATAATTAACAATCTCACTAAAAGAGTGTTGTTGGCCATACTCAGCCCTGCTCCAACAAGCAGCTCCGAGTATATAATTAACAATCTCACTAAAAGAGTGTTGTTGGCCATACTCAGCCCTGCTCCAACAAGCAGCTCCGAGTATATAATTAAGAATCTCACTAAAAGAGTGTGGTTGGCCATACTCAGCCCTACTCCAACAAGCAGCTCCGAGTATATAATTAACAATCTCACTAAAAGAGTGTGGTTGGCCATACTCAGCCCTACTCCAACAAGCAGCTCCGAGTATATAATTTACAATCTCACTAAAAGAGTGTTGTTGGCCATACTCAGCCCTGCTCCAACAAGCAGCTCCGAGTATATAATTAACAATCTCACTAAAAGAGTGTTGTTGGCCATACTCAGCCCTACTCCAACAAGCAGCTCCGAGTATATAATTAACAATCTCACTAAAAGAGTGTTGTTGGCCATACTCAGCCCTGCTCCAACAAGCAGCTCCGAGTATATAATTAACAATCTCACTAAAAGAGTGTTGTTGGCCATACTCAGCCCTGCTCCAACAAGCAGCTCCGAGTATATAATTAACAATCTCACTAAAAGAGTGTTGTTGGCCATACTCAGCCCTGCTCCAACAAGCAGCTCCGAGTATATAATTAACAATCTCACTAAAAGAGTGTGGTTGGCCATACTCAGCCCTACTCCAACAAGCAGCTCCGAGTATATAATTAACAATCTCACTAAAAGAGTGTTGTTGGCCATACTCAGCCCTGCTCCAACAAGCAGCTCCGAGTATATAATTAACAATCTCACTAAAAGAGTGTTGTTGGCCATACTCAGCCCTGCTCCAACAAGCAGCTCCGAGTATATAATTAACAATCTCACTAAAAGAGTGTTGTTGGCCATACTCAGCCCTGCTCCAACAAGCAGCTCCGAGTATATAATTAACAATCTCACTAAAAGAGTGTTGTTGGCCATACTCAGCCCTGCTCCAACAAGCAGCTCCGAGTATATAATTAAGAATCTCACTAAAAGAGTGTGGTTGGCCATACTCAGCCCTACTCCAACAAGCAGCTCCGAGTATATAATTAACAATCTCACTAAAAGAGTGTGGTTGGCCATACTCAGCCCTGCTCCAACAAGCAGCTCCGAGTATATAATTAACAATCTCACTAAAAGAGTGTTGTTGGCCATACTCAGCCCTGCTCCAACAAGCAGCTCCGAGTATATAATTAACAATCTCACTAAAAGAGTGTTGTTGGCCATACTCAGCCCTGCTCCAACAAGCAGCTCCGAGTATATAATTAACAATCTCACTAAAAGAGTGTTGTTGGCCATACTCAGCCCTGCTCCAACAAGCAGCTCCGAGTATATAATTAACAATCTCACTAAAAGAGTGTTGTTGGCCATACTCAGCCCTGCTCCAACAAGCAGCTCCGAGTATATAATTAACAATCTCACTAAAAGAGTGTGGTTGGCCATACTCAGCCCTGCTCCAACAAGCAGCTCCGAGTATATAATTAACAATCTCACTAAAAGAGTGTGGTTGGCCATACTCAGCCCTGCTCCAACAAGCAGCTCCGAGTATATAATTAAGAATCTCACTAAAAGAGTGTGGTTGGCCATACTCAGCCCTGCTCCAACAAGCAGCTCCGAGTATATAATTAACAATCTCACTAAAAGAGTGTTGTTGGCCATACTCAGCCCTGCTCCAACAAGCAGCTCCGAGTATATAATTAACAATCTCACTAAAAGAGTGTGGTTGGCCATACTCAGCCCTGCTCCAACAAGCAGCTCCGAGTATATAATTAACAATCTCACTAAAAGAGTGTTGTTGGCCATACTCAGCCCTGCTCCAACAAGCAGCTCCGAGTATATAATTAACAATCTCACTAAAAGAGTGTTGTTGGCCATACTCAGCCCTGCTCCAACAAGCAGCTCCGAGTATATAATTAACAATCTCACTAAAAGAGTGTGGTCGGCCATACTCAGCCCTGCTCCAACAAGCAGCTCCGAGTATATAATTAACAATCTCACTAAAAGAGTGTTGTTGGCCATACTCAGCCCTGCTCCAACAAGCAGCTCCGAGTATATAATTAACAATCTCACTAAAAGAGTGTTGTTGGCCATACTCAGCCCTGCTCCAACAAGCAGCTCCGAGTATATAATTAACAATCTCACTAAAAGAGTGTTGTTGGCCATACTCAGCCCTGCTCCAACAAGCAGCTCCGAGTATATAATTAACAATCTCACTAAAAGAGTGTTGTTGGCCATACTCAGCCCTGCTCCAACAAGCAGCTCCGAGTATATAATTAACAATCTCACTAAAAGAGTGTTGTTGGCCATACTCAGCCCTGCTCCAACAAGCAGCTCCGAGTATATAATTAACAATCTCACTAAAAGAGTGTGGTTGGCCATACTCAGCCCTGCTCCAACAAGCAGCTCCGAGTATATAATTAAGAATCTCACTAAAAGAGTGTTGTTGGCCATACTCAGCCCTGCTCCAACAAGCAGCTCCGAGTATATAATTAACAATCTCACTAAAAGAGTGTTGTTGGCCATACTCAGCCCTGCTCCAACAAGCAGCTCCGAGTATATAATTAACAATCTCACTAAAAGAGTGTGGTTGGCCATACTCAGCCCTACTCCAACAAGCAGCTCCGAGTATATAATTAACAATCTCACTAAAAGAGTGTTGTTGGCCATACTCAGCCCTGCTCCAACAAGCAGCTCCGAGTATATAATTAACAATCTCACTAAAAGAGTGTGGTTGGCCATACTCAGCCCTACTCCAACAAGCAGCTCCGAGTATATAATTAACAATCTCACTAAAAGAGTGTTGTTGGCCATACTCAGCCCTGCTCCAACAAGCAGCTCCGAGTATATAATTAACAATCTCACTAAAAGAGTGTTGTTGGCCATACTCAGCCCAGCTCCAACAAGCAGCTCCGAGTATGTAATTAACAATCTCACTAAAAGAGTGTTGTTGGCCATACTCAGCCCTGCTCCAACAAGCAGCTCCGAGTATATAATTAACAATCTCACTAAAAGAGTGTTGTTGGCCATACTCAGCCCTGCTCCAACAAGCAGCTCCGAGTATATAATTAACAATCTCACTAAAAGAGTGTTGTTGGCCATACTCAGCCCTGCTCCAACAAGCAGCTCCGAGTATATAATTAAGAATCTCCCTAAAAGAGTGTGGTTGGCCATACTCAGCCCTACTCCAACAAGCAGCTCCGAGTATATAATTAACAATCTCACTAAAAGAGTGTGGTTGGCCATACTCAGCCCTACTCCAACAAGCAGCTCCGAGTATATAATTAACAATCTCACTAAAAGAGTGTTGTTGGCCATACTCAGCCCTGCTCCAACAAGCAGCTCCGAGTATATAATTAACAATCTCACTAAAAGAGTGTGGTTGGCCATACTCAGCCCTACTCCAACAACCAGCTCCGAGTATATAATTAACAATCTCACTAAAAGAGTGTTGTTGGCCATACTCAGCCCTGCTCCAACAAGCAGCTCCGAGTATATAATTAACAATCTCACTAAAAGAGTGTTGTTGGCCATACTCAGCCCTGCTCCAACAAGCAGCTCCGAGTATATAATTAACCATCTCACTAAAAGAGTGTTGTTGGCCATACTCAGCCCTGCTCCAACAAGCAGCTCCGAGTATATAATTAAGAATCTCACTAAAAGAGTGTGGTTGGCCATACTCAGCCCTACTCCAACAAGCAGCTCCGAGTATATAATTAACAATCTCACTAAAAGAGTGTTGTTGGCCATACTCAGCCCTGCTCCAACAAGCAGCTCCGAGTATATAATTAACAATCTCACTAAAAGAGTGTTGTTGGCCATACTCAGCCCTGCTCCAACAAGCAGCTCCGAGTATATAATTAACAATCTCACTAAAAGAGTGTTGTTGGCCATACTCAGCCCTGCTCCAACAAGCAGCTCCGAGTATATAATTAAGAATCTCACTAAAAGAGTGTGGTTGGCCATACTCAGCCCTACTCCAACAAGCAGCTCCGAGTATATAATTAACAATCTCACTAAAAGAGTGTGGTTGGCCATACTCAGCCCTACTCCAACAAGCAGCTCCGAGTATATAATTTACAATCTCACTAAAAGAGTGTTGTTGGCCATACTCAGCCCTGCTCCAACAAGCAGCTCCGAGTATATAATTAACAATCTCACTAAAAGAGTGTTGTTGGCCATACTCAGCCCTACTCCAACAAGCAGCTCCGAGTATATAATTAACAATCTCACTAAAAGAGTGTTGTTGGCCATACTCAGCCCTGCTCCAACAAGCAGCTCCGAGTATATAATTAACAATATCACTAAAAGAGTGTTGTTGGCCATACTCAGCCCTGCTCCAACAAGCAGCTCCGAGTATATAATTAACAATCTCACTAAAAGAGTGTTGTTGGCCATACTCAGCCCTGCTCCAACAAGCAGCTCCGAGTATATAATTAACAATCTCACTAAAAGAGTGTGGTTGGCCATACTCAGCCCTACTCCAACAAGCAGCTCCGAGTATATAATTAACAATCTCACTAAAAGAGTGTTGTTGGCCATACTCAGCCCTGCTCCAACAAGCAGCTCCGAGTATATAATTAACAATCTCACTAAAAGAGTGTTGTTGGCCATACTCAGCCCTGCTCCAACAAGCAGCTCCGAGTATATAATTAACAATCTCACTAAAAGAGTGTTGTTGGCCATACTCAGCCCTGCTCCAACAAGCAGCTCCGAGTATATAATTAACAATCTCACTAAAAGAGTGTTGTTGGCCATACTCAGCCCTGCTCCAACAAGCAGCTCCGAGTATATAATTAAGAATCTCACTAAAAGAGCGTGGTTGGCCATACTCAGCCCTACTCCAACAAGCAGCTCCGAGTATATAATTAACAATCTCACTAAAAGAGTGTGGTTGGCCATACTCAGCCCTGCTCCAATAAGCAGCTCCGAGTATATAATTAACAATCTCACTAAAAGAGTGTTGTTGGCCATACTCAGCCCTGCTCCAACAAGCAGCTCCGAGTATATAATTAACAATCTCACTAAAAGAGTGTTGTTGGCCATACTCAGCCCTGCTCCAACATGCAGCTCCGAGTATATAATTAACAATCTCACTAAAAGAGTGTTGTTGGCCATACTCAGCCCTGCTCCAACAAGCAGCTCCGAGTATATAATTAACAATCTCACTAAAAGAGTGTTGTTGGCCATACTCAGCCCTGCTCCAACAAGCAGCTCCGAGTATATAATTAACAATCTCACTAAAAGAGTGTTGTTGGCCATACTCAGCCCTGCTCCAACAAGCAGCTCCGAGTATATAATTAACAATCTCACTAAAAGAGTGTTGTTGGCCATACTCAGCCCTGCTCCAACAAGCAGCTCCGAGTATATAATTAACAATCTCACTAAAAGAGTGTTGTTGGCCATACTCAGCCCTGCTCCAACAAGCAGCTCCGAGTATATAATTAACAATCTCACTAAAAGAGTGTTGTTGGCCATACTCAGCCCTGCTCCAACAAGCAGCTCCGAGTATATAATTAACAATCTCACTAAAAGAGTGTTGTTGGCCATACTCAGCCCTGCTCCAACAAGCAGCTCCGAGTATATAATTAACAATCTCACTAAAAGAGTGTTGTTGGCCATACTCAGCCCTGCTCCAACAAGCAGCTCCGAGTATATAATTTACAATCTCACTAAAAGAGTGTTGTTGGCCATACTCAGCCCTGCTCCAACAAGCAGCTCCGAGTATATAATTAACAATCTCACTAAAAGAGTGTTGTTGGCCATACTCAGCCCTGCTCCAACAAGCAGCTCCGAGTATATAATTAACAATCTCACTAAAAGAGTGTTGTTGGCCATACTCAGCCCTGCTCCAACAAGCAGCTCCGAGTATATAATTAACAATCTCACTAAAAGAGTGTTGTTGGCCATACTCAGCCCTGCTCCAACAAGCAGCTCCGAGTATATAATTAACAATCTCACTAAAAGAGTGTTGTTGGCCATACTCAGCCCTGCTCCAACAAGCAGCTCCGAGTATATAATTAACAATCTCACTAAAAGAGTGTTGTTGGCCATACTCAGCCCTGCTCCAACAAGCAGCTCCGAGTATATAATTAACAATCTCACTAAAAGAGTGTTGTTGGCCATACTAAAAGAGCTTTTCAGTTTTTCAACCAATTTTTAGAGTTATTCAAATTACCTATGTTAAAGTGTATAGAGTAAACTCAAAACCTTTTTAATTTTATACAATGCCAAATAGGCAACAGGCATTCTATAGAATACCTAGGCATATTATACAAGCCCAATAAACCACTTAGGCATTATATAGAATGCCTGCCTTCTATACTTTGCCGGTAACACACACACACACATATATATATATATATATATATATATATATATATATATATACATACATAAACTAGGTTTGTCTGTTTGCTCTCTAGCTGCCGTAAAAACGGTTACGTGCTTAATACTCCTAAAGGGTTTGTTTTGTTCTTTTGAACATATTTTTGTTTTTGTTTAAATCACTTATTAATTGTTTTTTTTAATTGCGTATATCTATCAAATTAGTGTTACAGTAAAAGAAGACACGAAAATGAGATACAGTAATAGTGTTTTCCTAGAGAGAAGATTGACAAGGCCAAGGAGTATTATAGTAAAAGAAGACTCGAAAGTGAGATACAGTAATAGTGTTTTCCTAGAGAGAAGATTGACAAGGCCAAGGAGTATTATAGTAAAAGAAGACACGAAAGTGAGATACAGTAATAGTGTTTTCCTACAGAGAAGATTGACAAGGCCAAGGAGTATTATAGTAAAAGAAGACTCGAAAGTGAGATACAGTAATAGTGTTTTCCTAGAGAGAAGATTGACAAGGCCAAGGAGTATTATAGTAAAAGAAGACACGAAAGTGAGATACAGTAATAGTGTTTTCCTAGAGAGAAGATTGACAAGGCCAAGGAGTATTATAGTAAAAGAAGACACGAAAGTGAGATACAGTAATAGTGTTTTCCTACAGAGAAGATTGACAAGGCCATGGAGTATTATAGTAAAAGAAGACACGAAAGTGAGATACAGTAATAGTGTTTTCCTACAGAGAAGATTGACAAGGCCATGGAGTATTATAGTAAAACAAGACACGAAAGTGAGATACAGTAATAGTGTTTTCCTAGAGAGGAGATTGACCAGGCCAAGGAGTATTATAGTAAAAGAAGACACGAAAGTGAGATACAGTAATAGTTTTTTCCTAGAGAGAAGATTGACTAGGCCAAGGAGTATTATAGTAAAAGAAGACACGAAAATGAGATACAGTAATAGTGTTTGCCTAGAGAGGAGATTGACCAGGCCAAGGAGTATTATAGTAAAAGAAGACACGAACGTGAGATACAGTAATAGTGTTTTCCTAGAGAGAAGATTGACAAGGCCAAGGAGAATTATAGTAAAAGAAGACACGAAAATGAGATACAGTAATAGTGTTTTCCTAGAGAGAAGATTGACAAGGCCAAGGAGTATTATAGTAAAAGAAGACTCGAAAGTGAGATACAGTAATAGTGTTTTCCTAGAGAGAAGATTGACAAGGCCAAGGAGTATTATAGTAAAAGAAGACACGAAAGTGAGATACAGTAATAGTGTTTTCCTAGAGAGGAGATTGACAAGGCCAAGGAGTATTATAGTAAAAGAAGACTCGAAAGTGAGATACAGTAATAGTGTTTTCCTAGAGAGAAGATTGACAAGGCCAAGGAGTATTATAGTAAAAGAAGACACGAAAGTGAGATACAGTAATAGTGTTTTCCTAGAGAGAAGATTGACAAGGCCAAGGAGTATTATAGTAAAAGAAGACACGAAAATGAGATACAGTAATAGTGTTTGCCTAGAGAGGAGATTGACCAGGCCAAGGAGTATTATAGTAAAAGAAGACACGAAAGTGAGATACAGTAATAGTGTTTTCCTAGAGAGGAGATTGACAAGGCCAAGGAGTATTACAGTAAAAGAAGACACGAAAATGAGATACAGTAATAGTATTTCCTAGAGAGAAGATTGGCAAGGCCAAGGAGTATTATAGTAAAAGAAGACACGAAAGTGAGATACAGTAATAGTGTTTTCCTAGAGAGGAGATTGACAAGGCCAAGGAGTATTATAGTAAAGGAAGACACGAAAGTGAGATACAGTAATAGTGTTTTCCTAGGGAGAAGATTGACAAGGCCAAGGAGTATTATAGTAAAGGAAGACACGAAAGTGAGATACAGTAATAGTGTTTTCCTAGAGAGAAGATTGACAAGGCCAAGGAGTATTATAGTAAAAAAAGACACGAAATTGAGATACAGTAATAGTGTTTTCCTAGGGAGAAGATTGACAAGGCCAAGGAGTATTACAGTAAAAGAAGACACGAAAATAAGATACAGTAATAGTGTTTTCCTAGAGAGAAGATTGACAAGGCCAAGGAGTATTATAGTAAAAGAAGACACGAAAGTGAGATACAGTAATAGTGTTTTCCTAGAGAGAAGATTGACAAGGCCAAGGAGTATTATAGTAAAAGAAGACACGAAAGTGAGATTCAGTAATAGTGTTTTCCTAGAGAGGAGATTGACAAGGCCAAGGAGTTTTATAGTAATAGAAGACACGAAAGTGAGATACAGTAATAGTGTTTTCCTAGAGAGAAGATTGACAAGGCCAGGGAGTATTACAGTAAAAGAAGACACGAAAGTGAGATACAGTAATAGTGTTTTCCTAGAGAGGAGATTGACAAGGCCAAGGAGTATTATAGTAAAAGAAGACACGAAAGTGAGATACAGTAATAGTGTTTTCCTAGAGAGAAGATTGACAAGGCCAAGGAGTATTATAGTAAAAGAAGACACGAAAGTGAGATACAGTAATAGTGTTTGCCTAGAGAGGAGATTGACAAGGCCAAGGAGTATTATAGTAAAAGAAGACACGAAAGTGAGATACAGTAATAGTGTTTTCCTAGAGAGAAGATTGACAAGGCCAAGGAGTATTATAGTAAAAGAAGACACGAAAGTGAGATACAGTAATAGTGTTTTCCTAGAGAGAAGATTGACAAGGCCATGGAGTATTACAGTAAAAGAAGACACGAAAGTGAGATACAGTAATAGTGTTTTCCTAGAGAGAAGATTGACAAGGCCAAGGAGTATTATAGTAAAAGAAGACACGAAAGTGAGATACAGTAATAGTGTTTGCCTAGAGAGGAGATTGACAAGGCCAAGGAGTATTATAGTAAAAGAAGACACGAAAGTGAGATACAGTAATAGTGTTTTCCTAGAGAGAAGATTGACAAGGCCAAGGAGTATTATAGTAAAAGAAGACACGAAAGTGAGATACAGTAATAGTGTTTTCCTAGAGAGAAGATTGACAAGGCCATGGAGTATTACAGTAAAAGAAGACTCGAAAGTGAGATACAGTAATAGTGTTTGCCTAGAGAGAAGATTGACAAGGCCATGGAGTATTATAGTAAAAGAAGACACGAAAGTGAGATACAGTAATAGTGTTTTCCTAGAGAGAAGATTGACAAGGCCAAGGAGTATTATAGTAAAAGAAGACACGAAATTGAGATACAGTAATAGTGTTTTCCTAGAGAGAAGATTGACAAGGCCAAGGAGTATTACAGTAAAAGAAGACACGAAAATGAGATACAGTAATAGTGTTTTCCTAGAGAGAAGATTGACAAGGCCAAGGAGTATTATAGTAAAAGAAGACACGAAAGTGAGATACAGTAATAGTGTTTTCCTAGAAAGGAGATTGACAAGGCCAAGGAGTATTATAGTAAAAGAAGACACGAAAGTGAGATACAGTAATAGTGTTTTCCTAGAGAGAAGATTGACAAGGCCAAGGAGTATTATAGTAAAAGAAGACACGAAAGTGAGATACAGTAATAGTGTTTGCCTAGAGAGGAGATTGACAAGGCCAAGGAGTATTATAGTAAAAGAAGACACGAAAGTGAGATACAGTAATAGTGTTTTCCTAGAGAGAATAGACAAGGCCAAGGAGTATTACAGTAAAAGAAGACACGAAAATGAGATACAGTAATAGTGTTTTCCTAGAGAGAAGATTGACAAGGCCAAGGAGTATTACAGTAAAAGAAGACACGAAAGTGAGATACAGTAATAGTGTTTTCCTAGAGAGGAGATTGACAAGGCCAAGGAGTATTATAGTAAAAGAAGACACGAAAGTGAGATACAGTAATAGTGTTTTCCTAGAGAGGAGATTGACAAGGCCAAGGAGTATTACAGTAAAAGAAGACACGAAAATTAGATACAGTAATAGTGTTTTCCTAGAGAGAAGATTGACAAGGCCAAGGAGTATTACAGTAAAAGAAGACACGAAAATGAGATACAGTAATAGTGTTTTCCTAGAGAGAAGATTGACAAGGCCAAGGAGTATTATAGTAAAAGAAGACACGAAAGTGAGATAGAGTAATAGTGTTTTCCCAGAGAGGAGATTGACAAGGCCAAGGAGTATTATAGTAAAAGAAGACACGAAAGTGAGATACAGTAATAGTGTTTTCCTAGAGAGGAGATTGACAAGGCCAAGGTGTATTACAGTAAAAGAAGACACGAAAATGAGATACAGTAATAGTGTTTTCCTAGAGAGAAGATTGACAAGGCCAAGGAGTATTTTTTCCAATTCAGGTAGTAAGGTAGGTACCCTTGTCATCCGTTACGTATTTGGGGCCATAAAAGTATTTTAGGAAAGGTCTAACTAAAATTATAACTTTTTCTATTTAAAGCTTTCCAAATGACAGTAGGGATAAGAACGGAACCTTCTAAAACTAGTCTTCTCAATTAATTGTGAACTTCATTACTAAGAAAGAATCAAAGGAATCAGACGAAGAAATGTTATTTGATTAAAAAAAAAAATAAAATGAAGCTAAAAGATTCCCTGAAGCTGTTCAAAAAAATTTGTTGCAGACATGTGTACTCATCATAAAAATACAGCAATATTTAGACGAATGTATCTGCATAAAAGTGTGATATTAAATCTTGAAAAGTAAATTATCCTGTATAATGCCGGGGGGGGGGGGTTGTTCGGAGTGGCTATGGCGTGTCCCCCCTCCTGTAATGGACTGTTGTATGTATAATCTCCCCCAATTCCCCCCTCCCCTTCCGACACCATAATTAAACTAATTAACAAGATTAGGCCCTAGAAATATTAATGACCGTGCCGACGGTATGTAATTCTTTATTATGACAATCTCTGGATTTAGTGACTCGTGTATTGTATGTTGTTGTTATTTAGTTTTAGCATTAATCATGGTATCATATCCTGGGCGTGTTCCCTCTGTGATTGTATCGCAACGCCGCGGCGGTCTGCTGCACTTATGCGATATAAATGGCTGTACAGGAGGCTTGGTGGTAATGGAGTGAATATTCTTGGATATATTCAATTTGTTAATAACTTATAAACTCATAAGCGGGAGATGGTGTGTTCGATCCCCGACGGCGGAAGGAATTTTCTCATCCCACGGCTCGTTGGTAAAATTCCTCGCTGCGCCCTGGATGTCGGCGCTAATGGCCTAGGTTTCGAAGCGCCGTAAAATAATAAAAACAAATAAAAATAAAAAAATATATCCTGAAGCCGTCCAAATTAACCAATTAATGTCTAAAGGTTTGTTAAAAGCATGAACGCCGTAGTTTATTTTTTTTTTTTAAATATTTCAATATTTAAAGCAAGTCGTTTGTATTTTAGAAACATTTGAAACATTTTAGTGTTGTTCTAGGAATTATTCGATTTTCACATACCTCAATTTTTATTAGAGTTTTGCCAAAAATATCCCCAAAAAATTAGCTTGCCCCCAATTAAAATCCAATTACAACAAGACTACAATATCCATAAACCCCAAGGAAATTTGTCCCATCTGTAATAGTAATCAGTTAGAGGATATTTATCATATATTTATGCATGCCAAATCTACAATCCTTACAGACATTATAATCATCTCTCCCGAAAACCTGACTTTTTTTCTCACAAATTTGCATGAATCTCAAGCCCTAAAAGTGTACTATTTCAAGATATTAAACCTCGGAAATTCGGTCTGGAATCGTGAAAATGTAAGATAATATTAACTGGAGAGAATTGTTGAGAAAGAATAGCTCAAAAACTGATCAAGGAAATTTAATTCTAATTATGCCATTAAAAAACAGGCAAAATGTCCTTTAAGAAAACACTGATTTAGTTACCTTAACTCATTGATGGAATATAATTTTTGGACGTCCAATAAAGCACTTCAATTGTTCTCGATGAATCAGAGGTTTCTCGTGATTTTTGGACGTCCAATAAAGCACATCAATTGTTCTCGATGAATCAGAGGTTTCTCGTGATTTTTGGACGTCCAATAAAGCCCTTCAATTGTTCACGATGAATCAGAGGTTTCTCGTGATTTTTTTCCTCAGCCCCCTAACGGACTACTGAATCACTACTTATAGGAAAACTTCTACATTTAGTAAGCACCATAGAGATTTCACCAGTTGGTACATGAGATTTCACCAGTTGGTACATGAGATTTCACCAGTTGGTACATGAGATTTCACCAGTTGGTACATGAGATTTCACCAGTTGGTAGCCCAAATCAAAGACAAAATCTTTTATGGGCATTTTTCAGGCCATTTTGTCACTTGGAAAGCCGTATTATAAAAGTGATCGACCCTCGAAGATTTATCGGATCAGCGAAAAAGACATACATTAACTACACCGTGGGGTAAAAAATACCCCATACAAAACACGCGACCTTCTCATGCAGCGATTAGCTGACAACTGGCTTTGTTTATATTAGATCATATCAGATAATACACTTCCGATTATTTAGGAAGAAGGAGGGAGTCTCTGTGATTTACAGAAATTGAGAAACACTCCATAGAACGAAGTGTGGGGTATTTTTCACCCCACGGTGTCAATCCAGGGTTAACCCTCTGAGATGTTCAGTTTGTAACAGAAAGGATGGCAGGAAGACAAAAACGGTATGGTGTGTAGAAGGGCCATTTTCACCGATCACTAAAATGTGTTAAATGTTAACGAGTCTCAATTGGACAAAACATTGTATTTTTCTAAAGTTACTATTTTTTATGGCTTCTGATCATTCTAGTTTATTGTTCGTAAAAAATATTTCCAGTTTATTAATACTTTTTATTTGAGTTTTAGGATTTCCTAGCTATTTTGTGAATTTTATTTAATATTTTGCAGATTCATGTTTGAATTTATTTCTTGATGTTCCTGTTATGTTGCTTTTTTTTTTTTTTTTTTTTTTTTTTCTTTTTTACGGCGCATCGACATAAATCTTGGCCATTAGAGCCGACGTCCAGGGTGCAGCCAGGAATTTTCTCAGCGAGCCCTGAGATGAGAAAATTTCTGGCGCCGGTGGGGATCGAACCCACCATCTCCCGCTTATGAATCTAGCGCGCTAGCCACTAGACCACGGGAGACCCCACGTTGCTGTTGTATAAAAAAAAACAAAAGAAAAAAAATTGAAAATTAATTATTTTATATATTTTCAAAGTATGGGGTAAAATTACCCCACGGTGTCATTAACTTAGATGTCAATGGCAGTGTCAATCCAAGGTTAAATCTCTGCAAGAGATCATACTTTAGACTTTTTCCAGTAAGTAGTAAATCTATAGTCCGTCAGGGGGCTGAGAAAACAAATTGCCAGAAAACTCTGATTCAGCGTGAACAATTGAAGTGCTTTATTGGACGTCCAAAAATCACGAGAAACCTCTGATTCATCGTGAACAATTGAAGTGCTTTATTGGACGTCCAAAAATCACGAGAAACCTCTGATTCATCGAGAACAATTGAAGTGCTTTATTGGACGACCAAAAATCACGAGAAACCTCTGATTCATCGTGAACAATTGAAGTGCTTTATTGGGCGTCCAAAAATCACGAGAAACCTCTGATTCATCGAGAACAATTGAAGTGCTTTATTGGACGTCCAAAAATCACGAGAAACCTCTGATTCATCGTGAACAATTGAAGTGCTTTATTGGACGTCCAAAAATCACGAGAAACCTCTGATTCATCGTGAACAATTGAAGTGCTTTATTGGACGTCCAAAAATCACGAGAAACCTCTGATTCATCGAGAACGATTCAAGTGCTTTATTGGACGTCCAAAAATTATATTCTATCAATGAGTTAAGGTAACTAAATTACTGTTTTGTTAAAGGACATTTTATCTATATTATGGTGACATAATTAGAAATTAATTTCCTTGAAAAGTTTTTGAGTTATCCTTTCTTATTCAATAAAAATAAGTCTACGTTAAAAGAAACAAAACAGAAAATTGGACAACATTTTTGTTGTAAATTATGTTTATAATCTGCTCCTAGAGTTTGGCTACTAGATGTGAATCATCTTATTTATACCAACCCCCTTTTTAAAAGGAAATACCGTAAAAACGAAGTATGTAAATAAATAAAAAACAAAACATTACTGACTTACATTCAGTACGAATGGGAAAGTGAGTGGTATCAAGCAGAAACAAAATTACGAGAAATTAAAAATACAACGAAAGCCTGGTCAAAGAAACACTTCTCTCGACGAGATGACCCATTCGTACTTACTAGAAAGAAAGGACAGACCAACTTGTAAATACTGCAATGTGACTCTGACAGTTAAACATATACTTACAAACTGCAGACAAATCATTAACTTAAATATGCCCCACGACTTACTGACAGAGGGTAGCCCACACATCCATACAATCCTCAAACATTTGAAAAACACACATTTATACACCAAGCTGTAAATAGTTCACTTAACTTTCACATCCACTATTTCAAAATTTTATGTTTGCATCTAATTATTACTTTAGTGCTACTATTTGTTCTGGGGGTCTCCCGTGGTCTAGTGGCTAGCGAGCTAGATTCGTAAGCGGGAGATGATGGGTTCGATCCCCACCGGCGCCAGAAATTTTCTCATCTCATGGCTCGCTGAGAAAATTCCTAGCTGCACCCTGGATGTCGGCGCTAATGGCCAAGAATTATGTCGATGCGCCGTAAAAAAGGGGAAAAAAACTATTTGTTCTGTTTTTATTTTATTTATTTTTATTATTTTTTTTTTTTTTTACTTTATCTTCTTTTTCACGTTCTGTTAACATTTAAGTTCTTTATTTATTCATTTACCTTTTCTTTTTCTTTTTTTTTTTCTTGACGTAACAAACATAAAATGAGTTTGTCGCCAATGTTGCGATCCTCAACAATCAAATAAAATAAAATAAATAATAAAAATATTAAAATCCAAGTATATACAAGTTCTTACTGACTCGCCTTGGTATATAATGTGTTCACACTGTTGCCCATTTACCCTGGTTTTCTATCCTAAATGAAGGGTCCAGAGGAAAGTGCATGAGGCTCTGGTATATAATGTGTTCACACTGTTGCCCATTTACCCTGGTTTTCCATCCTAAATGAAGGGTCCAGAGGAAAGTGCATGAGGCTCTGGTATATAATGTGTTCACACTGTTGCCCATTTACCCTGGTTTTCCATCCTAAATGAAGGGTCCAGAGGAAAGTGCATGAGGCTCTGAATTAGGGTAGTTTGGAATACTCTGCATTTATACACCGAGCCTTGGAAAGTATGAATCTCCCGTAATGTCCTCATAAAGGAGCTAATGAGGCCCTGGAGAGAGAGTACCTTTTAAGTAGGCCCCTTCAGGGTAATGAGGCTATCTCCTTCTCTGCCATGATTTTAGGGGGCCCGTATCTCTGAATTTTTTGCAAGACCTAAATGTTGATTTAACTCATAACTTCTGTATTGTACCTTATACTGTACTATCACAGACATTTTTATGTCAAAAGTTTATTTATTCTCGTTTCCATTTTTGGTTCCATCATGTGGAATGTCAAGAAATAAAATAGTCAATTTAATAAAAATGATTTATTAATTCCCGCTCAACATGCTTCGCACCTTTAGTGCCTCATCAGGAGCTATATTTACAGCCACAGTGAGCAAGATAACCTTCTACTATCCAGCAACATCATAAATGAAGCAAAGAACGATGTGCCAACCAGACAGCTGATTTTAATAGATAAAGAACATGCACGAAACGTCGATACCCCAAAAAAGTATATTCAAAAAAAAAATAAAAGTTTCTATATCAATATGTCCATCATAAATTATTGTCTATTAAATTTTAAAAAAATATTTTGGTTTGATGTTTAACTTATGTTTTTTTTATTTACTATGTTCTTTCTATTCCTTTTTATATGTATAAGTTCTTAGATTTTGGGTTTAACAATATATGCAACTTGCTATCCAACTTTAGTCCTAATCAATGTTCACGACTGTGTACGTTGCACACGAGCGGAAAAATGTATCGAGTGCAGTCCACTCAAAATATGATATGGAAGAGAAAAATGGCACCGTTGTGCGCTTTGATAGGTTGGACGACTTTGATCCGACCCCGCCAATCAAGCTCCAACTTTGTCGCCAGTCGGAAGTCGGAACTTCGAATCGTCCCCGTAGATTTCCTAACTCGTCCAACTAGACTTCCAACAATTCAACAAGCCCAGTCACTGTCCGATATCGAATCCAACTTCGGAGGTTGGACCGCAAGTCGGAGTACAAATCGAAACGTGAATGCCCGTAAAATAAGGTTCTTACGTACTAGTTGCATCGAGAAGTGGGTCTCGTTCAGGGCTCCGGTTCATGAAATGAAAACTCAATTGAAGTTGTAGCAATATGGCGACGGAAAGACCATTTATTAATATCATCAACGAGTTGGATTGACTAGATTTTCGATATAGCCTTGAGCGAGCGTAGCGAGCGTAAACGCACGGCAATTATGCCATTAACATAAGTGCTACTGGTTTCCTAGGTTATATAACATTATCACTTATGTTAATTGCATAATTGCTATGCGTTTCCGCTCGCTCAAGGTTATATCGAACTCAAGTTACTGGGTCACTGGGTTTTCGGTGGAAAATGGTCCGATATGCAATTAACCATTGCTTTAAAAGAGTACTTTTTCAGTACTCTCTCCTTGCGGTAAGCCTACGGGGATATTTTTTATTCCTGAATTTATACCATGTAGTGAGACTATAAAAAGCCTATTTCTGATGTAGGATTGGATAATGTTTATTAAGTAAGGGGAAAATTCCATTCGTATCATTTTGTAGATCATGCCATCATGCCAAGTTGTGTCAAACGCCTTTTCTATATCTAGTAATAATAGGCCTGTATGTTTTTTATTATTGAAATTTTCTGTAACAAAGTCGACAAGTCTTGCTAACTGTGCTGCAGTGCTGTTTTTAGTTCTAAATCCGAATTGTTCGTTTATTAGGATTTTGTTTTTATTTAGATGTTGGTTTATAATTTTTAAATGATTTATGACAGCTTTTTTTCCATACATTCGGAAAGTATTGTAATTTTAAGATTCCATAAACTATTTTTAATATACTTTTAATCCCAGAAGGTGGCAGATTTTTTATATGGATAGGACGGATGTTGTCGTTTCCCGGGCATTTATTTATTTTTAGGGTTCTGATAATTTTGTAAATTTCTGAATAAGAAGCAGCAGCGGTTTTGGGGGTATCAATATTTTTAATTTCATTTAATGTTTTCTTTACAGCGGTTGATATTTTTCTGGAATTGTATTTACTGCCAAGTTGTAAATTTTGAGAATGAACGGATTCAAAGTTCATTGCTAGAAGCTCTACTTTTTCCCTATTTAGAAGCTAGACTTACCGTAAACACCAGGTACTCCGCAAAGGGGAAAAGTGTAAAAAAGCATTACACAAAACTAGATTTTTATTCAGAAGACAACAATCTTTAATGTAAAATTAAGACAATTTTAGAATGAATAATAAATAACGCAAACACTTTTTTATAGGGATAACATGTAAAAAAACTAAATTAATTTTATTCTAATATTAAATGAGTGTTTTATTCACGCTGCCATTTAAACCGGAACAGCTGTACAAGATCATATGAGCAAGAACCAATGAGAGCCCAGGGAACAACTACAACTGCGCGGTGCTCTCATTCACTCCTACGGTTCCACGCAGTGTATTCCAGTCTATCATAGGCACTATTTATTTTCATGTTTCCTGATAATTATACCCCACAAAAGTGTCTGCCCTTTTGCAATTATTTTCAATTATGTTTATTGAAGACGCTGTTTACATCGCAGCGTAAATAAAGCACTTCGTTTAATATTAAAAATAAAAACTAGGTATGTACTTTGTTTTTTTGTTGTTGTTTTTATTTGCATTTTAACCACCTTAAAAGTGTCTGACTGTTTTATTATTCATTCTAAAATTGCCTTAATTTGCAATTTTTTTACATTAATGATAGTTGGCTTCTGAATAAAACACTATTTTTGGTCTATATTATTTTGCACCTTTCCCCTATGCGCAGTACCTGGTGTTACACGGTAAGTCTATCCAACACATATTTACCTTCTTATCTAGCAAAATTTCAAGGTGCATAAAACACTTCATGAAAAGTGCGTTACCAGCTCTCGGCCTAATTATTTCTGAACCGCTTCGGGATTTTTCTCTCAAAAGGATACCATGAGAAATACGGAAAGGTAGCTTTCCATGAGGAAAATATTAAGGGAAATACTACGTGAGGAGAAGAAGAAATGGTAAAATAATGAATGAAGCCATTGAAAGAAAGTGGAATAGAGAAGACGCGAGAGATTGCATGAAGTTGAAAGCGGATCTGTGCAATATTTACTAAGGAGTTAAAGCGGAGGACGGACTGCTTCCGCTTCTGACCGCAATCCAATATTCACAAGTCCGATTCAAGATAGAAATGTTTCTCTCTCTTCAGGGGTACAGAATTCCAGCTCGAAGAAAAACTCTTTTATACTTATGCTTGTGTATTTATAGAATTACGCAGGGTCGAAAATACAGTTATTTACTTGCGGGATTTTTTTTTGAAAAAATAATCTAAATCAAGCCAAAAAGAAAAACTGAAGTGTCACCCGAAGACACCGCAACGAGAAACATAAAATAATAAGCCACCTACATGGAGATAATTTCCAATGTTTTGAAGAGGTGTATAGTGTTGACGAAGGTACTCCACGGTATGCCGACATCATATCGTTCCCTTAAAATAAAAAAGTCCGTCACGCAGGAGCTGCATAACTAAGCGCTTTCCTTAGAATTTGGGTAGTGTAGTCTGCATTCCTTTGCTTAAAATAAGCTATTTAAATCAAATAAAAACATGAATAGCTCTGCTCTTGTACATTTTTAATGAGCAAATCAATCAAATTATTCTAATTATTATTATTTTAATTAATTATCTTCCAGATTTTTTTGTATGCGTGGTCCTTAACTACTTAATGAATACACGAAAACTTCACATTTTCGTCTTTTGGTCTGATCAAGGAACGGGATACAGCACCCCTAGTGGTAGACGTGAGACGTAATATGAAGCAGAGGCACTCCTAGCGGCAGCTTCCCCAGCTAACGTTTCACTGGAAAATTTTATTCAAACATAGTACAACGTAACCCCCCCCCCTTCCAATTGACAGATTTGGTTCATTTTTACAACACTTCTGTCTAATTAGATAACCAAAACGTATGTCGAGTTTCGTTAAAATAAAACAGAAATTACGACAGGTATGAGCAAATTAGTAATTTCGCACCGAATTACCCACCCCCCCCCCCCCCTCCTAATGAACGGATTTATTTTATTTGTACAAAATATTGTTCTTCTTAAATGACCACAAGGAATACCGAGTTTCGTTGAAATATAACAAAAACTATGGCTGGCATGGTCAAATTAGTGTTTTGTGTCCAGGGTAAAACCCCCCTCCCGGTGGTCTGATTTTCGTGGTTAACGAGCTCGTTCAATCGTTTGCCAAGTGAACGCAATATACCAAGTTTCGTGACGAAAAAACAAAACCCTGGCGTATATCGTGTTAACAGACACAAACATACACACACACACACACACACACACACACACACATATATATATATATATATATATATATATATATATATGTGTGTGTGTGTGTAGGTATATAAATTTTAACGGGGGTTATTTGGGGGGTGGTCTACTAGATAGGATTGACAAAGATTTCAAGAAATATTTCGAATACTCCGTCAGAGTGCAACTACCAATAGCTACTTTCCTACGGACGAAAGTGCTAAAGATAGAGAAACATATACTCGAAATGCTCGGCATAATACGAGGAGAAGTTCCAAGAGGAATTCGGGAAGAGGAAGTATATTGTAAAACTCCAACGTGCAGGAACTGCGTCATCTTAGCGCGGTCATATCTGTAGTGCTATTTGTAAAGGAATAGTAGCAGTTATTGGTGGGGTTTGATATTTTGTGACAAATATAAAATATAATCTCGAAGAGAAAGTATATTTAAGGCGCCACAACAGGAAACTGACAGTATCATGACTTCACCCAACTTCTCAACGTTCGCTCTTCGAAACACTATAACAATTTTTCACATTTTCTTCCCTTGTTTTAGTTAAATACTCGTTTTACTGCTAAATGCAATTAAAATAAGCAACAACCAGTCAAAAAGTCAGGTAAACGAATACAAAAACCCGTTCAAAAGAGCAAAACGAGCAATTGCGAATTTGCGAAGTCCTCATTTATCCGATTGACATCGCCCCATCAAAAATTACATCAAAATCTTTCTTGTAGAGAATTTAGTAAGCTTTCGAATGGTTACAATTTCCCAACCGTTTTCGAGATATTTTCGAAAATATACGAAAATCCTTAAATATTCATGCATGTTAATGAAATATTTTATTTCTAGTACTTCCTTAACCCCAAACCAAAATTTATCTATCATAGGTTAGATGAATATCAAATGTCTGGAACAAGATTTAACTGAATTATTCGTTTCTGAATACCCAAAATGAAAAGTAGCTTGGAAAAGTAGGAGTTTCAATTTTCCCGAAAACGGTTACAGGTATCGCTTTAAAAATGGTTTCATTCGTTTTTCTGTGTTGAGAAACCTATAAAACGAGTAGCTGCAAGCATATGAACGATTTTTTTTAGCGCGAATTTCGCTCCCAAAAGCATCTTCCGGTGAACAGATTCTGCTGGTTAATGAACTTGACCTTTCAAATTAAACGAAAGATTTTTGTACAAAATTTCATCAAAATCGGACCATTTGAGAGTATCCTATAGAGCGAACAGACAAATATATATATATATATATATATATATATATATATATATATATATATATATATATATGTTTTGTTTTAAGTTACTTCGCTGGGGTTGAAATGATTGATTTTTGAGACGGCTTCTCTCTCCAGCGGTGTTCTTCCTCTCCTTACTGCAATATTTCGTCGGGTTCATCTCCGACTTCTTCAGGCTGCTTTGTGTCGTCCTCGGTGGTTGTCAAGGGAATGACAACCACCGAGGACGACACATAGCAGCCTGAAGAAGTCGGAGATGAACCCGACGAAATATTGCAGTAAGGAGAGGAAGAACACCGCTGGAGAGAGAAGCCGTCTCACAAATCAATCATATATATATATATATATATATTTGGGTGCATCGACTGCTATGGCCATTGGCACTCTATACATACACACACATATATATATATATATATATATATATATACACACAAATCATAGGTGGGTTTCCTCTCTATGTAGGGAGGGAGGAATCGCGCTAGTAAAGGGACTTACTCTGAGTGCCAATAAATTCCTTCTTCCAAATATTTAGGGTTGAGAAAACAACTTTATACCTTTGATAAGAGCAAACCTTAGAAAAAACCCTTATACCTTTGATAAGAGCAAACCTTAGAAAAAACCCTTATGCCTTTGATAAGAGCAAACCTTAGAAAAAACCCTTATACCTTTGATAAAAACAAACACAAAGAAATTGTATATTTTCCTTCGTTGAAAGTGATCTGACCACAAGAAGGAGATAAAGTTTGCCTAGTTCGCCCCTAGAGTGTCTCTAATTTCCCTTTAGAGTTTCCCTTAGGTTCTACTATTAACAGGAAAAGGGTAGTTTTTCACTGGAAAAACTCCTCGACTCTTCGCCTACAATCCTAGCTTTTCTCTATTGATTTCTCAACTTTCCACTGGCAAAAATATAACAACCAGTTTTCCATCTCTACTCGATTTATCCGTTGTTGATATTACTACAGCTGCATGTTGAAGTTCTTTCTCAAAGGATCTTCCAATATCAACAAATAGAAACCGTCTTTCTAGATTGAAACCATTTTAAGGCGATAGCTTTAACTGTTTTCGAGAAATGTGGAAAAATAGTTGTTGAATCTAGCTTTTGGTTTGGGAACTTAGATTCATGGGATTGAGTTAAAATATCGCGGAATGGCCTTCCAGTCACAGACAAAATAGAAGAGAAAAAGTACTACTAACTAGACTAAGAATTGGACATACACGAATAACACACGAGTACTTAATGACTAAAAAAGAAAAGCCTACATGTAAAACATGTAACACCGAACTAACCGTAAAACACATACTAACAGAATGCCGACAACGTCAAAATCTAGACTTACCGTATGACATGACCGAATTACTTACTGACAGCAGTCCACACATACCAGCAATCCTTGCACATCTCAAAACTATTAATATGTATGGAAAAATTTAACACTTTCAAACCCCCCCCCCTTTCTTTTTTTTTTTTTTTTTAAAGGAACATCCCATGTCAATATTATATTCAAACAATTGCAATAAAAAACATAAGGAAGGTATTACGTCACTTGGTAAACTTTAAAGAACGAATAACTGTTAATGAATAAATTTGTAACTATGTCTAATTGTGTAACCCGATTTATAACTGATTGATCAACCAGATGTATATAAATAATACTATTTGTTTTTAGATGTATATAAGTAATACTATTTGTTTTTAGATGTATATATGTATTGTTTGTTTTTAGATGTATGTATGTATACCATTTGTTTTTAGATGTATATATATTGTAACTGATATATGTATATATATTGTAACTGAAGTATATATGTAATAACTGTTTGGAGCGAAACGCCTTAGATGCGCATAGATGCTCATAAATAAATATTAAAAAAAAAAAAAAAAAAATATTTTCTGCATGTTTGAAATTCATATAAATCAAGATGTTTAGATGTTGGTTACGTTTGGGGTTAAGGCAGGATTAGAATAAAATATTTTATTTTTAGGGATGAAAAGTTAAGGGAACTTCGAATATTTTCCTTAATATCTCAAAAACGGTTGGGAATAACAACCAGTTTTCCATCTCTACTCGAGTTATCCGTTGTTGATATTACTACAGCTGCATGTTGAAGTTCTTTCTCAAAGGTTCTTCCAATATCAACAAGTAGAAACCGTCTTTCTAGATAAAAATTTCTTCGATATACAAGAAGACGTCTTGCAAATTCGATTGCACAAAAATAACATATTACAGTATATTAATCCAAAAGTTCAGCACTATGAATGGAATAGTCAGTCTTCTATTCGACGTGTTTTTGACCAATCAAGTATAATCACTTTTAGCGGGGTTCCTCCCTCCCTCCATAGCGAGGAACCCCGCTTATAAGGTTGATCTCATGACACAATCCGGAAGTGCTGACTAGAACATTTTACGTTTCAGGACCACTGCAGAACCAAAATAACGTTGGTTCAAATTGGTGTATATATATTTGTCTGTTCGCGCTCTAGCTCAGTGAATAATGGTCCGATTTTGATGAAACTTGGTACAAAATTCTTTCGTCTAATTTGAAAGGTCAATTTCGTTAACCAACAAAATTCGTTCACCGGAACATGGTTTTTTGGAGCGAAATTCGCGCGAAAGAAATCGTTACGCTTACATCATATGCTTGTACGTACTCATTTTATATGCTTCTTGGCCTAGGAAAACGATTGAAACCATTTTTAAGGCGATAGCTCTAACTGTTTTCGAGGAATGTGGAGAAATAGTTGTAGAATCTAGTTTTTGGTTTGGGAACTTAGATTCATGGGATTGAGTTAAAATATTTTCTGCATGTTTGAAATTCATATAAATCAAGATGTTTAGATGTTGGTTACGTTTGGAGTTAAGGTAGGATTAGAATAAAATATTTTATTTATAGATATGAAAAGTTTTTGTAACGTCGTATATTTTCCTTAATATCTCGAAAACAGTTGGGAATCTTGGTAAAAGGAAGGTTACCAGTCGAAGGTACATGAGATCTTATAGGAGATTTGATGCAGACTTTGAAAATCATCAGAATTAAATTTTCCCTATGGCGTGAACGACAAATAGCACAAAAATGGCTAAAACTAGGGTTTGGACTGATATGACATGCAAATGTTTATTTAGAATTTAGAATTATTACATATGTTAATTGTTACTTCAGTTTTTGGTTATGAATGAAAAGTTAGAAAAATACAAACTCCAATTATTCTTTGTCTCGTTGTTATTAATACATAATAATTGGCGACGAGGATAAACTAATAATGGAAGACAAAATACGTAAGTTACGTGCAATTCACAAAGGCCATATTACAAAGGCAACAAGATTTGTTGAAACAGCCCAAGACCTTACATCTGCAGAAATAAATACCCGGATTCATAGTATTGAAGACTATTGGGGAAAATTTACAAAACTTCAAGATGAAATTGAAGTTCTTACTAGTGACGAATTACTTCAAGATGAACTGGACTATAGAAGTGATGTCGAAGATGTATATCTTCACTTGAAAGGAAAATTGGAATATATTAGAGACACAAACAATCACAATATTCATATAAATGAAGCCCCATGTCACACGAATAAAGGTAAGCAACCTTTTGCAACTTCTAATATTAACTTTTCTCCCTACAATGAAGACGAATCTTTCATTAATTTCATTAGACGTTTAGAAATATTCCTTCACTTACAACAAATAGAAGACAGGGAGTTAAAAGTATTTGTCTTACTTCATGCGTTAACTCCGCATCTACACCAAAAATTATATTATATATGTGCTCCCAATGATCCCAAAAAGAAACACTATGAAGAATTAGTACAACTACTAAGCGATTACATGGACCCTCGGCCTAGTATTTGGGCAAGGCAACACCAATTTATTTCAAGAGTACAGTCAGAAGACGAATCCATTGTACAATTAGCGACAGAACTCAAAAAGATGACCAGCTCTTGTGAATTCAATTGTAAGTGCGGAGAATCTGTCGCTGAAATGTTTCTTCAACTGCAGTTTATCAGAGGGTTACGAGAACCCGAGATAAGAACACGCTTATTACAAGAAATTAATTTAAAAACATTTAATGAAGTCTTGAACATGGCTACTGCTATGGAGTTAGCAACTAAGGAGAGCTCTGCTATGACTAAACCTGAACAGATCCACAAAGTAACTAATTACAAAGCTGACCGTAATAACAACAAGCCAAGCAAGAGAGGGACAGTTTCACCTACCAGTCAAGCAATCCCGAAGTCCTTATCACCAGCCAACACATTACACGGCCGATGTTACAGGTGTGGAAGTAAACAACATAAGGCTAACACCTGTAGATTCGTTACAGAAATCTGCCGGTATTGTAATCGTGAGGGCCATATTGCACGTGTCTGTCTCACTAGATTAAGAAGAGGAGTAGTACATCAAAGAACATATGAAAATGAAGATTTGGAACCACAAGAAATAAACCTACTTACATCTTCACGCCAGGATAAGTTGATAGTTAAAGTCTCAATTGAGGGAAATCCTATTTGCATGGAACTAGATACGGGGGCAGCATTGAGCGCTATTTCTTATCAAGATTTCAGAAAGTTAAATTTACAAAACAAATTGTTCAAAACTAAGGTAGAAATGTGTACATATACCGGAGAAATCGTGAAACCAAGAGGAGTATCATTCGTGAAGTGCTCTTACAAAACTACCACATTCGTGGGAAAACTGTACGTTATAGACGGCAACGTAGATCCGATATCCGGCAGGGAATGGCTCAGAGAAGTTAACCTGGATTGGGCCGAACTTAAAGTATTAGGACGTCGGACTTCATATCCCTTGATTCTTTGCTGGAAGAATATTCAGAAGTGTTTAGGGAAGGAGTTGGAACTATTCCTGATACCGTTGGCCATCTCCGACTCCAGGAAGGAGCCAATCCTATTTACATCAAACCTCGTCAAGTACCGTATGCACTAAAAGGGAAGATTGAAAATGAATTAGATAGACTTGAAAAGGAAGGAATCATTACCAAGGTAGAATTTTCAGAATGGGGTACACGAATAGTACCGGTACTCAAACCAAACGGAAGTGTTCGGTTATGTGCTGATTACAAGGTGACACTAAATAAAGTAATTAAAGATGAACACTTCCCTATGCCTAAGATTGAGGACATTTTTTCCGAAATGGGAGGAGGAAAATATTTTTGTACCTTAGACATCAGTCAAGCCTACTTACACCTCAAGATGGACGAAGAAAGTGCCTTAATGCAAACCTTAAGTACACATAAAGGATTGTACAAAGTGAATCGGCTGATGTTTGGAGTGAAGGTAGCACCGGCAATCTGGAATAGATTTTCCACTTCACTTTTGCAAGGAATACGGGGTGTCCAGGTATTCTTCGCCGATATCATAGTACAAGGCTCAACAAAAGAAGAAACCTTACTGCGATTGAAGGAAGTACTTAAACGATTGAAAACACATGATCTACGAGTAAACAAAGTCAAAATTTTTCCAACAAAGTATTGAATATTTAGGACACATAATCGATGACAAGGGCTTACACAAGAGCGAGGAGAAAACTAAAGCTATATCCAAGAGATACATCGGACTTCAATTCAGTCGATAATACCACAACATTCCACTTGAATCAGCTGCATACTTTACCTATAAATGCAGAGATCATATCTGAAGAAACGGCAACGGACAAAGAACTACAACCACTACTCGAAGCATTGGTGAATGGAAACAGCATCGAAACTTTGGGCTTCCACGACGGCGAGTTCTCTCTTCAGGATGGCTGCATTTTCAGAGGACCTAGAGTTGTTATTCCACAAATACTGAAGCGAAAGGTTCTTCTGGAGTTACACATTGGCCACTTAGGTATGGTGAAAATGAAGTCCCTTGCCCGAAGCTATTGCTATTGGAAGGGGATTGATCAGGACATAGACAGACTTGTTTCACAGTGTAAACAATGTTGTTTAAAGAGAAATGAACCAGCCAAGGTTAAAGCACATCATTGGGAAGAACCAACCTCACCACGGCAACGGATACACATCGATTTTGCGGAACCCCGGGCAGGTTCCTTTTACTTTGTCTTTGTGGATTCATTCACGAAATGGGTCGAGGTGATTCCGACTAAAACTACTACAACTACATGGTGTGTGAATCAACTCAGAAAACTATTTTCCATTTTCGGGTTACCTCTAACTCTTGTTTCAGATAACGGGAGTCAGTTCACTTCGCAACATTTCACTTCATTTATGAAGGAGCATGCTATAATACATAAAAGGACGGCTCCATTCCACGCGTCAACCAATGGACAAGCAGAACGCTTTGTTCAGACTATTAAACGGCCATTGAAGGCAATGCAGTGCGAAGAAGGGGATTTACAAGCAAAAATTGACCGTTTAGTTACTCAACTGAGAAGAACACCTGCTAAAAATGGGTCAAGCCCATACCAATTGATGTTTGGTAGAAAAATAAGAACATTCCTGGAAGTTCTGACAGAAAGGAAACAGGAAAAAAATAATTTTGAAGAAAGACAGAATTTGGAAAAATGGAGGACTCTGGAAATCGGAAGAAGAGTTCAAGCTCGGAATTACCAAGGGGGAGAGAAGTGGAAATTCGGAACTGTTATCTCTAAGGAAGGCAATCTTCATTACACACTGAAAATGGATAGTGGAGAGATCTGGCGACGTCACATAGACCAACTAATTCCTAGAGAATTTAGAGGGGAGGACTGATATGACATGCAAATGTTTATTTAGAATTTAGAATTATTACATATGTTAATTGTTACTTCAGTTTTTGGTTATGAATGAAAAGTTAGAAAAATACAAACTCCAATTATTCTTTGTCTCGTTGTTATTAATACATAATATGGACAAAAAAAATAACACGGAATCGCCTATATCTAGGGAAATAATGCAAGTAAAAATTTCTCCTTGGTGGCATTCAACTACACTTTAGTCGGAGTACACACCCCTCAAGTATGGCGATTTACTTCGGGACTTTAGTCGGAGTACACACCCCTTAAGTATGGCGATTTACTTCGGGACTTTAGTCGGAGTACACACCCCTCAAGTATGGCGATTTACTTCGGGACTTTAGTCGGAGTACACACCCCTCAAGTATGGCGATTTCCTTCGGGACTTTAGTCGGAGTACACACCCCTCAAGTATGGCGATTTCCTTCGGGACTTTAGTCGGAGTACACACCCCTCAAGTATGGCGATTTCCTTCGGGACTTTAGTCGGAGTACACACCCCTCAAGTATGGCGATTTCCTTCGGGATTTTAGTCGGAGTACACACCCCTCAAGTATGGCGATTTCCTTCCGGACATTAGTCGGAGTACACACCCCTCAAGTATGGCGATTTCCTTCGGGACTTTAGTCGGAGTACACACCCCACAAGTATGGCGATTTCCTTCGGGACTGTAGTCGGAGTACACACCCCTCAAGTATGGCGATTTCCTTCCGGACTTTAGTCGGAGTACACACCCCTCAAGTATGGTGATTTCCTTCGGGACTTTAGTCGGAGTACACACCCCTCAAGTATGGCGATTTCCTTCGGGACTTTAGTCGGAGTATACACCCCTCAAGTATGGCGATTTCCTTCCGGACTTTAGTCGGAGTACACACCCCTCACGTATGGCGATTTCCTTCGGGACTTTAGTCGGAGTACACACCCCTCAAGTATGGCGAATTCCTTCGGGACTTTAGTCGGAGTACACACCCCTCAAGTATGGCGATTTCCTTCGGGACTACCCTGTATATTTGTATATATTTTGACGTGGGACTCCATCACTTCGAATCCAGACTGAGTAATCCTAGTGTCCTAGTGTACTTCCTAATCCCGACACTAATCCACGAGGTTAGTGTTACTGGACGTGCTGGTTTTTGCCGGCTGGACGCAGGGCCTGGCTTCTTCTATGCCCGCCATGATAAGCCCAGGTAATATATCCTAATCCGTATACTAGGCTTATTCTGTTCTTTTTACTCTCAAAGTCTGTTTCTATTCACATTGTTTCTTTAAGTAGCCCTGGATTTCGCATGACGTCGCAAGTGCAAGTTTATTGTTTCACGAAATTTTTATTAGAATAAATTGCAATATGGAGTTCATAAATACCATTAGAATCTTTTCTACGAAAAGAATAAAGAGTTTATAAGAGAAAGCAAACTGAGGAAGAAGTGTGTTTTCGGAGAAGGATAGAAAGATAGAAGCAAGAAGCAGTGAAGGAGAAAGAGGGAGAGAGGTAGAAAGGGAGAGAGAGAGAGAGAAGCAGAGATAGCAAGGGAAAGAGAAAGAGAAAGAATGAGAGAGAGAGAGAGAGAGAGAGAGAGAGAGAGAGAGAGAGACAGAGAGGAGAGAGAGAGAGAGAGAGAGAGAGAGAGGGAGGGAGGGAGAGCCAGAGAGAGAGAGAGAGAGAGAGAGAGAGAGAGAGAGGGTGAGAGAGCCAGAGAGAGCGCCAGAGAGAGAGAGAGGAGAGAGAGAGAGAGAGAGTGAGAGAGAGGGTAATTCCAGGAGGGGGTGTCGTAATTTTCGTTGAATTGTATTAACTCCGTATGCGTCGTGAGTATCTAAAGAGAAATATGAGTTTTAAAATTAAACTAAATCGGTTCATTAGAAGTAAGGGTTTACTCTGTATTATGTTCAAATCTACTTATGCGGCCAAGCTCGGGGTTTTGTTGATACTTCTACCACTAGGGGCGCTGGATGTGGGCGCTTTATCAGGTTCCTGTGTTGTTATTAATGCGGGATGTTCTCTTTTTATATATTAACACCTTTTATTATATATAAAGATCAATAAACAAAAATGTGTAATTTTTATGTTTTTAAGTACTTGCCATACGACGGGTTCTTGTAGAAAATCAAATACTCAAACCAGTTAATATCACTGATTTTTTCGATTTGACGCCTTTAGCCGTAATATGCCAAAACTCAGTAACAAAAAACACCTGTTTTAGTGCTAAGTAATTAAAAAAGGCATGAAGGGAAAAGGTATTAAAGATATGAGGTTTTTTAATCCTCATTCATTATACTTAGAATTTGCTTATTAGGGCATACCAAGTCTCAGCCCTGCATTAGATCAATTGCAGATTTTAAGCGATCTTGGGACATCCTGTATTTATATATTCTTACTTCTGCCAGTTCCCTACCGGTGGAACGAGACGGGAGGATACAAGTGCTATAAACCGCAAAGGAAGCAAACATAAAGTAGCAA
>OX328128.1:81586246-81703746 GCA_946811695.1 Gonocerus acuteangulatus
CCTCTCTCTCGATCTCTCTCTGGACAAAGTACGAAGCCGCCGTCTCGATGTACCAAGTGGTCAAGCCAGCCTCCAGTCATTACACTCCCGACTCCTACTTCCCCCAACTCTAGTCAATACCTGGTTTATTCATTTACTTCCTTACCCCTCTCAGTCCTACTTCGAGGAACGGCTACGGCTCAGTACCGAACACCTTCTCCCCCGACTCAGTGGAACAGCTATCGCCTAGTACCTAGTCGGTATCCCCCAGGTTCAAGGAAGCGCCCTTAAACCGGGACACAGTACTTACCTGGCTACCTTCTCCCCGACACATCCTTCCTACCCCTTCCTAGCCTACCTTTAGTAGCGACACACATCCGCTAAATTTTCTTATCCCCACCCCTCTTCAATATATACATGTTAACGACATCCCTCAATCAAAAGGTAGATTGATTGAATGTTCTTCTTTCGAGTCTGTTTTTTTTTTTTTTTTTTTTTTGTTTTTTTTTTGTTCATTGCCCTTAATTTGTTTTAACTTTGCATACTATTGCCTGGCAATGCAGGAGCTTCAATGAGTAAGGGCGAATCACGAATTCCGGATGTTGAGAAATCCAAGTTAAAATTCTAGAGGTGCTTCAGGATAGGAAGAGCTAATGTTTACTCTATGGAATGCTGATTCATAAATCTGATTGAAAAAGTATCCTATTGAAATTCAAGTTTTAATTAAAATTTTTACAAGTTATTCATAGGTAACAAAATGCTAAGAGGGAAGTTTCAGACCCGAAATTCGCCCTTGAAATAGGACATTGTATTTTGCATAGATGATGGTGGTATTCACTTTATCTTGAAACTGCGAGTGAACTAAAGACGAAACTAAAAGAAACAAGACGAAGCGTCGTGTTACTTGCATCTTTCTGAACCAGAAAATAAAATAATAATAAAAATATCGATTTTTCTGATTTTCCCTTTCTCTTCCAAGGTCCTGAATTGGTACAAGTGTTTGTTTACTCAAATCGGATATAGTCGCGTGTTATTGGCTAACGCCTTCGATTCTCAGGCGGGGTTCGTGTTCCGCTTGGAGTTGGTTGAGTTTTTTATTTCAGACACCGTTGAGAGAATTCCATTCTATACCATGGATGTTATAGTAACCTATAAATAGCCCGATGCTAAGATGTCGTAGCAACCGTTAAAAAAAAAGAAAAAAAAAGGAAAAGTGGTTGTAAATATGTATTGACTATTTGGATATTCGCTATAAATCTCCCCCCTCAGAGATTAGGGAAATATTTTAAGTAAATTATTGGAAAGAAGGAGTGGCGATGTACTCTAACAAAACTCCTAACATAGCCTATGCTCCTATTTACAATAACTGAATCGAGTTATAACTTGGGAATAAATTAATTTGATATTCTAATCGACGTTGAAATGTCTTGCTAGACATTTTAAATTCCTAATTTTAAAATTAAAAAAAAAAAAAAAAAAAAAAAAAAAAAAATATAGGGAGCCTATATTCGAAGAACTCTGTTATAAACCCAGCCTGGTTCATCTTTTGTAAATTAAAGAAATTTAAAAGTTCATCTCTCAGGGAAGGCGAATCGGAATATCCGACAGATCTAAAGAAATACAAACAGAAAAACCTGTTAGTAAGTTAGAAATAAAATCTACTTAAGCAAGAGCTCTTAGCGAACTTCGCCTTTCAATTATAAGTTGAAGAACAGGACTTAAGAAGTAACTTTATTCAAACTATGTCCTGGTTTTCATTAAGCCTCGGTTACCCAAGAATGGATTTTCACAAAGCAGTTCTATTCCATATTTCCAATCCAATTAAAAAACTTTGCCTAATCTTAAGCAGAGAATAGGACAAGGAGAAAGAATTCTGTAGACTGTTTTGCCTTGAAAGTTGGCAAATGCCATAATAAAGAGGAAATGGTTGGTTACCTGTAGGAGCTACCGTAACGGGAAGATTAGGCAAAGAGTTAATGGAATTTGTCTGAGAACTTGACGCGCTGGTAGAAATGTAGGACATTTCTTTTTTCTTTTTTTTCTTTTTTTTTTTTATAATTTATTTATGAGCACCCCGCATTAACAGCGCTATGTGTACCTGGGCGAAACGCTGTCAATGCGGGGTGCTCATAAATAAATTATATATATATAAAAAAAAAAAGAAGAAATGTAGGAGAGAAGGTCTGAAAGTAACCAATGATAAAAATTTAGAATATATTTCTGGTACCACCTAAATAGTAAGAAGAGAAGGAAAACTTTATTAAAAAAAAAAAAAAAAAAAAAAAAAAAAAAAAAAAAAAAAAAAATTTAGACAATTTAGCTTCCAAACTAAACACGATTACTTCTCATACAACGCACAGTGGGCAAAAATCAATTTTTAAGGCGACAAATTTTTTTTTTTGTGTGTGTTTTTTTAATATTTTTGAGGTAACTGAGAAAGGGAAAAATATTTTAAAAAATCGTTTTTTCGACCCACAGTTTTTAGTATATCCAACAAACAAATGTTTAGACACACAAATGTTTTGACATAATAGATAAAAATTGGGACAAAATTTTGTAAATCTATAGAACTTTTAAGTAGTACCTTTTTGCATCTATTATTTACATAAACATAATACATATATTCATAAAAAATAATACATAGGCTATAATTCGAAAATAAATAACAAAAATAGACTAACAACTTAAAGAAAAAAGTCCGACTCGCAGGAACTGCAGCATCTTAGCGCGGTTCCGTTCATGTCCCTAGTGCCATTTGATAAGCTTAGAAAAGAAATAAACTTATTTTTTTTTACATATCTCGTGAAAATTGTCAAAATCCTCTCGAACATCTCGAATAAAAGTGATATTAAGGCGTCAGGGACACCGACAGTAGCTAGCTTTTACACAGAAGCGGAAATTACACCATCCGGCTCTCATTCTAAAGCAAAGCTCTATAAATCAATACAAAATATGCCTAATAAAGCCTTTCTAGTGGATACAGAAGCATGGGCGTATATGAGGGGGGGGGGGGGCTGAGGGGGCTGCAGCCCCTCCCGAAATTTTGAATTGATGATAAAAACTTCTCGTAAAACCCTTAAAAATAAATTAAATAAGATCACTTAGTTCATAAAACATATTTTATTTTACGTGTAATAGCGTTTTAGTTGCCTAAAACTATTCCAAGCTCTAAATATTTAGTATTCCATACCCTGGAAATGGTCTCAGCCCCCCCCCGAAATTGTTTTTATGTACGCCCATGTACAGAAGGATCAAGAAGAAGTCCACAAGATTGAGTAGAATACCCTGCCTAATATAGCCTATATAGAGTAATATGCCGAATAAAACCTATCTAGTTAATACACAAGGACAAATAAAAGTCTTGACGAATAACAAGTCAAGAAAAAAAATTTATTTAACAAAATAAAACAAAGTTTAGTTGCCCAACTACAATAGAATAATATACCTAATTAAGTCTATGGAGTAGACACAAATGGACCAAAAACAAGTCTTGTGGAATATTGTTTTTTTTCTAATTAAATACTTTTTATCAATATTTAGTATATAACCTTTGTTGAAAACTATTGATTGCTAATTGATGAATCGGTTTACAACTAAGTAGTCTTTATGAATATTTAGTATATAACCTTATGTTTGGATCTGTGTTTTTGGGGTGCTCTCCGCCTAGGCTTTGTATTTGTGTCGGCAGATACCTGGGGTATATTTACAGCTCTTGAGGATTAACTCTTAGCAGGTAAATTTCCTGCGGACCTTCTGCTTCTACGGGCATTGAACCGCCATATTCGCTCATAGTATCTAACCGTTGTGAAGTTTATTTTTTGGATTTAGGACTTAATATACATATGTAGACTAAATCATACCAAGATGTAATCCTCCGTCGTCGGTTCTTAACTATGTAGACTCGCTAATGTTATCCAATACATCGTATTTAAAATCCACAGCAAAAACACGACATTTCATCAGAATGCCCTGCTGAATAAAACTTATATAGAATAATATGCAAAATAAAGCCTATCTAGTGGATAAAAATAGAGGAAAAAGCCGTTCGAGGTGGTAGAAAATCTTAAAAGTATTTCGCTTAGAAATCTCCGAAATATTGTCACTAATTTTACGTACCCTGTTTTATAGCCAAATAGATTTATATTCTATAATCAATAAGAAAAACCTACTAACAATAAAAAACTATGGGTAACAGATGAAAATAGGGAATACCAAGAATAATTCTAAAGAACGAAATCAACACCAGTACTGTAATCTAGATATTCATACGGCATCTTCGAATTCTAACAAACAAAATATTGATTCTAATTATACGTATCCTATTTTATTGACAAATACATTTGACTACTATAAGCAATTAAAAACACTAGGGAATATGCCAAAGAACTCGGAATAGGAGCCTCGACAGTTTCAAGACATTTGAAGGAAATCGACAAATCCAAAACTGACATTTCATACGGTACAGCCTGATATATTTTTAACAATGAATTGCTTTTCTTATTTTAATTAATCTGTTTTATTGTCAAATACATTATCCTACTATAACCAATGAAAAAACAACAAGGAATAAAAACAAACAAGAAGAACCGTTCGAATAAACGAAATCAATTACTTCAAAGTTAAAGCACTTATTTATCCGATTGACATAGCCTAATCAAAAATTGTTTCAGAATCGTTTTTGTAGAACATTTAGTAAGCTTTCGCATGGTAACCCTCCGTTTACCAATATTCCTAATCGTCTTCGAGATATCAGGGAATGTATACGAAGTTCCCAAAACATTTCATGTCTGTTAATAAAATATTTTATTCTAATCCTTCCTTAGCTCCAAACGTAACCGAAATTTTAACATATTAGTGTTGATAAAATTCAAACATGCAGAAAATGTTTCAACTGAATCCCATAATTTTAGGTATCAAAATCAAAGACAAAAAGAACAGTTCGAATAAGCGAAATCAATTACTTTAAAGTTTTAAGCACTTATTTCTCCGATTGACATCGCCTAATCAAAACGTTTATTAGATCCTTTTTTGTAGAGCATTTAGTAAGCTTTCCAATGGTATTCTTCCGTTTTCCAAGATTCTTAACCTTTTTCGAGATATTAAGGAAAGTATACAAAGTTACCAAAACTTTTTTATGTCTGTTAATAAAATATTTTATTCTAACCCTTCCTTAACTCCAAACGCAACCAAAATTTCAACATATTAGTTTTAATGAAAGTAGAAGATGCAGTAAATGTTTCAACTGAATCCCATGATTCTAAGTACCCAAACCAAAAACGGCATTCAAAAATTATTTTTTCAGTTTTCTCGAAAACGGTTAAAGCTATCGCCTTGAAAATGGTTTCATTCGTTTTCCTAGCCCAAGAAGCCTATAAAACGAGTACTTACAAGCTTATGAACTCAAAAACGTAAGCGTTACGATTTTTTTTGCGCGAATTTCGCCCCAAACACCATCTTCCAGTGGGCGGATTTTGCTGGTTAACGAACTTGACCTTTCAAATTGGACGACAGATTTTTGTACCAAATTTCATCAAAATCGGACCATCAGGGAAGCCAGAAATGAGCGAACAGACAAATATATATACATAAATATAAATAAATAAATATATACATATATATATATATATATATATATATACGAATTTGAACCACCGTTATTTTCGGTCTCTAGGGGTTCTGAAACGCGAAATTTTCTTGTCGGCACTTCCGGATTGTTTCATTGTATCAACCTTATAAGCGGGGTTCCTCCCTATGGGGGAGGGAGGAACCGCGCTAAAAAGTAATTGTACTGACTTGTTTTTTTTTTTTAATAATAACAAATATATACAATTATATTATGCACTAAAAACGAATTATCCATCTATCATCGTTTGATTCAATACTGCTACATCCTTCAGCATTTTCTTTTGACGAGTCAGTATCGTCTGCCTCATTTTCTAATGACAGTTCTTGATGTGGAACATGTGGTAAACTAAACTTCAATAGGCTAATTACATATACATCGGTAACATGAAATTTAAATAAACACGTATAGTTTCTGTTCAAAAAATGAAAAAGTATTTCCATGACAGAACAAAACTGCAATAAACACTGGGAAAAATGTTCCCTTTCTTAGAATCCGATTAATATTCCCTTCCGTCGCCTGTTGATGATCCAAGAAAGTAAATATTTACATTTTGCCTTAATCCTACTAATACTAGACAGTATTCAGTAAGTGATTTGTAAAATATTTTTTTGAATTTTGTCCACCTAAAAGGTGATTTTCGCCCACTGTTCGTCGCGGATTCTTCAGCTTCTATCTGACTGCCTAAACTAAATTTAAATTTACATTAAAAGGGGGAAGAAGCTGAATGTCTCAAGACAGTAAAGTAGAAGCTTAAGGCTTATCCAAAAAAAAAACATTGGGAAGTGGAACTTTTTTTTAAACCTTACTCAAACTTGAGTAATCAACAAAATATGAACAATCTAGTAATAATTTCATTAATATTTTTTTTAATTTGATATGCCTTTCTGTTATTAGATATATTTTATGTATTTATAAAGAACATACCACTAGGTAATAAATCCATTGTGAAAAGAATTTATAAAATTTGCACACAATTTTTAAAACACACCTTACAAAGACCGTAGTTGGAAGAAGACTAAGCAGAGGAAGAGCAAGTGACTAGCAATGGTTGCCTTCCTTATTGTCTTAAACAGGTTTGGGTTAAACTAGCTAAAAAAATTGTTCTGTTTTCAATGAATAGAATACTTGAGCATGTTTTGACATGTAAATTGACTTTCTACGACGACATCACATTTTCGACTTTTGTCGCCGTAAAATAGTCGTTTTGCCCAGTGTGCAACGTACTAATCAACCAGTATGCATAAGAAAACGTTTTAATATATATATATATATATATATATATATATATATATATATATATATATATTTAGGTCTCGCAGCGACTCATTAACGAGGGTGAAGGAGACGCCCGAGTGTTTTAATGACTTTTCTGTTTTAATTCCGGTATTAACATATTTTAAGTGCATTGTATCTCCTAACAAATAAAATAAAATAAAAATATATATAAATGCTATAAATAACAAACTGTATAAACAAATTTGTTTTTCTTTTATTGATAATTTACAATCTGTACAAATATGTACAATCAGTAAATTTTTTTCTAAAATAGCTACACACTGGATGACTATTTGACTATCAATTTATTGAAGAGCAAACGCTACGAAGGCGTCCCACACAATAAAATTTTTACATGAGAGAAAACTATGACTTACCGGACAACATGACTGAACTACTCTCAGATGGAAGCCAGTATATAGACAAGATATACACATATTTACCAAATACAAATATATTTAACAAACTGTGACAATACGTCACATACATAATAAGATCCCCTATTTACGTATCTGCCTAACATTATTTATACGGGTAATCTGTAAAGCAGATAAATCTATCTTTGAGAATAATATTACACCAATCTGTTTCAAGCATTAACTAAATCTGAACATTAACAGTACAGACACAAACTAAACTGTTTGCTATGAACAAATTACAGCATTAAATACATATTAATTGGTGAATTACTGTGTAGCGAAAAACAATAACAATAATAACAAGCAATGCAGTAATAATGTGCAATATAAGTATATAGATAATGATAAGGAATAATGTAATAACAATAATGTTTAATATAAAAATATATATAATAATAAGGAATAATGTAATAATAATAATAATATTAATGAATAAAATAATTATATAGATATAATAATGTACGCTATAAGTCTATGGATAATAATAATGTATAATGTAAATATAAACAATATGGATATAGTGCAATAATACGCATATGTATATATGTGTGTTTATGTGTATGAATTCTGTAATCATGACATCATCATTTATTGTCAAATCATCATATCTCCATTTATTGTTAAATCATCATTTATTGTAATCATTGTTATCATCATTTATGTAATCATCATTTATTGTGGAACTAATTTTGTAATCATGTAATCACCGTTTATTGCCATAGACTATATCGGTAAAAACTGCGAAACTTTTAATAAATAAATAAATAAAATAATTAACACAAACATGCCGCTGGAGTTATAATATACATTCAATATTACAAATAGTTATACATCTATATATACATAGTTATATACACTTATATATTTATATGAACTTACATATACATGTAAAATTATATTCTAGTAATAGATTTATATTAAAGAAAAGAAATATACAAAAAACAATATAAATAATATAAATATAAAATATAGAACATTGAACATTTTGGAGTAATTTAGTAATTACTAGCTGTTACCCGGCGTGCCATACTACACCTACTTTCTGCATCTATAAAAGCAAAAATAAATTAGAAACCAAATAATTAATATTAAAAACTGTAAAAATTTGAGTTCATTGTTTCGAACTCGTGATCTCCGAACTGTGAGTCATTGACGATTTTAACCTAGCCTATGACTCTACCCGTGTCAAGACCTACCTGTGAGCCACGTTTGGTCAAATCCGGTCAAACGGTGTGGATTTGCATAAGGGACAAACATACTGACAGACAGCTGGTAGACGTTTTTGACCCAGCCTATGACCCTCCCCGTATCACGACCTACCTGTGCGCCAAGTTTGGTCAAAAACTGAAGAAGAATGTGGATTTGTATGAGGAACAAGCATACAGACAGACAGCTCGTGGAAATTTTTGACTTAGCCCACGAGACTTCCTGTATCAAGACCTACCATTATTTCACGTTTGATCAAAATCGGTCAAACGGTGTGGATTTGTATAAGGAACATACAAACAAACGGACAAACAGACAGACGCGTGATTTTTATATATATATAGATTTTATTTGTGCACCGAGATGAGGGGAGAAGATGTGGTCTTATCTTATTTTAATGTTCACTTGGTTGAACTATGTACACTATTTACAATATTTCTTGCAATAAGTTGTCTCGTGGCTAATGGCGGCGAGGAGGATTATCAGGAATAACATTGGAAGAGAGGGATCTGCCAAGAGGATTGGGGTGGGCTGGGAGTTTAGAGAAAAATTCAGGAATCGGGATTTGGCTAAATCATGGACAAAGGGCATTTCAGTGTCTCGGTGGATAGTCAAGTTTGAGACGTAGAAAGGAGCGTTGAGGATTTTACGGAGGACTTTGGATTGAAAAGGTTGGATAATGTTTATATTTGATGGCTTAGCTGATCCCCATAGTTCTATCCCGTATGTACATATCGGTCTTATTATAGTCTTGTATATTGTCAGTTTGTTTTTTGTGTCAAGTTTTGATTTAGTATAAACAAATAAAACTGAGAATAAAATAGTAAAAAGGTTTAATTAAAAATTATACAAATAAAATATTTTAGATCATGAAAAATAGAAATACAAAAACTTAAAAAAAAAAAAAAATAAAAAATAAAATAAACAAAAGAAGCAGGTCTTTAGCCATAAATATGGTATTGAATTATGGCCAGGGAATCATCTTAAATCATAAACAGGTGATATTTGGTGCACTGAATTTATGGTTCTCTTGGCTTGATAGACACCAAATAAACTTCCTTCTTCAAGGTCCCCCATACACAGAAATCCATAGGTGTCATATCAAGTGATCGTGTCAAGTGATCAAGTGATGTAATGAGCTATCTTAATGTAAAAAAAAAAAGGAAAAAGGGATGAAGGAGAAAAGGAAGAGAAAGGGGGGAAAATATATATAAAAAAAATCAATAAGTACAAAATAAATAAAAGAAGAAAAGATGAAAAAAAAAGGTAGCTCTCTGTTAATCCTCCCCACTAATATTATTGTACAGGTCTTCCCTTGTCCTTTTTAATCTGTATAAAATAATACCACCTAAGAGAATTTATATGCTAATTATATAAAACAATGTAGGTGCTGGCGTAAAAACATGATAAAATGTTAATCGCCACTAAATCCTGATCCTAATCCTCAAATGATCGGGGCGGCCATGATACTATACCTTCACGTCAAATCCATCGTTGTGGATAATTTATGTTGAGTCAAGCTCGAGGAGCTCTGCTATAATGAGCTGAACAATCTTCGAGTTTGAACCACATTTCAATCCATTGTTGTAAGGGAATGTCCTCTAAATAATTTGAAAAGTGTCCTCGAAAAAATGCGTGAATGTGATTCCGTTCAATCTTTCGGATAAAAAATACGGTCTCACCAGTAGTCCTTTCTAAATCCATATTGATTGATTTATTTATTAAGAGTTTCGCAACTTTTGGCGACTCGCTCTTTAACAGTACATCAAGATATTACAAAATACTTTTTGCACATTGCGTATATAACAAGTCAGTACATCTTATGAGTATATCTAGTACATGAGTGAGCTAATTAATAATAACAATAACATTTTTTATATAATATATTTCACAATAACAATACGGTAATATAATAGATATTAAATAAAGTGTGGAAGAAAAAATAGGTGGGGGGAGGGGTAGAAGAGGTAAGTAAGGTTATATTGGAGATAGGGCTATATTTTTAAATATAGGTTAATTAACTTAATTCGCTTCCCGTTCGGGCTGGTCCCCCTGGGAAGGGTCAAACAAAATCACAGCGACCTTACTCTCTTCCAAATACCTGTTCACACAAATAACATTACTGACATACCTCCATGGCGACTGAAAAACCTGAAACTAGACTTATCACCGACAAAATACAAAAAGTCAGACCCAACTTCTTCGAATACAAAAACGTATTCAACTCCTTGTTCAAGCAAAATAACAGCACTCATTACATATTTACGGACGGATCAAAATCGAACTACGGGACTGGCGCTGCCGCCATCACAAGAAACGAATCCTACCACATAAGACTACCCGATCACACTACTGTATACACAGCAGAACTACACGCAATCCTTTTAGCACTTAAAAACATTGAAGATACAGACACGGACGACATAACAATATGCACTGACTCATTAAGTTCCTTACACTCAATGACAAACATTTACAGAACACACCCTATTGTCATAGAGATTTTTACACAATTATTCCGACTCCAAATCCATAGCAAATGCTGAAAGCTTTTCTCTCATATAGCTCTGGGGTTTTCATGAGCCCATACATATAAATTTCATTGGTTAACAATTCCTTTTCTTGTAAAGGTATATTATTTTCAATGTAAATAAATTGTCATTGCGCATTGTTTCATGAAACCAATTGGTAAAATTCAATCTCTTGAAATAATCTTTAGGTAATAAATTCTGTACTTTTAGCACTTTCCTCCGAAGGAAAGTAGCTATTGAGGTTGCACCCATGACGGAATTTTTGAAAAATTTCTTCGAATATTTATCGATCCTCCCCCGTTCAAATTTATACATATATATATATATATATATATATATATATATATATATATATATATATGTATATATATATATATATATATGTATATATATATATATGTATATATATATATATATATATATATATATATATATATATATATATATATATATATATGAAGATGGTACAGGTAGCTATTATCACCTTTCCAAGTTCGCCATATTGCCTGCCGTGACGTTCCTAATCCAGCTTTAGTTATTAATTAATCCAATAATTAATAGCTAAAGTAGGGGGAAAAATTATTAATATACACAGTGAGAAGTACTCTGTTTGTTCTCTCGTTGTTTTCTCTTCTTCGCTTGTGTTACAAAACGTAGCGTTCTAAGTATCCGGAAATTTAAATACCGTTCCAAAAATTATTTTCTCTAGTGCAAGTAATGCATCTTTTCCAAGAATTATTATTCACTACCTGGAAGAGGGGTCGTTTTCCTGAATTCAATTGGATATGAAGGACATTGTTGTTAAAAAAAAAAAAAAAAAAATTAAAAACGAGGTTAACAGGCGTCTCCCCGAGGTCTAGTGGTGCCTTAGCCTCATAAGCGGCCTCAGGCGCTAATGCCCTTGATGTCGATGCGCCGTCATCATAAAAAAAAAAAAGGCCGTCACGCAGGAGCTGCATAACTAAGCACTTTCCTCAGAATTTTCTAGTGTATACTACATTACTGAATAATTTGCTGTTAATAACCTATATAAATAAAATAAAAACGTGAATAGTTCTGCTCATTTACATTTCTTATGAGAACTGTTCAATTATTAATTTTGTAAATAATTTGCTTCCAGTTATGTTAATACATGATACTGTACTACTTAATAAATACACAAAAACTTCTATTTCCGTCTTTTGGTCTGATGCAGGAACAGGATACAGTCCCATTAGCGGGAGATAGCGCTCCTCGCGGCGGCTTTGCGAACCTACGTCTGGCTGGAGTTTAAAGAAAACCCTCCTTTCCAATAGACCGATTTACTTCATGTTTACACCACTTCTTTCTCATGAGTTACCCACGACGTATACCGCGTTTCGTTACAATACAGCAGAAATTACGACCGGTATGAGTATATTAGTACTTTAGGTCCGGAGTAAACCCCCCCCCCCCCCTCCAAATAACCCGATTTAGTTTATTTTTACAACCCATTTTTCTCTGTTGTTTATCACCACGAATACCGAGTTTCGTTGAAATGTAACTAAAATTACGGCTGGTAATGGTAAATTGGTAATGTGGGTCCGGAGTAACCCCCCCCCCCCTCCCAATGAACAGATTTAGATTATTTTTACAGCGTATGTCTTTCTTTAGATCAAAATAACGAATACCGAGTTTCGTTGAAATATAACAAATACCACGGCTGGCATGGTCAAATTAGTGTTTTGGGTTCGGGGTAAACCCCCCCCCCTTCCGGTGGACCGACTTTGGTGGTTAACGAACTAGTTCAATCGTTTGCTAATTGAATGCTATATATATATATATATATATATATATACATATCAATTTTAACGGGGGTCATTTTCGATGTCTACTAGGTAGGATCGATAAAGATTTGAAGAAATTTTTCAAAAATTCCGTCATGAGTCCAACCTCAATAGCTACTTTCCTTCGGAGGAAAGTGCTAAAAGAAAAAGAAACAAGGTTTATATGGTGATGCTAATGACCCTAGCAGTCGAAACACCTTAAGAAAAATAATAATAACAAAAAAACAAGGTTTACATTAACTAGGCTTTGACTCATTGTAATAGGAATTTATTTGGTATTAAATGCTGGAAATACATCTGGTTCTACCATTTCGGAATCTCCATGGAACAGGCATTTTAGCACATTCCTCCGAAGGAAAGTAGCTATTGAGCATGATGATTAGATAGTTAGCCGTCGAGGTGATAAGTACAGATGGAATGGTTGGGATTCGGCTAAATAAACCTCAATATGATTTTGTTTTAAAAAAATCTATATTTCGGACGTTTCGGCTACTCATTGGTAGCCTTCGTCAGCTAAAATGACAAAAAAAAGAAATTAATACAGAAACAATTATAAATTTTTCTTGATTGTTTCTGTATTAATTTCTTTTTTTTTGTCATTTTAGCTGACGAAGGCTACCAATGAGTAGCCGAAACGTCCGAAATATAGATTTTTTTAAAACAAAATCATATTGAGGTTTATTTAGCCGAATCCCAACCATTCCATCTGTACTTACGTAGCTATTGAGGTTGGACTCATGACGGAATTTTTGAAAAATTTCTTCAAATCTCCATCGATCCTACCTAGTAGACACCGAAAATGACCCTCGTTAAAATATATATATATATATATATATATATATATATATATATATATATATATATATATATATATATATGTGTGTGTGTGTGTGTGTGTGTGTGCGGCCAGAGTTTTTGTTTATTCTTCGCAAAACGTGGAATATTGGTTCCAATTAGCAAACGATTGAACGAGTTCGTTAACCACCAAAATCGGTCCACCGGAAAGGGGGGTTTACCAAAAACCCAAAACACTAATTTGACCATGCCAGCCGTAATATTTGTTATATTTCAAGGAAACTTGGTATTCGTAGTGGTAATATAGAGGGAAAAGTGAGATATAAAAATAAACTAAATCGGTTCATTAGAAGGGGGGGTTTACTCCGGACCCACAATACCAATTCGCCATTACCAGCCGTGATTTTTGTTATATTTCGACGAAACTTGGTATTCGTAGTGGTAATCTACAGGAACAAATGTGTTGTAAAAATAAACTAAATCCGTTCATTAGGAGGGGGGGTTTACTCCGGACCCAAATTACTAATATACTCATACCGGTCGTAATTTCTGCTGTATTGTAACGAAACCCAGTATACGTCATGGGTAACTCATGGGAAAGAAGTGTTGTAAAAATGAGCTAAATCGGTCAATCGGAAAGGGGGGTTTACTTTGTAATATATTTTAATAGAATAGCCCACCGGACGTAGGTTCGCAAGACCGCCGCAAGGAGCGCTATCTCCCACTAGAGAGACTGTATCCTGTTCCTGCGTCAGATCAAAAGACGAAAATATGAAGTTTTTAGTATTTATTAAGAAGTGTTGTAGGTACCATGTGTAAAGATAACTCTGGAAGCAAATTAATAATTGAACAGCTGTGCGCGTTTGTTTGAAAGTTAGTGGAAAAAAGTTGTCTTCGGTTTTCTTGATATAATTAGGATAACGAAGACTTATTTACCCAGATTTTTGTGCAAGAGTGCAATAAGTGACCTGTGGTAAGCCAGAACTCAATTAATTATATTTTAGTAACCCACCAAAGGTAAATATTTGACATAATGAATCCACAGTTGAAGCTAACCTCCAATGTTCAAGTCCCAATAACCAAGAATGTCTCTGTTCAATCTCATTGTAGTGATAATGTAACAATCCCTGGGGAATCATTATGCCCTAGCGAGAATGCTATTGTTCTAAAAACTGTAAAAGGATTAAAACAGGATGATTATATGCAAAGTTTGCTTGATATTGTTGAACCTAAATCTGTTAAATTTATCTCCTATATTTCAAGAGGTAGATTTTGTGTTCACTTAAGCAATAAAATTGAAGTTGATAGATTGATTGACGAACATCCTTTTGTATCTATTGGTGATCATGAAATACCAATAAAACGTCTTCTTGAGCCATCAAAAAGGGTTATTGTTTCTAATGTTTTCCCTGCAATACCTAACGAAGCTATCGAAAATGCCTTGAAGAGGTTAGGTGTTGGCATAGTAACGCCTGTCCAGTGTTTGAAAGCTAGTCTTCAAGATCCACGCTTAGCTCATGTGCTTAGCTCATGTGCTGAGACAGCTGTTCATTAATCCTGAACATAGCAACATGTTACCTTCCTCTTTGGTTATAAGAGTGAAAGAATTTTCTTGGAAAATATATTTGACTACAGAACGCATCAGCTGTTTTATTTGCAAAGGCAATCATTTAGCTGCCATGTGTCCAGTTCAACGTAAAGTTAATATTGAAATCAGTGAACCTGATCATATTAACGTCGATGGAAGAATAAAAATTGCACATAAAAGATGCACAAAATTCACTGAAATAACTAAAGAGACAAATACCATCAGAGCCCATTCAAAGAGTGATGAGCCTGAACCAACAGATCCTGAAGTGGATCTACTCAAGATAAACGAAGAAAATGCTCCTATCGTAGAAGAAGGAACTACCGTCCGTCGGAATTCGCTCGATGTTTCTCCTTCGGAAGGAAGCGATGAACTTACGGATATGGACTTGGACTTGAAATTGACAAAGTTATTGCAGAAAAGTGCTGCGAGATTACAACTGATTGAATCACTGGAAGCTTCAAAATCCCCTTCGACAGATAGTGATGTTCACTTAGATCCTCCTCCCCTAGAAGATATTAGCCCTGGAAGTGCAGCTGCTAACACGGAAGCAAAGAAAGCAGGGGCTCCGAAAGGAAATCCAAAAGATAAAAAGGTGAAGAAGGCAGAGGGATTAAGAAGGAAAGGAAGAACCACTCCGAAATCTGAAAGAACTCAGGCAAGAATCAAAAACAAAGAAGAACACAAAATACTTACAAAGTAGAAACAGTAGTTTTTAAGTTCTTGTTAAGGTACTACGCACAGCTGTTCCACTTGTTGTCAATAATTTGTTATTTTTGTTTTAATATGATGAAATTAATTTTCTTATTCTTCGTTAATTTCTTTAATGTTCATGATTTTATTTTTATGTAATTTTCAAAATTCTACACTTAAATTGCACATTGTAATAATGAAATTAAAGGAGAAAATCGCTTTGTTGCGAGGCTCCTAAAATAAAATAAAATAAAAATAATTGAACAGTTACTCATTACAAAATTAAAAGAGAACTATTCATGTTTTTATTTTATTTATGTAGGATATTTTCAGCAAATTGTTCTGGAAAGCAGTCTACACTACCCAAATTCTGAGGAAAGTGCTTAGTTATGCAGCTCTTGCGTGACGGACTTTTTTTTACTTAATTTCTCCCTCAGATAAGATTTTTTTTTTTTTGTTTACTCCTCGTTAGGTAAAACTTAAGAAAGAAATAAGCAAAACATGAAATTGGAGTTAGATCGTTGTTTAAAATAGTTATTTTCATCACTAGTACCAAAAGTGGTTGTTTTCGGTGCGCGGTCGAGTTTAACGCGCGAGGCGTAGACGAGCGCGGAAATTAGACCAAGCACCGAAACAACCACTTTTGGTACGTGTTATGAACAATACTTTTCATTATACTGCTCATACTTGAGTACATTAAAACCCTTTTATATTTCATTAATAACTTAAAGATACAGTAAAAGAAATTAAATTGACACCTTTTTTTAATTTGAAAAAAAAAACATCTGTTTATTAACCTATAATAGAAGAAAAGTACTTGTACATTTACATTAATATTTATAGTACAATTCTGATTATTCATTCATTCATTATATTAAAACCTTTGTTTGGCATTGCCTTTTGGAATTCAGATAACTTTTGATTAAAGGAATTACTTTCCAGTTCTGGCCCAAAAGAAACCTCCTTCAAACACATGTTTATTAGAAGCAGGTAAGGTTAGCGCACCAAAAAGATTTTTCGGGCCTAGGCCCGAAAAGTACTATTTTACGGACTCAAACTGAGTATCGTTTTTTGATGCAGTATAATGAAAAAACAACTATGCATGATCCCCAAAAATCATGGTAAACATTCGATAGCGCATTTATCCAGGAATACTATCCAAAAAGCAGAGTGAGAAAATTCCTTCATTTGGAGCCGTGACGCCAAAAAGAGTGACAAAGAGTGAATTTTTCTGGTATTTCCGAAAATGTCGAATATCTCGGAAACTGAAGGAATTCTACAAAATATAAAACATATTTTTCTGGACCGCCACAACTTCCTCTACCTTTTATTTATTTATTTATTTTTTTTTCTCTTCATGTATCCCTATGAAGAATACATTTATTGTGAACACATGTACCATTGCCTTTTTTGGCATATTACATGTAGTGTTAAAAAACTGTGATTAAAAAAAAAGTAAGAAAAATAAATATACATATATGTATATGTACAACATACATTTAAGAAAAAAAAATATAATGTATATAATATATGCATTATCCCAAAAAAAAAAAAAAAAAACCTGGACCTGGGCTGAATGATATGTTTCTCCGTATCTTATTGATTACAGGTGAAGACTAGAAAACAACCAAGGTGGACCTGGGCTGAATGATATATTTCTCCGTATCTTATTGATTACAGGTGAAGACTAGAAAACAACCAAGGTGGACCTGGGCTGAATGATATATTTTGAAGCCCTAAATAAATAAATAGTTAAATACATGTAGTGATTAAGTGTTTTGATACATATGTAATATTGAGATATAAAATTTAAATAAAAAGAGTTTAAACATACAAATTCTTCTACCTTCAGGTATATATATATAGTCTCCAAGAAAACAAGAATGAAATTTTCCATTAGCTTTGCTTAATAATTATTTTTTTATTTCCGTTAGACGAAGGATTGAATCCTTTGAAGGGTTCCTCTTGACTCGAGAATCCATTAGCAAGATATTCCCATTTCAGCAATCCCCCCCCCCTGAGTTTTCCTCTCCCGAAGGACATGGTTAATAAACCATCAGTTTTCTCTCGTTCATTCATTCTTTGTTGATCCAAATCATTGCTCCGAGAGCTAAATCTAAGGTCAATTACCTCTTGCTTTCCCGACTCCTACACCAGACACGAATCGGATCTTTCAAACACCGTTTATAGATGTGAACTAAATCAAAGCAGGTAAGTAATTTTAGCGCGGTTCCTCCCTCCCCCATAGGCCGACTAGAAACTTTTACGTTTGAGAACCCCTAAAGAACGAAAATAACGGTGGTTCAAATTTGTGTGTGTGTGTGAGTGTATATATATATATATATATATATATATATATATATATATATATATTCTTTTTTATCCTAGGAGGCATAGGGTCATTAAAGCAGTCTTCCTTTATTACACCGCTTTATTTATTGGGCCCGACATGTTTCGTGCATCTTTTCTTCGCACCTCTTCAGGGGCACTTCTACAACAAAATATAATTTTTTGAACATCCACACAAACCTTTTTTTTCCTATATTAAAACTATCAATACGATCTTTGAACAGTTCCACAAAAGGCATTAAAACATTATCATGCTCATTAAATGTTACCCCTTCCCTAAATATTGCAATAATTATAGCTAAATTACATATTTTTTATAAAAGGTGTTGAGTCCTACCTTGCACGGAAGTCCTCCCGTTACCAAGTACTCCCTCTGGAGTCCGGCTTAATACTAACCCTGTACGTGGATTGCCAAAATGGTCCTGTCGTTATCTGTCCTTTGTTGTTGTCCTCGTAAATATATATATATATATATATATATATATATATCTATATATATATATATATTAGCTTTTACCCGGCGTGCCATGCAACACCTACTTTCTGCCTATGACTCTCCCCGTATCAAGATCTACCTGTAAACCCAGTTACGGGTCAAACGGTGTGAATTCGTTTATATCTGTCAAGTAATTCATAATGCAGACGGCAGAGGCCAGCACCACAGCAATTCATAAAACAGCTGACAGAGGCCAGCACCACAGCCTGCGAGTAGATAGCTCTTATCAAAGAAAAGTCAGCACTCCTTAGTTAGACAGTGACTGTTGATATAAAATTCAAATAAACTGCATTACATGATTATATAATGATGTAAAGTCATCAATGAGTTCGAGTTATTCTAATTATCAAGAACATCAACAAATAAATTTGAGACATTATTCAAAATGGCTGTCGATTCAGAATGGCCGTCAGAATCTGAATGGTTCAGTGTAGCCAATTTTTTTTCAACAAAACTTTTGAACTTTTGACCAAATTTTGAAATTTGACTATTTTGACCTAGCCTAGGAGATTTCCCGTATCAAGACCTACCTGTTTGCTAAGTTTGGTCAAAATCGGTCAAACGGTGTGGATTTGTATAAGGAACAAACAGATAAACGGACAAACAGACAGACACTTGATTTTTATATATATTTGTCTGTTCGCTCTCTAGCTCCCAGACGAATGGTCCGATTTTGATGAAATTTGGTATATATTTCTTTCGTCTAATTTGAAAGGTCAAGTTCGTTAACCAGCAGAATCCGCCCACCGGAACATGGGTTTTGGAGCAAAATTACGCAAGTACTCGTTTAAATAGGTTTATTGGCCTAGAAAAACGAATGTCACCATTTTTAAGGCGATAGCTTGAACCGTTTTCGAGAAAATTTGAAACATAGTTGTCGAAAAAAAGTTTTTGGTTAGGTTACTTAGAATCATGAGATTCAGTTGAAACATTTTCTGCATGTTTCAAAATCATATAAACAAAGACTTTTAAATTTTAAATACGTTTTTAGTTAAGGAAGGATTAGAATAAAATATTTTATTTATAGACAAGAAATGTTTTGGGAACTTGGTATATTTTCCTTAATATCTCGAAAACGGTTGGAAATCTTGGTGCGCGGAAGGTAACCATTCGAAAAATTACTAAATTCTCTCCAAAAAGGATTCCGAAGCTAATTTTCGATTAGGCGATGTCAATCGGAGAAATAAGTTCTTAAAACTTCAAATGTGTTTGTTTTGTTCTTTTGAACGGAAATTGTCTTTGTTTAATTCATTTTTAATTATTTTTTTTTATATATTGCATTTATCTGTAGAATTGGTATTTTAGTAAAAGAAAATAAGAAACAGTAAGGAGTGTGTTTCTTGAGCGAACCTTGAGTAGGCCAGGGAGTCAGGTATGAGGTATGTACCCTTACAACCGTGACCTATTTGGGATCATAAATTACGAGTATTTCATGAAAGGTTTAACCAAAATTATAACTGTTTCTATTTCAACCTTTCCAAATGACATAAGGGATAAAAACGGAACCGCGCTAAGATGATGCAGTTCCTTTTTTAAAAGAAATGTAACCTCTACAAGACGGGACGGTTCTCCATCTTCTCCACAGCCCTTAAGAAGGCTTGTACATCAAGCCGAAACGTTGGTGTTAATAAAATACATTTTAACTATAAAATGTAGTTTTTATTGAATAAAAAATACCGAAATCCCGATGATCAACACCTTCTACATCTCAACGGTCGACTATATCTTCTCAACCAAAGTAATTTTTAAGAGAAATTAAAATAAAGTCACTTTCTTCACAAAATGTTATGTGATGAACCCTGAGCTCTTTCAGCAGGTCCTAAACAGCTTTGATAGAATTCAATAAAAACATTAAAAAATTATTGTGAATTAACATCATAACCTCTAAAAAAATGTTATTTACAAGACTAACCTAAATTAAACTAAAATATTCATCTTTAATTAGAAGATGTTGTTTCCGTTCCGAGGCAACGGAAACAATTTAAAAAAATCAATAAAACACAAAATAAACCCGGACTAATGGACTAGATGCAGATACTCGGTAAAAAAATAAAAGATAATTTAAATTAAAAAAAAGATACATAATATTTTAAAAAATAAAATTAATAACATTAATAAACAATGGTGCTAATGAGTCAGATAGTCGAAGCACATCAAAAAAACATTACAATGACAGTTAATATTGTATATATATATATATATATATATATATATATATATATATATATATATATAATAGGTTATGTTCTTTGAGGCTTAGGGTCGGAAAAAGTAGCACTTCCACTTTATTTTGCATGCCCTACATGTTTCGTGCTTTATCCATTCGCACCTCATCAGGGGCACTTCTACAACAAAATCCATTTTTGTTCCTCCCAATATTAAACATATTTAAAATGTACAACATTTTAGACATGTATATATATATATATATATATATATATATATATATATATATATATATATATATATATATATATATATATATATGTAGAGAGAGAAGAGTGACTCACATGGTGTGGAGGACCCGAGTTCGAAACTAAATAAAAGCGCAATACTATATACACACACACATATATATATATTGGGAGGTACACAAATGGATTTTCTTGTAGAAGTGCCCCTGTTAAGGTGCGAATGAAATAAAGCACGAAACATGTAGGGCATGCAAAATAAATTGGTGTGATACAAGGAATTGCTACGTTTTCCGACCCTAAGCCTCAAAGAACATAACGTATTAATATATATATAAAGAGAGAGAGATAAACGGCGATTGGTATCCCCCAAAATATGATGATGGCTGCTATAAATGGTCTCTAATCTAATTCCTACACTAGCTTTAGGTCCCTACTATGAATAATTAACATTGCATTCAGCACCGTATGCTAAACTTAGATCAGATATTACCTTCCTTCCTACTTGACTCAGGATCGGTCACAATATCTTGTAACTGGGGAACGGATGTTATTGTATTTACATATTTTTTCTGCTTCTTAAATCGTAATTTTTGATGGAATTCTGCACATTTTAAGTGATTTTAAAGCATTTAAACAGGTTTTTATTTTACATATTTTGTCAAAAATCCATATTTTTACATATTCTGCCATAAATACATATTTTGATATTATTTTTATTTTTTAATTGAAAAAAATAAAGGGTAAACCGAGAAAGAATGCTTTACCTATTGAGACTAGATCACTGTGTCTTTTCTACTTGCAAGAAGCAAAGGTGGCTGGCTGCCATGCTTCCCCGGCGCTAATGGTCTAGGAGCAGATGCGTTTTCAAAAATATATAACAAATTATTGTTTAACAATTGTATTACTCCATTAATCTGCTCTCTAAAACAAGCGAATAAGCGAAAGAATCATGTCGATATCATTTTCCAAACTCAAGATATAAAATAATGAATTTTCAACCTATTGTACTTTATTTCTTAGTTCCTAAGGCGCATTCGACGAAACGCTCAAACACGTCTAGTATTTTTCGATGGAAAATCAACAAACAAAATGGGCCTGATCGGTGACCTCACCACTGTATACTCCCCTTATTAGATCAGACCGGCGTCATTTCACATTAGACGAAACGCTCAAACACGTCTAGTATTTTTCGATGCAAAATCACCAAACAAAAGTCCGTCACGCAGGAGCTGCATAACTAAGCACTTTCCTCAGAATTTGGGTAGTGTAGACTGCTTTCCAGAACAATTTGCTTAAAATATCCTACATAAATAAAATAAAAACGTGAATAGTTCTCATTTTGTAATGAGTAACTGATCAACTACGTAATAAATACAAAAATCCTCATATTATCGTATTTTGATCTAACGCAGGAACAGGATACAGTCACTCTAGTGGTAGAAAGCGCTCCTTGCGGCGGCATTGTGAACCTACGTCTGCCGGCTTTTCTATTCAAATAAATTACAAATTAAACCCCCGCTTTCCGATTGACCGATTCAGCTCATTTTTACAACACTTCTTTCTCATGAGTTACCCACGACGTATACCGCGTTTCGTTACAATACAGCAGAAATTACGACCGGTATGAGTATATTAGGAATTTGGGTCCGGAGTAAACCCCCCCCCCCCTTCTAATGAACCGATTTAGTTTATTTTTACAACACATATTTACCTGTAGATTAGCACTACGAATACCGAGTTTCGTCGAAATATACCAAAAATCACGGCTGGTAGTGGCGAATTGGTATTGTGGGTCCGGAGTAAACCCCCCCTTCTAATGAACCGATTTAGTTCATTTTTATATCTCACTTTTCTCTCTATATTACCACCACGAATACCAAGTTTCGTTGAAATATAACAAATATTACGGCTGACATAGTCAAATAAGTGTTTTGGGTTCGGGGTAAACCCCCCCTTCCGGTGGACCGACTTTAGTGGTTAACGAACTCGTTCAATCGTTTGCTAATTGAATGCTATATACCAAGTTTCGTGACGAAAAAACAAAAACTCTGGCCGCTATCGTGTTAACAGACACATATATATATATGCATGTATATATATATATATAGATATATATAAATTTTAACGGGGGTCATTTTCGGTGTCTACTAGGTAGGATCGATAAAGATTTGAAGAAATTTTTCAAAAATTCCGTCATGAGTCCAACCTCAATAGCTACTTTCCTTCGGAGGAAAGTGCTAAAAGGGGCCTGATCGGTGACCTCACCACTGTATACTCCCCTTATTAGATCAGACCGGCGTCATTTCACATTAAACGATTTCAAAATCCATTTTGTAGCAAACATTTTCCAAAATAATGTTCATCTGTAAAAATTTTCAATTTCTTTTTTCCCTTTTAAAATGAGTTTCTAATTTTTATTTATGCTTTATTTTTTAAATGTTTTGATCATTTTCTTCTATATATTTTCAACTTTTGTACTTTCCATTTATAATAAAAGAGTCCTTACTATTTATTTATGCTTTTCTTTTCAATATTTTATAGTGCTTTAGGTATTTTTTTACTACATATTTTCGATTTTTTATTACATATTTCATTATAAATAGTTAAATATATATGTACGTATTTTAAATTTTATTTTACACGAACATCCGTTCCCCGATTATCACTAGAATGGGGAACTATTACAATACGTATTTGACAAAAAGTGACTTCAATCATGTCAGTTTTCTCAAGACTTGACGAATTTACTGAAAGTAACAAATACAGAAATACATTATAGGAACACGTGGAAAACATTAGCAATATACATCCAAACATATCCGTTTACTTAAAAAAAAAAAATGTCGAATTTATATTTAGAGCGTTTTAGCAGAATATTTGGTATTCCTCCATCCCATAGGCACTCATTACTAAACAACGTCCCGAAATTATACATTTTCCAAAATTCTGACCAAAAATCATTTTGTTTTTGTTTGTCTGTATTTCCCTAAGCTTTTCTTGCTCAAAAATTATCGACATTTTTTCATAATAAGTAAATTTTTTTCTAAAATTTATGGACTGAGATATGAATAAAAGAAGATCATTAAGGCTCCAGAAGCCCCCCCCCCTTTTGCTTCCTAGGAATAAATCAACCCTGATTAAATTAAATTTATGTTTAATAATTTGGTATTTGGTGAACGCTATGATATTTTGTTTTTTTTTTTTTTTTTTTTACGGTGCATCGACATCTAGGCCATTAGCGCTACATCCAGGGTGTTGCGAGGAAATTTCCCAACGAACCGTGAGATGAGAAAATTCCTGCCGGTGGGGATCGAACCCACCATCCCCCGCTTATGAATCTAAGGCGCTAGCCACTAGACCACGGGGTGACACGGCTATGATATTATACTAGATGTGTATTATATAGTAATTAGTTCTGGAGTTTTAATTAATTATGCAGTGGAATTCATGCAACTTCGGTGGAAAGGGGGAGTGGTTTTAAAGATGGAAATGTTTTGTACGGAGGTTTGAGTCTGAAATAGCCGGCAATATGTAGTTTGGGTAGCCAGAAGTAATCAACATTCTGATAAGATGGATTTTGTTATTAATTCTACACTAATCTTTGTGAAATAAATGCTCATACCATTACATGTGAGTCATCCATTTCCGAAAAGACCCATGTACCGCATACCGTCCTAAAACGGCCCATGTCCAAAAAAGCATTTTTTTTTCCTTAAAAACTATTGTAGTAAAAGGGAAAACGTCACGGAACCCTGTGTAATAAACCAATACCTTTAAAAAAAAAACTTTCAACGGAAATTAAAAACATTAGATCCTGAAAGACTTTTTTTTCGCTTCCTGAACAATTAGCTTTCATGGACATGGCTCCGTTTGGAAAAGGATGACTCATATGTCCGTGGATCAGTCTCTCTGCTAAACATTTCATTTAGTATTAAGTTGTTCCGTACCTTGATAGAGTATGGCGGTGTTCGTACCTTCAGAAGAGCATGTTCGCAACTTCATGCTTTTAGCGCGGTTACTCCCTATCTCCATAAGGAGAACCCGCTTATGAGGTTGACCTCATGACGCAATCCGGAAGTGCCGACTAGAAACTTTCACGTTTCAGACCCTATAGATCACGAAAATATAGGTGGCCCAAATTTGTATATATATATATATATATATATATATATATATATGCTTGTCTGTTCGCGCTCTAGCAAGCTCAAAAATGGTCCGATTTTAACGAAATTTGGCATAAAAATCTGTCGTCTAATTTTCAAGGTCAAGTTCGTTAACCAGCAGAATCCGCCCACTAGACGATAGTGTTTGGGGCGAAATTCGCGTAAAAAAAATCGTAACGCTTACGTTTTTGAGTTTATATGCTTGCAGATACTTGTTTTATAGGTTTCTTAACATAAGAAAACGAATGAAACCATTTATAAGGCGATATCTGTAACCGTTCCTGAGAAAAGTGGAATCAATGTTTTTGTAAGTCATTATATTTTTGTGAGTACTTAGAATCGCGGAATTCAATTGAAATATTTTCTACAACTTGGAAATTAAACCCAACTAAGATGTTTAAATTTTGGTTATATTTGGAGTTAAGGAAGTATGCGAAAAAAATTATTTTATTAATAGATATGAAAAGTTTTCGGATCTTCATACATTTTTCGTAAATATCTCGATAACAGTTGGGAAATCGTGCTGAGTGGAAGGTGACCATTCGAATGCTTACTAAATTCTCTACAAAAAAGGTTCTGAAGCAATATTCGATGGGGTAACGTGAATCAGAGATATAAGCGCTTAAAACTTAAAAAGTGTTTGTTTTGAAATGGTTTTTCTCTTTCTTTATCTCACTTTTTAATTGGTTGTTTCTAGTTTTAAATTGCATTTATCAGTAAAATTAGAATTGTATTAAAATAAGCTAACAAACGGTGAAAGGTATTGGTAGTAAGTTTGGAGTGGCTGTGGTAATCATGATGGCAGTGGCTGTCAGTTTCCTGTGATTTGTGATGCTAATTGATTCCATTTCTTCGAGATGTACGTAACCGCGCTAAGATGACGCAGTTCCTGCGAGTCGGACTTTTTCAGTATCCTGCGGAAATTAAGGCGACAGCTCCGACTCCGAAATAAATGATTTTTATGGTGACGTGTTGACTGTAAACAAGAACGGACGTTGGTACAGGAGGTTTGCCGAGGGTGATTTTGACCTCATAGACAAGCCTAGAAGCGGTAGAGGTTAAAAGGTGTGACCTCGATGCCTTGAAGTCCCTAGTAGAATCTGATCCGAGGTTAACCATTCAGAAACTATCTATGAGACCTGGGTGCACATGGTGAAAAAATGGATCCATTATGACAACATGAAGCCATCAAGGAGGATCTCCCGTGGTCTAGTGGCTAGCGCTTTAGATTCATAAGCGGGAGATGGTGGGTTCGATTCCCACCGGCGGCAGGAATTTTCTCACCTCACGGCTCGCTGGGAAAATTCCCCGCTTCACTCTGGATGTCGGCACTAATGGCGCAGATGAAGATCCCAAAGGCTAATCGGGAATACCAACCTCTAAACCGACTTCGTCCATCAGGAAGGTGTTGCTGTGGAGGGACGTTCGTGACATTATTTCTTTTTTAGCAAAATAAAACGAATTCCAAATTCAAAATGTTGATTACCTACGGGAACTCCTAATACAAAATACTTGGGATACCTCCAATATATTATATATATATATATATATATATATATATATATATATATGGTGGAAATCTTCGGGTAAAATTTCTTCGCCCAGAGAACAGCGAAATTTCAGTGTGGCGCAATACATTACATATATGTGTAAGGGACCGATTAGCAAGGATGGAATTTAAAGGAATAGATAATGGGAAAATATTTTAGAGAAGCGGAAATTCCTTTCAAAACTACAATTTACACTCACGTTACTATTACATACATAAATGTCATAAAACATCGCTAAGATGAGAGAAAAGATTGAGTGAGAGAGAATCAGCTAGATAGGAGTTATCAAATATCATTTGGGGGGGACAAGGGCATAATTTGGAACTGACCTACCTGTCATCGCCATCTCGGCCAAGACCTCAGGAACGGGCGTGGACTCTTCCCGTCGGAGGAAAGCCAGCTCTTTATACCCATTGTGCCCCACTCCTGCTTTAGCAGGTGGCTGGACTAGAAACTCTTGTCAGGTCTTAAATCTTCCGGGAATCTTACGAATCAGCCACGTGCAGTTCCAACAACCCAGACGCAACGTTTGCTGATTCGTGGTTCTCACATCCCTAGAGATGGACAGCCAACCTTTTCTCTCATCCTTATTCACTTAACAAAGACAAAGGGAAAACGGGGCCTTACATATATAATTTTATATTTAAGTTTCTTAGCAGTTTCTTAATTGGACTGTTTTATTTAGTGCTTGGTAGGAAGAGAATTAATAACTCTATATAATCAATATGTACATAAAATAATAAAATATATTCTTTTGTGTATTTCCTTCCAGGTTCGATTCCGATATTTAGTGATTATGTTTAATAATCACCTCTCTTGTCTGTTTTATTCAAATGGTAAACTAAAAAAACGTCTCAAAATTAATATAAATTGCATTTAATGTAACAGAAAAACTAAATTTAATTTAATAACAATCTCCGTAGTCAGAAAAAAAATTAAAAACTTTCATTAAAAAAAAAAATGACAAAAATTTTTAGAAGATAAAAGGACCAGATTCAATAAAGGGTAAAAAATTTATTTTCTTAATAATCGAAACCTGTCATTGAACGTTCATGTATTGAGCTATTAGGAAATTGGTTTTTTTATCAGGTCATATTGTATGATTACAATCATAGATGAATTTTATCAGTTAATACAAGATGACCTAACGCATTTTATTAGGTAATCTTGCGTAAAACCTTTTTAGCGCCCCTCCTCCTTCCCTCCGTAGGGAGACAACCCACTTGTTTGGTTAATTTCATAAGTGAATACATTTTGTAAACACGTGCAGTTTTATTAAGAAAATAAGCTAAACAATTAATAATATAAGCAACAAATGTTAGTGTAAATTGCCTAAGAAAAAACCATAACCCTTATAAATAAGTTAGCATTATAATTATATATATATATATATATATATATATATATATATATATATATATATATATATATATATATATCAGATGATTTTTTTCATTTAAATATGCAATATTCAGACAAAGCATTTCCGTTATTTCAATATTGCCGTCACAATATTTTTAATATTATTAATTTAATAGTAGCGCCCTGTAATTAATGTGTTTATAGCATCGTTCGTTTATGGTTACTTCACGTTTCTATTATTCACAATGAAATATCACTAACAAATGACATGACTTATATAATCTCCAATAAAAAATTGCAGTATACTTTAGAATTTGTCAAATAATAATTTTATTAAAAAACTTGTAGTAATTCTAGTATTATTATACTTTTTGGAAATTAACGTCTTACATATTCATTTAATTGATAAATAAGTATTACCCCTCCCGCCCTTAACAAATATGAGTCAATGAAAACAGAATAAATAGCATATATAATTATTATTAATACAAAATTAGGGTCGATATTGATTAATAATGAGTAATTAATTTCATAAAAACAAGAAATATGAATATTTAAAATAGTGATTTTTATTGACGAAAATGAATTTACTTAAACATTCTAAATTCATAAAATAACCTTCTTATATGATTTTAATTTTTAAAATATTATTCATTGATTTATCATAATATTGTAGCAAATCAATTTTTAGTTTTAATAAACTATTTGGGAAACAAGGAAAGTCATCGGCCCTCTCCTGGTCAGAAAGGGTGGTACATTGGAGAAAATCCAACCCAAAAATTTGTTTACGTTAAAAAAAAAATTAATAAATAAATAAATGATTTTAATTATAGAACATCAGACGAAAATAAACAAGTTTTTTTTTTTTAATTTTAATAAGGAGTTAACAGTTATCATAAAATATGCACATGCATGAAATAATATGGTATTTTAATTACTCTGTTTTAATTAATACTCTCAACTAAAAGAAGACTAAATTATTCGATAAATTATATTTTATTTATGTAATTTGAAAGTCAAAACTAAAAATATTTTCAACCCTTAACTTATTCATTTAATTATGATTTTTATTTATCTTATTTTTACTCTTTTTTTTCATTTGTCCTCAAACAGCGATGTGTTAATAGGAAGCAGTGATAATTAAATTTCGTAATTATTTAAAAAATAAATGAAAAAATTGAAGTCTATTTGTAGTTAAATATAAATAATAAAATTAAAATTAAAAATATGATTTTTTTTCTCCCAAGTGTCAATCAAATATTTTATTCATTTTTTTTGCAAGTATATTTTCTTTAAAAAAAAAAAATATCGATTTTTGAAAAATACAATAATTGCTGGGTATATACATATCGCTGACCTGAGAGAGTGAGCTGTAGAGAAGCAAGTAGAGAAAATGCTAGAAGATACATTTCAATAAAACATGTCACTCGAAGCGGAACATAGAAATACTGGAAGAAGACACGATCCGAACACTAGGAAGGCTGAACGGAGACTGAGGGTGCAGCACTCCTGGTGGCCAATATACAAACTATATTCCTCCAGGGCTAGCAACATCTGCTAATTATATCTTTATTATTTCACAAATGTATAGGCTAGGATGTAAAAATACAGAAATTAGCACCAAGCAGACAGATCTCGTTGGCGTGGATCGATTTTAAACTGTCCTCCCGCAAGAGCTGTGAACATTTCTCCTCAGTATGGTAATGTTTTCTCTTTGAGGCCTCCTTTATTTCCTTCTTTTTTAGTTCGGTTCCTCCCTCCCTCCATAGGGAAGGAGGGAGGAACCCCGCTTATAAGGTTGATCTCATGACGCAATCCGGAAGTGCTGAGTAGAAAATGATACCTTTCAGAACCCCTAGAGAACGAAAATAATGGTGGTTGAAATGTTTACATATATATATATATATATATATATATATATATATATATATATATATATATACAGTGAAACCTCTCTATAGCGGACACCTCTGGGAGAACCAAAGTTGTCCACTATAGAGAGGTGTCCGCTATACAGAGGGGTTGGTCGAGATGGATACGTACCGAATTTGTATATTTAATTCATGTTTTAATTAACCATTTAATAATTACCCATCACAAGTCTTTTTTATGTATATAGAAAGAAGTTCAATAAGTATAAACTAAATAAAAAAATAATTAAAAATATTTTCAGGCGTACATCCAAAGAGTCATGATGGAAGCTTGGATTCCTACTGAGTAACTGTTTTTACATTCACCGATGCCGATTTTCCACAAATGGCTCTAAATGAAATTTTGTGCCTGCCACTAAATGTTTCCAGCCACCCATTGGAAGCCTTAAATTCAGAATAGCCCAACTGTCCAGCTATCTCTAGTGCTTTTGCCTGGATCATAGGGCCTGATATGGGATTGTTTTGAACACACACTCTTTTAAACCATTCCAGTGTAGCGAGATCGATTGTAAATCCGTGTCCAGTTCTCGGACAACAAATTTGTCACAATTTTCCGTCCATTTCTGCAAAATTTCATCTTTCTTTTTCAATATTTCTGCTGCTTGTGTTTTCCCTATCTTAAAAAACTCGGCAACTTTACGCACACCACAATTTTCGCGATTAGAAAACGTTATAACGTTAAGTGTAAGAGATTTCCGATTAGAAATATTGAAGAGAAAGCACGATATTTACTCAAAAAGAGCTAAAAACCAACTGAAAATTGAAGAGAGAGAATGTGAACAGAATGAGAGGTTTGGAATAGACCCGGAACCGTGATACCTCGTAGGCAAAACAATAGTAATCTGCCAGCGGGAAAATCATATGCTTCTGCTGAAAACGAAGAGGTTCCTGTTGTGAAATTCCTAGGAAGATATAACTAGTCACTATTCTATATATATATATATATATATATATATATCTTATTCTTACAAAGAGTTTGTTATTGTTAGCGCATTTTACTGGAAACCTACACCGATAGGAACGCTTCGATACATTAGCTGTACTTGTCCGTAGTAAGGAGGTAAAAAATCAGGTTTCTCTGTCCGTGTCCGTTGTACAGAGGTGTCCGTAATATAGAGGTTTATTTTACCTATAGAAAAATTCGGGACTGCGGAAATGTCCGTTAATAGAGGTGTCTGTAGGGAGGTGTCCGTTAAGGGAGGTTTCACTGTATTTATATATATTTGTCTGTTCGCGCTCTATGTCCGTGAATAATGGTCCGATTTTGATGAAATTTGCTACAAACATTTTTTATCTAATTTGCAAGGTCAAGTTCGTTAACCAGCAGAATCCGTCGACCGGAACATGGTTTTTGGAGCGAAATTCGCGTGAAAAAAATCGTTATGCTTACATCATATGCTTGCAAGTACTCCTGCTATAGGCTTCTTAGCCATAGAAAACGAATGAACCCATTTTTAAGGCGATAGCTTTAACCATTTTCGAGGAAAACAGGAAAATAGTGGTCGAATAAAGTTTTTGGTTTGTGTACTTAGAATCATGGGATTCAGTAAAAATATTTTCTGCATCTTTAAAATCCATCTGAAAAACATGTTTAAATTTTGGTTACGTTTGGAGTTAAGGAAGGATTAGAATAAAATATTTTATTTATTGACACGAAAAGTTTTGAGAACTTCGTATATTTTCCTTAATTTTTTGTATTTTTTTTATTTTTATTTTTATTTTTATTTTTTAGCGCGGTTCCTCCCTCCCCCATAGGGAGGAACCCCGCTTATAAGGTTGATACAATGAAACAATCCGGAAGTGCCGACTAGAAAATTTCGCGTTTGAGAATCCCTAGAGACCGAAAATAACGGTGGTTCAAATTTGTATATATATATATATATATATATATATATATATATATATATATATATATATATATATATATATTTGTCTGTTAGCTCATTTATGGCTTCCCTAATGGTCCGATTGTGATGAAATTTGGTACAAAAATCCGTCGTCCAATTTAAAAGGTCAAGTTCGTTACCCAGCAGAATCCGCCTACTGGAAGATGGCATTTGGGGCGAAATTATGCGCAAAAAAAATCGTAACGCTTACGTTTTTGAGTTTATAAGCTTGTAAGCATTCGTTTTATAGGCTTCTTGGGCTAGAAAAACGAATGAAACCATTTTCAAGGCGATAGCTTTAACCGTTTTCGAGAAAATTGGAAAAATAGTTTTTGAATACCGTTTTTGGTTTGGGTACTTAAAATCATGGGATTCAGTTGAAACATTTTCTGCATGTTCTACTTTCATTAAAACTAATATGTTGAAATTTGTGTTTCGTTTGGAGTTAAGGAAGGGTTAGAATAAAATATTTTATTAACAGACATAAAAAGTTTTGGTAACTTTGTATACTTTCCTTAATATCTCGAAAAAGGTTGAGAATCTTGGGAAACGAAAGATGACCATTAGAAAGCTCACTAAATGCTATACAAAAATGGTTCTGATAAAAGTTTTGATTAGGCGATGTCAATTGGAGAAATAAGTGCTTAAAACATTAAAGTAATTGATTTCGCTTATTCGAACTGTTCTTTTTGTCTTTGATTTTTGTACTTAGAATTATGGGATTCAGTTGAAACATTTTCTGCATGTTCGAATTTTATCAGCACTAATATGTTGAAATTTTGGTTACGTTTGGAGTAAAGGAAGGATTAGAATAAATTATTTTATTAAGAGACAAGAAAAGTTTTGGTAATCTGTTATACTTTCGTTAATATCTCGAAAACCGTTGACAATCTTGGGAAGCGAAAGGTTACCATTCGAAAGCTTACTAAATGGTCTACAAAAAAGGTTGTAAAGAAAGTTTTGAATAAGCGATGTCAATCGGATAAATAAGTGCTTAAACTTTGAAGTAATTGATTTCGTTTATTCGAACGGTTCTTTTTGCCTGTTTTTACTCCTTGTTTTGTTTTTTTTTAATTGCTTATAGTTGGATAATGTATTTGACAATAAAACAGATTAAGTAAAATAAGAAAAACAATTCATTGTTAGAAATATAGCTTGCCAAGAGAATGAGATTTTTTTTATCTCTGTTTACCTTTGTTCTTAATTGTTTTTTTTTTTTCTCGGTTTGCCTTAGTTTTGAATATCTTGCTGTTATTTTGATTGCATTTGTTTTCAATAAAACATGACAAGTAATTGAGAAGCGTGTTTGTATTTTGAATTGACTTTGAGAGTCTTGCTTTAGATTGAGGAATTTCCGCTTCTAACCTGTGGGTGTTAACAGTTTTCATGAAATAATAATAAAAAAAAAAAGATTAGTTCTATTTTAAACTTTCGAAATGACAATATGGATGAGAATGGATACGTCTTAAAATGACGCAGTTCCTGCAGAAAGAGAATGTTTAGACTCTGTGTAGGGTCAGATATTTGCCCGGGTCGAGCTACTAGGCAGGCTTCAGGTAGGTTTTATTGCACTTCATAAATCAAGATGCACCCTAGGAGAGATGACAGATATTGCACCTGTAGGAATTCATAAAGCCAAATGCTATAGTAGAAATATAATTATATTTTGTGGTTGTATGTGGCGTAATACATTAAAAAATAACATAATAATACTTTCCCGTTTTCTTGTACAATTTTATTTTGTTTAATTGCATTTAACAGTAAAATGAGTAGTTTAGTGTTTTTAATTGCATTTAACACTAAAATGGATATGTTAGTAAAGCAAGTTAAGTCAATTAGAAACAAATTCGTAGTAGAGTCTTCGTAGAGAGAAACTTGGGACGGCGGAAAGAGTAATTTCCGCTTAGGATAGTTTCTTGTGCCTTGCCGACAATCTTGCTTTTCTTTGGAATATGTGTTTACATTAAGAATGATCTAAACAAAGTAATAACTGTTTCTATTCTAAGTATACAAAATGACACTAGGGATATGAATGGAACCGCGCTAAGATGACGCAGTTCCCGCGAGTCGGACTTTTTTTTACGGCTCATTGACATCTAGGCCATTATCGCAGATTTTTTTTCCTTAATATCTCGAAAACTGTTAGGAATCTTGGCAAGCAAAAAGTAACTATTCGAAAGCTCACTCAATGCTCCACAAAAGTAACTATTCGAAAGCTCACTCAATGCTCCACAAAAGTGATACTGAAGCAATTTTCGATGTCAATCGGAGAAATAAATGCTTAAAACTTCAAATGCTTTTTTTTTAAATCACTTTTTAATTGATTTTTTTTTTTGTTGTAAATTCCATTTATGTGTAAAATTAGTATAGAAAATAAAAAACAGTAAGTAGTGTGCTTCTAGAGCGAACCTTGACAAAGCAATACTTTTGTTTAAATTTTCATTTTACGATTTTGTATAATTATGTATTATACATTCCTGTCTTAATACAATATATCGTCGATACACCTGCGAAGTATCGAATTTGAAAATTGGTTTCTTACCTTATAGATGGCTCTATATATATTTTATCCTATGATATATTTTTTTAAAGAATATATATGCACGTTCGTTAGTTTGATATTCTGTAATTGATAATTATTTTTTTTCTTTAATTTTGAGAGCTTGCCACAACGTACATCACAACAACAATCAGAAATTTCCGACTCGCAAGAACTGCATCATCTTAGCGCGGTTCCGTTCATATCCCTATTGTGATTTCCAAAGCTTAGAATAGAAACAGATAATATTTTGTTTCGACCTTTCTTGAAAGGGGTTTATGGCTTTACCTGGCCGGGTCCGCCAGACCCAGAATCCACTTCTAGAGATACTTATTTCATACGTTTCAATGCATTGAAAAATATAAATTTTTTTCACATTTTCTTGTGTTCTTCTACTATAGTAATAATTCGATACTTTGCATTTGCATCGACGATATGTACATTAATAACATAATCATTACATTAATATGTCAGATAAAGAATTTGAACATGTGTTCAAAATAAAAGGACTCGTCGTTCGACAGTTGGATTCGTATCTATAGTGTTCGAGGGTTGCATTCGGTGTTTCAAACCGTAGTTCTACGGTCACCCAGCCGAGGGAACCACCAAGGAAGAAACAACAATGACCTGTCTGACGAAGCTGGAGAGGATTCCAGCGAAATATTCCAGGAAGAAGTGTTGAGGAGTACCTCCGCTGGCGAAAAATGCCGTTCCATCCAAAATATATGTATATATATGTATATATATATATATATATATATATATATATATATATATATATATATATATATATGTATACAGGGTGTCCCGTAAATGTCTAGTCATATTGTGGGTGGTGATAGAGGACCCTTAGGGGAACAAAAAATGTTATGTGGCGATTTTCCGAAATCTCGCACATAAGGGAGAAAACGACATTTTAGTGTTTTTTCGATACAAACGTGGTTTTTAGAAGAATAATCGTTGTAGCTCCGTCCTAGGTGGTTCTAGTAGAAAGGAAATGAAACCAATCGAAAGCTGAGTAAATTTACTATAAAACTAGTTGGGAGCAAACATAAAAATGAATGAATTTAAGTATGTCTATCTTACCAAAAGAAAGCTATTCTAAATTTCCTGACCTTTTCTTGATATTTTTTTTCCAGTGTTACTCTTTAATGGGCAGGATCTGAGATTTCCGGGTTTCAAAAAAACTTCCTCATTTAACCAGTTTTCCATTCATGTATCACAACCCTATGTTATTGTAGCAAATGAACGATTTAGGAACAAAAGTTCATAAAAAAATATGGATCTGTGAAAAGAAAATTTTTTTTTCCCTCAGTTTATTCAAAAAGTTCAAAAGAAATAGTTTTTTTTTTTATAAATATTTACTTAAATATTAAATAAATATTTACTTAAAACATTAAAAAAAAGTACTTCCACAAAAATAAAAAATAAAAATCTAAAACAGTAAATATATAAAATACACATTTATTTTGAATTTATTAATTACAGTAACTAATACTGGGTCCAGGATGTGGCCATTAATGAACCCCAACCACACATTAACCTGAAAAATAATTATTTTTACCTAGAGCACGCATTTGAACACATTTTTACAGGTATTTATAATTAAAAAACCAATGCTTTACCTTGAATTTGATGCTGATGGCCACGCGTGTTAACCGCCCTGGGATTCTCGTGAGCCCATGTGTGATTGTTGTGGTAATTAAATATCCCATCCCTAATAGTAAATAAGATATAGAAAGTCCTGTAAAAATGTGTTCAAATGCGTGATCTAGGTAAAAATAATAATTCTTCAGGTTAATGTGTGATTGGGATTCATTAATGGCCACCTCCTGGACCCAGTATTAGGTACTGTAATTAATAAATTCAAAATAAATGTGTATTTTATATATTTACTGTTTTAGAATTTTTTTTTATTTTCGTGGAAGTACTTTTTTTTAATGTTTTAAGTAAATATTCACTTAATATTTAAGTAAATATTTATAATAATAACTATTTCTTCTGAGCTTTTTTAATAAACTGAGGAAAAAAAAATTTCTTTTCACAGATCCATATTTTTTTATAAACTTTTGTTCCTAAATCGTTCACTTGCTTCAATAACAGAGGATTGTGATACATGAATGGAAAGCTGGTTAAATGAGGAAGTTTTTCTGAAACCCGGAAATCTCAGATCCTGCCCATTGAAGAGTAAGGCTGGAAAGAAATATCAAGAAAAAGTCAGGAAATTTAGAATAGCTTCCTTTTGGTAAGATAGTCATACTTAAATTCATTCATTTTTATGTTTGCTCCCAACTAGTTTTATATTAAATTTACTCAGCTTTCGATTGTTTTTACTTCCTTTCTACTAGAACTACCTGGGACGGAGCTACTACGATTATTCTTCTAAAAAACACGTTTGTCTCGAAAAAACACTAAAATATCGTTTTCTCCCTTATGTGTGAGAATTCGGAAAATCGTCACATAACATTTTTTGTTCTCCTAAGGTTTCTCTATCACCTCCCAAAATATGACTAGACGTTTACGGGACACCCTGTATATATATATATATATATATATATATATATGAGAATTTCACCAGGACACCTATATGGGAGTTTACTGTAACAAGGTGTAATATCTATTTTAGTTTCATATTTTCCCATTTAAATTTTCCAAAATTTAATTATTTTGTTTTAACAGAGTTAAGTGGGGTCTCACGTGGTCTAGTGGCTAGCGCGCTGGACTCATAAGCGGGAGATGGTGAAAAAAAAACAAAAAAAAAACAGAGTTAAGTACCATTTTATAGGCAGTGAAATTCTTCCTGATGCTCTTTAGAATTTGGAACTCTTTAGCAGAGAATTTATTTATTTTTTATTATTGTATGTTTTATTAAATAATTTAATTTTTTTCCTTTTTTTTTTTTTTTTTTTTTTTTTTTTTTTTTTTTTTTTTTTTTTTTTTTTTAAACATTGCTTTATTTCTAAAATGTATTTTATTTTAATACATTTCATTAAATTATTTTTTTTCTTCAATAATAATTCGTATTTCCGTTTTATTTTTAGTTGCTCGTCTTTTTTTTCCCCCCTTCTCAATATACTATTCTATAAAATAATGTTATTTGTTGTTTATTTTTATGCCACTATATCTACATATTAATTTATCAATTATAAATTCATCAAAATTATTAATGATAAATTATAATAGGTTGAACTTATTTTTCGAACCTATTGAAACATTTTTATCATCTAAAAAAACCTAAAATGGATTTTTAAATAAAAAACCTAAAAATACCTATTTTTTGAACCTATTCAAAACATTTTTATCACCTAAAAAAAACTAAAATTTATTTTTAAATAAAAACCTAAAAAGACCTATTATGCCTGTTGCAAAAACTTAATTGGATGCTTATTTTATCCTAAAAATCCGGTCCCTATTTATCACTGATTCATCAGCTGATTAATTCTACCTTGTTATCACTGATTGATCAGCTGAGTTATCTAGCGTATTTCGTCCTGTTATCACTGATTCCTCAGCTATCGTTTCGAGCGTATTCTATTCACTTACCTCTTCTATGATCCGAGTCAACTTTTATAAATGCTAATTTTACGTAAATAGCTGCTATGATCTTTTGGCGAGTAATTTTGGCGGGAATTGAACACAAAGAGTCCTGCATAAAGAGAGGAATATAAAGAACAAAGCAGGCTTGTATATGCAGTCCTGAGCTGGAATAGAGAAGCAGACAATTCTCCCAGACTTGCTGAATGTAGGGAAATGTGTCGGGATATTCTCTCCCTTTTTGTACTTTCGTTTTCACTTAAATATTTGGTAGAGTTTTCTCCCGGGGAATACCATTTGCAGAGAAATGCATGTTCATCCCCGGCAAATCCATGACCCACATTCCACGATGTCACATTGCACAGGCTTCGGGTTCAATTAAATTCGACGCCTGCGAATTGCTGCATTCTAGAAAAAAATATCTATTTACAGGGTGGCCCAGATATGCGGGCCACAAGTGAAATAACTACTAAACGGTTTGAGATATCAACATTTTTCAAATGTGCAAAGATGTAGTTCTCGTTGAGATCTATAAAATGGTGCCCTCGGAAATGAAAAAATAACACTTCTAAGGTCTTTGAATAGAAGGGCTTCCTCTTTACCCATATTTTGCATTATATTTTTAAAATGTAGTAACAAAACAAGGAAGAACCGTACAAACGGGGTTTCGATGCGTCAAGTAGTTCTCTGTAAAGATACGTTTTCATTTGCATGTATTCCTCATCTGAAATTCCAAAAAAAAGGCACTTCAATTTACTTAAACAATATTTTTGTTAAGGTAGGGAAAATTCAGCTTAGGAGAATGTGCTCAGCACTCAACAAAACGATTCCCATTAAGTAAACTAAAACATAAGATACTTAAAAATTGGAGCCTTAGGGATAAGAGTTGCCAAAATTACAGATCACAAATAATGGATGATTTTTTTTTTTTTTTTTTGCAATAAATACAATTTTTAATACTGAGCACATTCTCCTAAGCTGAATGAGTCCTTTCTCAACAAAAATACTATTTAAATAAATTCAAGTGCCTTTTATGGAATTTCAGATGAGGAATACATGTAAATGAAAACTTATTTTTACAGAGAACTACTTGACACATTGAAACACCGTTTGCACGGTTCTTCCTTGTTATGTTAGTGCATTTTATAAATATAATGCAAAATATGGGTAAAGATGAAACCCTTCCTTTCAAAGGCCTATTTGAGCCCTTAGAGGTGTTATTTTCTCATTTCCTTTGAAACTTCGCTCCTTTGAAAAACGTTGATATCTCAGACCGTTTAGTAGTTGTTTCTCTTGTTGCCCGTTTATCTGGGCCACCCTGTATATATATATATATATATATATATACAAAGCCTTATTATTATTATTAAGACGGGTGCCCAGATAGAGGGAGGTGCACCGAGGTCAACAAGGCCTATTGTGCCAGCTTGTTACACCAACAGCGCCGTATCCGAGATGAACCTTAATAGAGTCCGAAGGTTCAGCTCAGGTAGCCTTCTAGGGTCATCTATGAAGTCTGCACCAAAATGCAGGTATCTCTTCGCTACAAGAGCTGGACATCTGCATATGATGTGGTGCGGCGTCTCGTCGTCTTCAAGGCACAGTCTTCACCATGATGTCCTGGTCAGCCCCATAGAGTAGAGGTGCCGGTGCATTCTACAGTGACCTGTAAGAAGAGCTGTTACTAGTCTTACCTTGGACCTGCACAGATTAAGGAGAGTCTCCTTCCTCTTCTTGTCCACAAAGGAAAGGAACAGCTTCGCCTGTCTCTGGGTGGAGCTGCTGCACCACTTCCTCCTATGCTCAGCTTCCGCCCACCTTCTATTACTTAATCTGGCCTCAGCTTGTGCAATCCCACATTGAGGTTCTGGTGATAGGGGGATTGTCACTGCACCGATATTGGCCTTACAGTTTTACCGATTTTTACCGAACTTGGCTCACAGGTAGGTCTTCATCCGGACCCACTTCCAGAGATGATAAAATAATAATTAAAAACTCAACACGGAAAGAGGCATTGTGTTGTCACTCTCCAATACCGAACTCAATCCAAGATATGAGTTTTGTCGGGATAACTCAATGTTGCACGCACGAAAATATAATTGTTAATTACTGATTTTTTTCAGCAACACTGTGGGTGTAACCTTCCCGATGTTTAGCAACACCTTTATTCTGCACAAGGACTTTCAGGAGCTGCTCGAAGGAGTAGTATATGTAACCAATAAGGACACTTGACTACCGGATATACCTAATAAAATATCCTAGACTACACTAAAATATGGTCAACACTAAACAATAAGCTGTCTAGCAAGCAACCCAATTATTGTTCTTCATTTTCTCATTGAATTCATGAATTGATATATCTATTATCCGATATTGCTGGAAGGATATAAGGACTAAAGAGAAGCAAGAGGATGTGTGGTTGCTGCTGAGAACTGGTGCTGATCTACAAGTTAGAACTGCTCTTGAAAAGTTTCAGGTGATTTCTCTAAGACTCTTCTTGAACTTGGACACTAATAGACTCCTTGGCACGGAGCCTTCTAACTTACACAAACTACCTTCAAAACTTATAAATTTTATAGTACATAAAAATCTATTGTGAAGAATTTATCAACATATTCATTTATTTAACTCTCCAAATGTTTTGTTTAAATTGCATTATGAATGTAATGCAATAGGCAATTAGATTCCAACTACTTAATAAGGCACTGAACACTGTTCTCTCTATTTTTACAATCTCACTTAAATCCTCAGGAATCTGGCCTTCGTCCAGGATATTCCAGCCAATCCGCTCTCAAAAAATACTCATCACCTCCAATCCACTATTGATCTTGACGACGAATACTTTATCAACACAATCGGGGAGAGAAAATCTCCTGAAATTTTCCATATTCGGCTCCCTTCTTCTAAAACGTATACATTCTACGTTGTAGGCCATTATTATGGATAGTTTCCTGTTGTCCGACAAATTGTCCATCAACATTTTAGAGATACAATTAGAAAATTTGCGGGAAATGTTTATCAAATTCATAATTTATTTAATTGGTACGTAGCAAGTCACTATGTTTACGCTCGATAGCCTTGTAATAATTTATTCTTGCATAAAACAACAAGCGTATTTCCACATATACTTTATTTTTTATCTTCACCTCAGCCAAATTATATTAATGAGCTAATTACAATTCCTCATTTAAACGTTTCGGCCTCAGGGCCATCCTCATTAAACTTCTTTCATAAATCCACATATATTCACCCTATTTCCACAAGGGCTTGTCATCACTTTAAATCTATAACTTTAAATCTATGGGCTTGTCCATCTTCTATAACTGTTATAGAAGATTAAACTTCTTTCATAAATCCACATATATTCACCCTATTTCCACTAGGGCTTGTCATCACTTTAAATCTATAACTTTAAATCTATGGGCTTGTCCATCTTCTATAACTGTTATAGAAGATTAAACTTCTTTCATAAATCCACATATATTCACCCTATTTCCACTAGGGCTTGTCATCACTTTAAATCTATAACTTTAAATCTATGGGCTTGTCCATCTTCTATAACTGTTATAGAAGATGGACAAGCCCATAGATTTAAAGTTATAGATTTAAAGTGATGACAAGCCCTTGTGGAAATAGGGTGAATATATGTGGATTTATGAAAGAAGTTTAATGAGGATGGCCCTGAGGCCGAAACGTTTAAATGAGGAATTGCAATTAGCTCATTAATATAATTTGGCTGAGGTGATGATCAAAAATAAAGTTTATGTGGAAATAATTTTATACCTCAGAAAATCCTTATGGATAATCCCTAACATGTCAACAAGCGTATTGTTACATGGTGGGTTATATGGCGTTATATGCGGGGTGATCATGAAGGAAATCGCCATACTTGAGGGTTGTGTAAAGTGTAATTGAATGCCACCAAGGAAAAAGTTTTACTTGCATTATTTCCCTAGATATAGGCGTTACCGAGTTTTTTGTCGAAACGCTAGTTTTTGGCCATTTTTGCGCTATTTGTCGTTCACGCCAAGGGAAAATTTAATTCTGATGACATTTTCAAAATCTGCATTAAATTTCCTATAAGATCTCATGTACTTTGTGGGAAAAATTCTCAAACCAAATTTACAGCAGCCACCCAAACGTATAACTTATCACGAAATAAAAGTTTTTCATTTTCAGTGTTCCACGGACCGCGCGAACATTTTTTTGGTTACGTAGCTGGGACTCTCAGAAAAGTTGCGTTATTTCATTACAATTTCAAAAGGTACAACAACATCTTAGGTAATTACATGACTGATTTGGTAGTAAGTGTCAAATGTGAACAAACGTAAAGCCTGAGAAGTTTTTCAGTCCTTCTTATACGGTCGTTACGGTGGACTATATCATTACGGCCGCGCGTACGAGTACGGCCTATATCTCTTAAGCTTTGGTAGACGTTTGCTAAAGTGTGACTATGCGGAGCACGATGATTAGGAAATCGACGCTGATATTTGCGAACCGCCTCACGACTGTTACCTTGGGCGACACCATACACGAAAAGCATGTCAGCATATTCAATATTACTGTAAGGAAACGGCATTGTATTCGTTTGGAGAACAGCACAATACTAGTGAAAAAAGATATTTTTTTTTAATTAATTTATTTATGAGCACCCGCAACTAAGGTGATGTGCTCGAAACAATTGTACAGATACATTTCTAGTTGTAATTAAAAAAAAATAATATAAATAAAGAAATACATTGTGAATTCTTAATAATAACAGAAAAAATACATTAGAACAATGTTCATGTGGTTACAAATAAGGTCTGTTTGCAATTACTTCGAGATAGAAGGTGTAAAATAAGAAGTTGTTTAGCACTGTTGTTGATACTGTGAATAAGGTATATACAAAATTTGATAATGGACAAAATTATTGAACAACGTAAGAATCGGGAAAACGAGAAAGGCAGTAACTCTTAGGAGGGGAAAATGTATTAGTAACAGAAAAGGTGAAAATAAGAAGAGAAGGAAAAAAAAAATAATAATAATAAAAAAAAAATAAAAAAATAATAAATAAAATAGAAAAAAAAGGAATAAAGTAAATATAGAAATTAATATTAGTAAATTAAAAATAAATAAATAAAGGAAAATATTAATAATAATAAATATAAATAGCCGAAGTCAAAAAAAAAAAAAAAAAAAAAAAAAAAAAAAAAAAAAAAAAAAAAAAAAAAAAAACGTTGAGCGTTATGGTGTTAAATTGATGCCGATATACGAGTATATTCGTATTATAAACACAAGAATATTAATGTATAATGTCTAGAAATGAGGATCCTTTAAAGTAACGAAGAGTTATATTATATATATATATTTTTTTTCCTTTTTAATACAGTATACTTGTTAGATTTTATGGTGTATGTTTATGTTATGAAAATGTTGTAATATGGTTTTAATATGTGGGCTGTTTTCCGTTAACAGTTCTTGAATGACATAAGGTATGTTTAGTAGATTTCTCTGTCTGCATTCTGTAAGTATATGTTTTATAGTAAGAGTCCTGTTACAGTACTGGCAAATGAAAAAAGATAAATGCACCAACTTGCTGATTTTAATCCCACAAGAGATAACTGAGATAAACCGATACAAAACTTCTCAGGCGGCTTTACGTTTACTGACTGTTGACACTTACTACCAAATCAGTCATGTGAGTTTTTAGTTGGTTTTAATGAGAGCTAGCTCGCCAAGGCAGCATGCGTTGCTGGTAAGATAACAGGACAGCTGTTACCGTATTGTGTCTATTTCATAATATTTTTATTTGTGGTTCATTTCAACTGTGATGGCAGACCTTGAATTACTAGAAATAAGCTGTGATTTTGTCCCTCATAGAGTTTACGTTTGACCTGGTGATGGACCATCCGAGGTAATAATATCCCGAACCCTTGCACAGCGTCCTCACCAGTCAGCATCCCTAGTCAGACCACTTCTTGGTAATGCTTGCAAATATAACGGGTGTTTCCAAATGAAATCTTGGAAAAATACATTTTTAAATTTTAACATACATTTATTATTGACTAAAAATTTTAACCTGTACTGGTTAAACTCCTGTTACTGGTAACCTATAGATAACATGCTATCTCTAGGTTATCTGTTTGTTGACACTAGTCCGTAGCGCCTAAGTGTCAAGAAACATTATACTTTGATTACTTATCATTAAGTAATCTCTTATATTACTACTTATCTGCCGTGATGAAGCGCGGGTATTCAGCTAGTTTATGTATAAAAGAAACCTCACTGTTCTGGTTCAAGATGAGCAGGCGTTTCTCAGCGCGGATTCTCCGTCAAAAGTGAAACACACAACAGGAAAATTTTCTAATTTTTCCACTATTAAAAAGCCATTATTGAGGAAAGTAAAATGCGTTGATAAGAGAAAATATTAAACCCCTCTGTTTACTATGATGATAAAATGGCGGGGAGGCGTGCTCGGGATTACGGCTCTTCCAATTAGCCTTCATCATAGCTACGGTTGGCAGGCCTGTATTATTGGCGGGAAAATTAAAAAGAGATTATATTTGATACTTCGTATTTCTGGGAAAATTAACATTTCATTTCTCTCTTGTTTTTTTTTTTTTTTTTTTTTTTTTAACGGCGCATCTACATCTTGGCCATTAGCGCCAATTTCTCTCTTGTTATTATGAAATAGAGTTTAAAGGGTTAAGGTAAAACTGCTTTAAGGTATTCTTGGCACAGCGTTATTCCTGAAAATCTCTTATAGTGGAATCGAACACCACGGACAAATGGAGTATGGTGGACTGGAGATACGTGGAAATTATGGAATATGGAGGACTGCCATTTTTCAAATCCTATTAACCACTCACCATATTTCCCATAGGAGATTATTAAAAGCGGGAATATTATACCGTTTACTTCTAAGTATCTTAACTCTCTGAACATGTCTATATGTATTTAATATTATTTGCTTTTTAAAGAAGCGATTTCGGCTCAGTATTTAGAGCACTTGATATATCTTCTAAAGGACTTAAGCAAAAAACTCTGACGCACACTGAAAGATTTTATATTTTAGTGTCGTCATTCTAGGGTCAGAATCGGGGTCAAGCCTTTAATGGCATGGGCGTATATAGAAAGTAATTTCGGGAGGGGCTGGGAAAATTTCGGGGAGGGGGGGGCTGAGACCATTTCCGGGGTATGGAATACTAAAAATTTAGAGCTTGGAATAGTTTTAGGCAACTAAAACGCTATTACACGTAAAATAAAATATTTTTTATGAAATAAGTGATCTTATTTAATTTATTTTTAAGGTTTTACGGCACGTTTTTACCATCAAATCAAAATTTCGGGGGGGGGGGGCTGAGGGGGCCTCAGCCCCCCCCCCCTTATATACGCCCATGTTTAATGGATACAAGTACAGAGGTAAATTAGGCTTACTGACCAAACTATCTCCCTAGTGTGCCTTACGGTTAATAATCGGATACCTCCACAATATCTATTATTCTCGCTCATTTTCTGATTAATGGTGATTTTCAATTTCACATTAAATGAGTAGTTTTTATTCCTGGAATATAGGAACTAGAGAAATTTTGTAGTCGTCATTTTAAAAATCATCTGATTTCCTGTAAGAATTTCTTATTTTAAATTTGGATCGCCTTGTGATCTAACGGAAATAACGTATAAAACAACTAATTTTTATGATATAAAGATTCGAAAAACAGCCGATAAGTACACGTTGACAGAAAAATGAGTTCATCTACATAAATAATCGATAAAAATGATAAAGAAGTTATTTTAGCAGGTTTTTTGTTCTGGTTCGTGCCGAAAATAAAGTAGCAGCGGGAATAGGCGTTCGAGCGTGACCGAATAGAATCCAATACGTCGGAAACAAGTCAGCTGTTCTTTAATCAAGTCATCATATGTTTAAATATATATATTTACTCTGAAATGACACTTGAATAACATTTTTATTAATTTCTTTGACGAAATATAAATAATATAATATTTTTTTTTTCTTTTGTAAATAGATTTTTTTTAACATATTTCATATAGATGGCAGATCAGCTGACTTTTTTCCGCCATATTGGCATCTTTCTGCCTATAACTAGTCAGGCCTTACAAGTGAAAGGTTCTCATCCACAAGTTTAGGATATAATCCTCTGTATTTATAACATTTTCTGTTGTTTTGTTTTTTATATATTCATTTCACCATTAAAATAAATATTTTATGATAAATATTTTATGATAAGTGGGCATTGCAAATGATGTTTTTTTTTTTCCTTAAGGACTAATGGAAATATAGACAATATAGACAACGAGGGCGGGAGGAGGATAAATCCGCTATCAATCACCAATGTTACTTTATGCATGTAGAATAAATTTGGTAATTTTGGTGCAAAACATAGTTTTCGTTGAAATTTCGTTCCAGTTTTAACAGCACAGATATTAAAATGAATCTGCTATATATTTTTCAAATACCACTCACTCACCGACCTATTATCGCCCAGCCCAAACCACTTTACAGAAAAATTTGAAATTTTGCATGGACACTCCCTATAGGATGTAAACACTCGCTAAGAAAGTATTTTGTATTCAAATTTTAGGTATTTTCAGAGGGGTTTAAATTTTTTGTTGGTTTTGAAGAGAGCACCGCCTCCGAAGCGTTGCATAAAAATCAATAAATAATAATAAAAACGCCTAGGCAGCAAGCGTTGCTAGGACGATAATAGCGCCTAGGCAGCAAGCGTTGCTAGGACGATAATAGCGCCTAGGCAGCAAGCGTTGCTAGGACGATAATAGCGCCTAGGCAGCAAGCGTTGCTAGGACGATAATAGCGCCTAGGCAGCAAGCGTTGCTAGGACGATAATAGCGCCTAGGCAGCATGTGTTGCTTGGACGATAACAGGTCAGCTGTTACCGTACTGTATCAATTTAATAATATTATTCTCATTTGCGGTTAATTTCAACTATGATGGCAGACCTTGAATAACTAGAAATTAACTGTGATTTTGTCCCTCATAGAGTTTACGCTATACCTGGTCCATCCGAGGTAATAATATCCCGAACCCTTGCACAGCCTCCTCACCCATCAGCATCCCAAGTCGGAGCACTTCTTGGTAATGCTCACAAGTATAAAGGGTGTTTCCAAATGACATCTTGGAAACACCCTTTATATTTATTATTGACAACGAATTTTAACCTGTACTGGCTAAACTCCTTTTACTGGTAACCTATAGATAACGGATGTCAAGAAACATTATACTTTGATTACTTATCAATTGATGAATGACATATAGTATGACGGGAACCGTGCTATAATAAACTGCACAAAATTATGTAGTAGTGTTCGTTTTGATGATACATTATTTAACGCAATAAAATAACTACTTATCTCCCGTGACGAAGCACAACAGAGTTTCAAGCAAAATTAGGAAGAAATTTTGATCAATAACATTTTCTGAACTTTTTAAATCACACAGCGATTGAGCTCAATGTAGTAACGTGCTGAGATGATGCAGTTCCAGTGCTTAGGAAATTTTTGTATTTTTCTGCAAACCTCTTTGTATTCCGCGGGGCCCCGCTCGAGTAATAAATTCCAAGAGAAACCTGCGAGACATGAATAATAAAAAGGCTTTAATTACAGACCAAGCTCCTTTATTTTTATTTTCTGTGAGTATATTAAAAAGACATCAATCATCTCCCTAACACACGTGCTTTCATTATTTATTTTTCTTGTGATATTATTTTTCCCTGTAAAAAGGCCAAGGTGGTCCCCTCAAAAGAGCCTAAATCCTATTAAAGGCTGCTCTAAGCCTTTCATACTTCAAAGGTAAGGGCCTCATAACATGTCCTCATTAAAAAACAAAATACATAAAAGCCCTTGGGTTTATTTTAATTAGAGAACAAGTATTATATTTACTTATATTGCTACTTTATTGTGGGTATTTCATTCGTTTAATAATTAGCTATAATTATTCATATTTATTTTTAAAATGGCGGAAGTTCGTGTATATATTTAAAAACACTTCAACTTCTCTTAAGGGGAAATCAAAATGAGATCAAAATCAAAGTCATTTTCTTCAATTTATAAATAAAAAATAATTCAATAATTTTCAATTCTTTATAGATAACGTTTTATATGGGATGTTGAAAATTTTTGATGACTATGTAATGTAATAGATCTATGCATAGTTTTAATGCCTATTTTACTTATGTATTTTATAAAAAATAATTTAAGTATGGACTCCAGGCCATGCAGGTACCCAAGGAAATGAAAAAAGTCCGACTCGCAGGAACTGCAGCATCTTAGCGCGGTTCCGTTCATGTCCCTAGTGCCATTTGATAAGCTTAGAAAAGAAATAAACTTTTTTTTTTTATATATCTCGTGAAAATTGTCAAAATCCTCTCGAATAAAAGTGATATTAAGGCGTCAGGGAAACCGACAATAGCTAACTTTTACACAGAAGCGGAAATTACAGAATCTGGCTCTCATTCTAAAGCAAAGCTCTGTAAATCATTACAAAATATGCCTAATAAAGCCTTTCTAGAGGATAAAGAAGCATGGGCATATATGAGGGGGGCTGAGGGGGCTGCAGCCCCTCCCGAAATTTTGAATTGAAGATAAAAACTTCTCGTAAAACCCTTAAAAATAAATTAAATAAGATCACTTAGTTCATAAAACATATTTTATTTTACGTGTAATAGCGTTTTAGTTGCCTAAAACTATTCCAAGCTCTAAATATTTAGTATTCCATACCCTGGAAATGGTCTCAGCCCCCCCCCCGAAATTGTTTTTATATACGCCGATGTACAGAAGGATCAAGAAGAAGTACACAAGATTGAGTAGAATACCCTGCCTAATATAGCCTATATAGAATAATATGCCGAATAAAACCTATCTAGTAAATACACAAGGACAAATAAAAGTCTTGACGAATAACAAGTCAAGAAAAAAAACTTTATTTAACAAAATAAAACAAAGTTTATTTGCCCAACTACAATATTTTATTTATTTATTTTATTTTGAGCTTCGCAATTGTAGTGATGAGCTCATGATGAGGAAAGTGTTGTCAGTCTAGTCAAAACACAAGACAATAATTAGGTAAAAAAAAAAAAAGAAAGAAAGAACACCAAAAACTAAAAAAAAGGGGGAAAAAATTAAAAAAAAAAAAAAAAAACAGTAACAAGAATTAAATAAACTAATTTGAGTGTCTAAATATATTCAATTAATTGCTTCTTGGTACAACATGTATAATTTAAGCCTATGGCATCGTCATGACACAAGAAAAAATTGATGAATTATAACATTAAACAAAAAAAAATGAATGATGTAAATTACTGCGAGTTAAGAGGTATTTTAAGAGTTAAGATTTATATTTTTTCATATAAGTTGAGGTTCTTAAAGTGTTGGCGTATTGTGTTGATGTATGGACTACCTTCAGTCAGTAAGTCGTGAAGGTCGTGAGGAATGTCTAGATCACTACGTAGTCTACAGTCTGTCAGTATGTGTTTAATTGTCAAAGTCTCATTGCAACATGCACAGGTTGGTCTCTGCTTGTTTTCCATTAAATAAGAATGGGTTAGATGGCAGTGTCCAATACGAAGCCTAGTCAAAATAACTTCTTCACGCCTGTTGCGGTGTTCATTTGACCAGGCTTTCGTAGTGTTTTTAATTTCTCGTAGTTTCGAGTCTGATCTCTGCCAGTCTAATTCCCATTCTTGGAGGACCTGTGCCTGTAATGCTGTACACATGTCTGATGTTGTCAGTATGTTAATGTCTATAGTCTGTCTTTTTGTCGCCTGTTTTGCTGCTAAGTCTATACGTGTGCTTTGTGGTATGTCTTCATGTCCTGGTAGCCATAACATCGTGATGCGTTTGGTATGTTCTTGCAGAGTGTAAAGGTGTGAAAATATGCTTGCTATGATTGGGTTTGTGCTATAGACGTTTTCCAAGGAGAGTAAAGCACTTAAAGAATCCGTACATATAGTCAGTTTGTCTTTTTGTTGAGTACTGATGTTTGTCAGTGCTAGTAATATTCCTTGTAGTTCCGCTGTGAAGACTGTGCTTTGGTCAGGTAATTTCATCTGGTATGTTGTATTGTTTACTATTGCTGCAGTCCCGGTGCCGTAGTTTGTTTTGGATCCGTCAGTGTACAAATACTCTCCGTCTGAGTTCTGATTTATTATTGAATTAAACATTGTCCTGTAAAATATTGAAGCTGTCGGGTCAGTTTTTCTGTACTTTGTTAATGTCAAATCAATCTTTAAGTTCTTTACTCTCCATGGAGGAATGTTTGTAAATGCATTCGTGTAAATTGGAGTTTGTAATAGTGTACTATATTTTTCATTTTCCTTCATTCTCACCATCAGTGGTTTTGCACGTGACCTCATGTATTGTTGTGACTTATTATTATTTAGAAAATCTTGGACGCATCTGACTCTCAGTCCTATTGATTTTGCGATAAATCTAGTGCAAATCATTTGTCGCCTGTATTGCAGAGGAGGTTCACCTGTTATGGCACATAGACTATCAGCTGGGCTAGACCTAAAGGCACCAGTAGCTATTCTGAGGCCAGTATTATGGATAGTGTCAAGGAGTTTTAATGTGGTTGGGCTGGCAGATGAATAAGCTGAACAGCCATAATCCAGAAGAGACCTGGTATAGGCACGATAGAATGCAAGCATAGTACATTTGTCAGCACCCCACTTCGTATTACTCAGAATTCTCAGTAAATTCAAAGATTTCTTGCATTTATTAAGAAGTCTTTTCAAATGGGGCAACCACGTGAGATGTCCGTCGAATGTTAGTCCTAGAAATGTTAGTGTGTCTGTGCAGTTAATCTTTGTGTTGTCGAGTGTTAAGTCGCAGGTTAAGTTAAGTCGTTTTTTAGAGAAGATCATGTATTTCGATTTTTCTTTTGAAAATTTTAATCCTGATTTACATGACCAATTCTCTAAATTGTGTAATGTCTGTTGAATATTGTGTTCTGCTATGTCTAGTCTACTGCTTGTACTGTATATGAGGAGGTCATCAGCATACAGGCAATACTTTACTCCCTGGGTAACACAGCTGCTGATAGAGTTAATAGCGATATTAAATAGCGTTGTACTCAATACCCCTCCCTGAGGCACTCCATTCTCTTGTAGAAATACATCAGATAAAGCAGGACCAATCCTAACTCGGAATGTTCGGTGGGAAAGATAATTGATTAGATATTGTAATATATTCCCTTGTAAGCCCCATTCCATTAACTGTGTTAAAATGTTTCTTCTCCAGACTGTGTCATAGGTCTTTTCTAAATCCAAAGAAACAGCAAGTATGGACTTCTTTTCAAGAAAGGCATCAAGGATATCGTTCTCCAGTCGAGCAATATGGTGCATCGTGCAATGCTGTGGTCTAAATCCACATTGATAGTCACACAGAAGATTTCGACATTCCAAAAACCATAGGATTCTTTTGTTGACCATCTTTTCCAGCAGTTTGCTGCTACAATTGGTCATAGAAATGGGTCTGAAACTCGACGCTAATGTTTTATCTTTCTCAGGCTTTAATATTGGAATAACTACAGCCTCATTCCACGAGAAAGGATAGGAGCCGTTCAAAAATACTTCATTAAAATGCTTGAGCAGAGTGACGAGGCCAATGGTAGGTAGGTTCTTGTACATGTCATACGTCAGTCCGTCCGGTCCGGGTGATGTTAAGCGTACGGTCTTGAGTGCGTGTGTCAATTCATTCATCGTAAATGGTTCATTTAAACAATGATTATTTTGTGTAGTTATGTTAAGTATTATTCTTTCTTCTTGAAATTTTTGCTGCAAAAACTGATTTGAATAGTTAGCATTGCTGGATACTGAAGCGAAATATTCTCCCATAACATTACTTATGTCTTTTTGATCTGTCACAGTTATGTTATTGTTGTTTATTTCGGTTATAGGTTGTCTGTATTTTTTGTGCTGAATTTGGTTCATTTTGGTCCCTATGTCTTGTCCTGAAGTATGTTTGTTTATACTTGTCAAATAGTCTATCCAGCATTTTTTCTTGTTATTTTTAATTGTCCATTGGGCCTTCGCCTTCTTAAGTTTGTAGTTCTGAAGGTTAATATCTGATGGATTTCTACGAAATAAATTTAGAGCCTTTCTTCTATCTTTAACAGCTGCTTTGCATTCTTCATTCCACCAAGGGACGGGCCTTTTTGCGTACTTGTCAGAAGTCTTTGGTATACTGATTTCTGCTGCGTTAGTAATTAGTGAAGTAAAATCTTGGATAGTTTCTGTCTGCAAGTTCAGGATGTTATCAGTAATATATTTTTGAAAACAGTCCCAGTCAGCTTTTTTGGTATTAAATCTTGTGATGGTATTGCAAAATGGTGTGTATGTGGAGTGTTTTACAATAATGGGAAAGTGATCGCTTCCATAAGAATCTTTGATCACCTCCCATGTAAGGCGAGTGTATATGGAGTGTGGTGGTGTAGCTTAATGATACATCTATGTTTGAAAGTGTTCCTGTTCTTGGGCAAAGATGTGACGGTGAGTCAGTGTTAAGGGAGATCAAGTCAAACTTTTCAAATATGGTTTGTAATTGAGTTCCTTTGCTATTACTGATTGGAGAATTCCACATTAAACTTTGTGCATTCAAGTCCCCTAAAAATAGCAAAGGAGTAGGTAGTTGTGTCAGTAAGTCTTTCAGTCCTAGAACATCTATAGGTTCCCTCGGTGGAAGATATACAGAGCAGATTGTTATTGGGAAAGGAAGGTGTATCGAGACAGCCACAGCTTGGATTGTCGTCCTGAGTTGGATGGGTTTACTATGGACGCTGTCAGCTACTAATATCGCTACTCCACCACATGCTTTGCCTCCCAGGGAAAAGTCTCTCCTATAGATAGAGTAGCCGTGTATGCTGATTTCCTTGTCTTGTTTTAGATGTGTTTCTTGTAGTGCTATTGCTTGTATAGGTAACTGACTCAGCAGCAACTTTAAGTCTCCTATATGCCTTTGCATTCCATTAATATTCCACTGCAATACAGACATGGGTTAAGAGAATAATATACCTAATTAGGTCTATGGAGTAGACACAAATGGACCAAAAACAAGTCTTGTGGAATATTGTTTTTTTTTTTTTCTTATTAAATACTTTTTATCAATATTTAGTATATAACCTTTGTTGAAAACTATTGATTGCTAATTGATGAATCGGTTTACAACTAAGTAGTCTTTATGAATATTTAGTATATAACCTGTGTTTGGATCTGTGTTTTTGGGGTGCTCTCCGCCTAGGCTTTGTATTTGTGTCGGCAGATACCTGGGGTATATTTACAGCTCTTGAGGATTAACTCTTAGCAGGTAAATTTCCTGCGGCCCGCTTGTTTCTACGGGCATTGAACCGCCATATTCGCTCATAGTATCTAACCGTTGTGAAGTTTATTTTTGTATTTAGGACTTAATATACATATGTAGACTAAATCATAGCAAGAAGTAATCCTCCGTCGTCGGACAAAATCCACAGCAAAAACACGACATTTCATCAGAATCCCTTGCTTAATAAAACTTATATAGAATAATATGCAAAATAAAGCCTATCTAGTGGATAAAAATAGAGGAAAAAAGCCGTTCGTGGTGGTAGAAAATCTTAAAAGTATTTCGCTCAGAAATCTCCAAAATATTGTCACTAATTTTACGTATCCTGTTTTATAGCCAAATAGATTTATATTCTATAATCAATAAGAAAAAACCACTAACAATAAAAAACTACGGGTAACAGATGAAAATAGGGAATACCAAGAATAATTCTAAAGAACAAAATCAACACCAGTACTGTAATCTAGATATTCATACGGCATCTTCGAATTCTAACAAACAAAATATTGATTCTAATTATACGTATCCTGTTTTATTGACAAATACATTTGACTACTATAAGCAATTAAAAACACTAGGGAATATGCCAAAGAACTCGGAGTAGGAGCCTCGACAGTTTCAAGACATTTGAAGGAAATCGACAAATCCAAAACTGACATTTCATACGGTACAGCCTGATATATTTTTAACAATGAATTGTTTTTCTTATTTTAATTAATCTGTTTTATTGTCAAATACATTATCCAACTTTAAGCAATTAAAAAATAACAAGGAATAAAAACAAACAAAAAGAACCGTTCGAATAAACGAAATCAATTACTTCAAAGTTTAAGCACTTATTTCTCCGATTGACATAGCCTAATCAAAAATTGTTTCAGAATCTTTTTTGTAGAACATTTAGTAAGCTTTCGCATGGTAATACTCCGTTTACCAATATTCCTAACCGTCTTCGAGATATTAGGGAATGTATACGAAGTTCCCAAAACATTTCATGTCTGTTAATAATATATTTTATTCTAATCCTTCCTTAGCTCCAAACGTAACCAAAATTTTAACATATTAGTGTTGATGAAATTCAAACATGCAGAAAATGTTTCAACTGAATCCCATAATTTTAAGTATCAAAATCAAAGACAAAAAGAACAGTTCCAATAAGCGAAATCAATTACTTGAAAGTTTTTAGCACTTATTTCTCTCATTGACATCGCCTAATCAAAACTTTCATTAGAACCTTTTTTGTAGAGCATTTAGTAACCTTTCTCATGGTATTCTTTCGTTTCCCAAATTCTCAACCTTTTTCGAGATATTAAGGAAAGTATACAAAGTTACCAAAACTTTTTTATGTCTGTTAATAAAATATTTTATTCTAACCCTTCCTTAACTCCAAACGCAACCAAAATTTCAACATATTAGTTTTAATGAAAGTAGAACATGCAGTAAATGTTTCACCTGAATCCCATGATTCTAAGTACCCAAACCAAAAACGACATTCAAAAATTATTTTTTCAGTTTTCTCGAAAACGGTTAAAGCTATCGCCTTGAAAATGGTTCCATTCGTTTTCCTAGCCCAAGAAGCCTATAAAAAGAGTACTTAAAAGCTTATTAACTCAAAAACGTAAGCGTTACGATTTTTTTTGCGAATATGACCCCGAATATTTCGCCCCAAACGCCATCTTCCAGTGGGCGGATTTTGCTGGTTAACGAACTTGACCTTTCAAATTGGACGACAGATTTTTGTACCAAATTTCATCAAAATCGGACCATCAGGGAAGCCATAAATGAGCGAACAGACAAATATATATATATATATATATATATATATATATATATAAATAAATATATACATATATATATATATATATATACAAATTTGAACCACCGTTATTTTCGGTCTCTAGGGGTTCTGAAACGCGAAATTTTCTTGTCGGCACTTCCGGATTGTTTCATTGTATCAACCTTATAAGCGGGGTTCCTCCCTATGGGGGAGGGAGGAACCGCGCTAAAAGCAGACATCCTAGCTAAGGAAGCGACTTCTATGGCTCTACCGGCGAATACTTTCTCACATCCTCGAGACGTTAAACGCCAAATAAACGAACTTATCTGGAAACCGTATCAAAGAAGATGGGAAACAAGCACAACCCACTTGAAAACATTTTATCCCTGAGTTCGCTCTACAATAGTCTACGATGACCTTTGTCGACGAGACTCAGTGGTAATTACAAGGCTGCGTATTGGACACACACGTCTAACACATGGCCATCATCTTGTCAGTAGGCGTCGTCCAAGTGGTGATGTACTTACCGTGGATCATATTTTAGCGGAATGCTCCCAGTTGCAAAGAGCCAGGGATAGGTTTGATATTAACAGTAGAGACATTTTGAATAAAACAGAAACATTTCAGAATATTATTGATTATCTTAAATTTATTAAAGCATACATACATATCTAAAAATTTAACTTCCTTTGAAAAAAAAAATATCGAGATTTAGATTAAAATATAATATTGTAAAATATAAACATTAGTAAAGATTTTAAATTTCAAATATTAAATAATTTTCGGCTAATTTAAACAGTAGAGTATTGTGCTTAAGGCCATTGTAGTCGACGCACAATAAATTATAAAAAAAAAAATATCATTTAATTTTAGACAAACATTCTAAATTAAACTAATTACAACAAATTATTAAGGTATTATTCTTTTTTAAATAAGCTTTGTAATTAAGATAATGAAGTTGAAGTGTGTATAAAATATATGCAACAGTAAAGTTTGGATTAAATTTTACAATTATGTATCAAAAAGCTTTTATATATAAAATTAAGTGAAATTAGTCCAAAGCCGCCTTCGGTTTTAAATTATTTTGACTAAGAACCCATTTCAATCCCAAAACCAAATTTGCTATACAAATTAGTAACAATATGAACTATTATATATAATTTTTTAAAAATCCGTTTTTAAAAATATTTAGATTCAAAATTTTATTTTTGATTATGAAAAAATGATGTCCTCATAACCTATCATGAGTTGCATGTCATTTGAACGGGCATATAAAGAGCTAAACATTGACACCTTCCCCATGTTTGTAACGTAAACAGGAAATGAGTTATGACCAATTAAATGCCACAGCGAGATTTTGACATTTAAATGGCCGTATTTTGGAAACCGTTTTAGATAAAAATTTGAAATTTGGTATTTTTATTTGTCCTAATCCCTACTTTGGATGCACCAATTTTTATTAATATCTGAAAGGGTGAGGTAAAAAAGTGTGTTGATTTGACACGGGATGACCCTGTAGATATGACTGTGGGAATTGAACGAAACCATGTATTGACCAGTTTTCGAAAAAAGTGAGAAAAAAAATTAAATCTTTCTAGAGTTCGTTTCGTTTATTTCACGACAAATGTTTGATTTGAAATATTTTCAATGCGTCTGACATTCATCCAAAAAGGACATAAAAACCGAAATAAATATAAGGGATGAAGGGCGGGAGAACGAGATATCCAGCAAAATATCCCACCGATGAGAAATATTCCAAACTTTATCCCCTGGGGAAAGATAGGGTAGAATCTGAAGCTAACTTTATTTCGACCTGAGATTCTGCTCCGTTGTTTTCCAACATGGACTAGCTGGGGGAGGATTCGAAAATATTCTCCTATAGAAGTTAATAATATCCATCAGCTGTCTATTTTAAAATAGAATAAATATTCATTTCTAATATTGTTCATTGAATATTGTATTAATTACTGATCATTATCGATCAGAAATCCGGCAAGAGCACCTTTTAATATTTTTGTAAAACAAGAAAAAACATCCTAATTTTATAAATTAACCCCAAGCATTATTTTATTTTATTTTTTGGAATACAATAAAAAACACTTTGCTGTTTTCCGAAACCAAATCCTTTACTAATTTTTTAGTTATCCCAAAATTTAAAAATGTGCACTAGACGGGTTTCTAAAATAAACGATTATTTTACAACAGAAAGTTTATTCATTATCATTGTGTCTTAACTGGAATATAATCTTCTAACTAGACGATGAGCAATACAAGATAATTGTATTGTTTGAATAATGTATAAGAAACTGCATGTTAAGCCCCGTTTCCATTACTACAAATCTGGCCTGCGACATGTGCCGGGTACAAATCGCAGGATAGAACCTATTAGCAACAAGTCGCGGCACAAGTGCCTGCGACAAAAATGTGCCAGAAGACCGCCCGTGACAAAACATGTGGCCAGGATCATGGAAACAGTCCGCAACTTGTGCTAGGAACACGCGCATGCGCAAAATACCGTTTACTCATACAACCCTCTCTAATGTCCACAGAGCCTATCCTAAAAAGTGTCTAATCTTCACACATGATTAACATATGTTATACCTCATTCATGCATCAAATACCTCTGCGACATGTCACAGAGAATTGGATTTGTCCTGGAAACATGTCCCAATACGTGTGGGACATGTACAGATCCCGTTCTCCTCCCTCCTATGCCTAGGTTAGTTAGTGTCCGACTGATAACGGGGGAAGTGGATTGGTGGACATGTATAGATCCCGTTCTCCTCCCTCCTATGCCTAGGTTAGTTAGTGTCCGACTGATAACGGGGGAAGTGGATTGGTGGACATGTATAGATCCCGTTCTCCTCCCTCCTATGCCTAGGTTAGTTAGTGTACGACTGATAACGGGGGAAGTGGATTGGTGGACATGTATAGATCCCGTTCTCCTCCCTCCTATGCCTAGGTTAGTTAGTGTCCGACTGATAACGGGGGAAGTGGATTGGTGGACATGTATAGATCCCGTTCTCCTCCCTCCTATGCCTAGGTTAGGTAGTGTCCGACTGATAACGGGGGAAGTGGATTGGTGGACATGTATAGATCCCGTTCTCCTCCCTCCTATGCCTAGGTTAGTTAGTGTCCGACTGATAACGGGGGAAGTGGATTGGTGGACATGTATAGATCCCGTTCTCCTCCCTCCTATGCCTAGGTTAGTTAGTGTCCGACTGATAACGGGGGAAGTGGATTGGTGGACATGTATAGATCCCGTTCTCCTCCCTCCTATGCCTAGGTTAGTTAGTGTCCGACTGATAACGGGGGAAGTGGATTGGTGGACATGTACAGATCCCGTTCTCCTCCCTCCTATGCCTAGGTTAGTTAGTGTCCGACTGATAACGGGGGAAGTGGATTGGTGGACATGTATAGATCCCGTTCTCCTCCCTCCTATGCCTAGGTTAGTTAGTGTCCGACTGATAACGAGGGAAGTGGATTGGTGGACATGTATAGATCCCGTTCTCCTCCCTCCTATGCCTAGGTTAGTTAGTGTCCGACTGATAACGGGGGAAGTGGATTGGTGGACATGTACAGATCCCGTTCTCCTCCCTCCTATGCCTAGGTTAGTTAGTGTCCGACTGATAACGGGGGAAGTGGATTGGTGAACATGTACAGATCCCGTTCTCCTCCCTCCTATGCCTAGGTTAGTTAGTGTCCGACTGATAACGGGGGAAGTGGATTGGTGGACATGTACAGATCCCGTTCTCCTCCCTCCTATGCCTAGGTTAGTTAGTGTCCGACTGATAACGGGGGAAGTGGATTGGTGGACATGTACAGATCCCGTTCTCCTCCCTCCTATGCCTAGGTTAGTTAGTGTCCGACTGATAACGGGGGAAGTGGATTGGTGGACATGTACAGATCCCGTTCTCCTCCCTCCTATGCCTAGGTTAGTTAGTGTCCGACTGATAACGAGGGAAGTGGATTGCTCCGTTTTATTCATTTTTTTTTTCTAAAAGTAAGTACGTAAAAATAACGTATAGTTAGTAGTACTAAGGTATGCGTATACATCATACTTACGTAGAGTTAACAATAAATGCTGAATGGTTCCACGTAAATTTTACATAGATTTAGTAATAATAAATTACTTAGTAGATTTCTTCTTCTTTTTATTTATTTATTTTTTCTAAGATTGAAGGGGATGGAGATATTATACAGGGATCCGGATGAGATTCTGAAATTAATGGCGGAACTCGATGAAAAGGATCCTAGGATCCGCCGTGGATGATGATATGGAAGTAGAGGATGGCGAGTCCGATTGTGACTCTGACTTCATTCCAAATGAAAAAGAATTAGAAGTAGTATTGGACTGTCATATAATAGCGATAGAAGCTATGTTTTTCTATAAAATTTCGAGCATTAATTATTTTGTTATATATTCGCACAATTTGCACTGAAGTAAGAACTCACCACTGAGTATCGTAAAATTTCTGCTAAAATTGTATGAACAATGACTTATTCCGTGACAAAGACCACACCTATTGCAATTACAAACTTCGATTTTCAAAATATTGACATTGCTCATCTAAAAAAAAAAAAAATGGCGACTACTTATTGGGTGATATACAGAAAGACAATTTGTAGATCCTACAAAAAAAAAGTGGTTGGAATTGTTCACAATTATTTAGTATATTTTTGCATATATGTATGTTTAAAGCATATTAAGTTATATAATATTACTGATTAATTTTATCACCAAATTTTTTAACAGTTTTATTTTTTTTATTATTTTTTTTTTAATTGTTTTAAAATGTTGATATATTTCTTTATATTTTATTCCTGACTTTATAAAAACCAAAAAGAAGGTATCAGTGAACTCATTGAGTAAATGTTACAGGGTTTTGTGAATGACGTAAAATTTACGTGCAGTTAGTAATAGTGTATGCCTAATGTCAGTTAGTATTCTAGGGTTAAATAATAATAAATTGGACAACACAGCGGAACAATGAGCCACATCTTGGCAGGATTGAGAGCGTGTTAAGCTCCCAGTAGGAGATACTGGTTAAAATCACGCGCTAATTGAAGCACTACTGAATGCCGTCCTATAAACAGAGAGTAGGTAGGGATGTGTTCGTCGTGAAGGGTTATCGCTCACGTATGTTACATCTAGCACCTACTTTATGCGGAGGGTTGTAGCCTTATAACCACTCCCACCTAGGGGCCTATAAACACCTTCCTGTTGGTTATACACTAGAGGATAGTACAGAACCAACGCAGTGTATATGATATGCAAGACACGGTCTGCAAGGCACTTGGTGTAATGCTTCAGGAACATTTGGAAAGGAGGGACAATTTCACAAAACAAATTAGTTATTTAAATTTTAACGTCCATTATAATTAACTCAGGGAGGCCCGGTGACCGTGAGCACTAAACACTCCGTGCCAAAGGTCGTGGGTTCGATTCCCACTATGGGTTGGTGGCTTTTCTTTATTTATTTAAATTTTAACGTCCATTATAATTAACTCAGGGAGGCCCGGTGACCGTGAGCACTAAACACTCCGTGCCAAAGGTCGTGGGTTTGATTCCCACTATGGGTTGGTGGCTTTTCTTTATTTATTTAAATTTTAACGTCCATTATAATTAACTCAGGGAGGCCCGGTGACCGTGAGCACTAAACACTCCGTGCCAAAGGTCGTGGGTTTGATTCCCACTATGGGTTGGTGGCTTTTCTTTATTTATTTAAATTTTAACGTCCATTATAATTAACTCAGCGAGGCCCGGTGACCGTGAGCACTTAACACTCCGTGCCAAAGGTCGTGGGTTTGATTCCCACTATGGGTTGGTGGCTTTTCTTTATTTATTTAAATTTTAACGTCCATTATAATTAACTCAGGGAGGCCCGGTGACCGTGAGCACTAAACACTCCGTGCCAAAGGTCGTGGGTTTGATTCCCACTATGGGTTGGTGGCTTTTCTTTATTTATTTAAATTTTAACGTCCATTATAATTAACTCAGGGAGGCCCGGTGACCGTGAGCACTAAACACTCCGTGCCAAAGGTCGTGGGTTTGATTCCCACTATGGGTTGGTGGCTTTTCTTTATTTATTTAAATTTTAACGTCCATTATAATTAACTCAGGGAGGCCCGGTGACCGTGAGCACTAAACACTCCGTGCCAAAGGTCGTGGGTTTGATTCCCACTATGGGTTGGTGGCTTTTCTTTATTTATTTAAATTTTAACGTCCATTATAATTAACTCAGGGAGGCCCGGTGACCGTGAGCACTAAACACTCCGTGCCAAAGGTCGTGGGTTTGATTCCCACTATGGGTTGGTGGCTTTTCTTTATTTATTTAAATTTTAACGTCCATTATAATTAACTCAGGGAGGCCCGGTGACCGTGAGCACTAAACACTCCGTGCCAAAGGTCGTGGGTTTGATTCCCACTATGGGTTGGTGGCTTTTCTTTATTTATTTAAATTTTAACGTCCATTATAATTAACTCAGGGAGGCCCGGTGACCGTGAGCACTAAACACTCCGTGCCAAAGGTCGTGGGTTTGATTCCCACTATGGGTTGGTGGCTTTTCTTTATTTATTTAAATTTTAACGTCCATTATAATTAACTCAGGGAGGCCCGGTGACCGTGAGCACTAAACACTCCGTGCCAAAGGTCGTGGGTTTGATTCCCACTATGGGTTGGTGGCTTTTCTTTATTTATTTAAATTTTAACGTCCATTATAATTAACTCAGGGAGGCCCGGTGACCGTGAGCACTAAACACTCCGTGCCAAAGGTCGTGGGTTTGATTCCCACTATGGGTTGGTGGCTTTTCTTTATTTATTTAAATTTTAACGTCCATTATAATTAACTCAGCGAGGCCCGGTGACCGTGAGCACTTAACACTCCGTGCCAAAGGTCGTGGGTTTGATTCCCACTATGGGTTGGTGGCTTTTCTTTATTTATTTAAATTTTAACGTCCATTATAATTAACTAAGAATTCTAGGACGGGTTATCTATAGGTTGCACCCTCGGCTTTTCTTTAGAAAAAAGAGAAGGCATCAGCCCTATCCTGGGTAGAAAAGGGTGGTAACCTATAGATAACCCGTCCTAAAATTCTTAGTTAATAATAATGGGACATTAAAATTTAAATAATAAATTAACTCCGAATTTTACGACAGGTTATCCAAAGGTCATCACCCAGGATAATGCTGGTGCCATTGCTTTTTCCAAAGAAATGGCACCAGCCTAGTAGGAATCTAACGGACCATCTCCTAGAGGGTTTTCATAACGCTCTTATCCCTAGTGTCATTTGGAATCCGTGGAATAGGTTAATATTTACAAGGGGAGTATACAGTGGTGGGGTCACCGATTTGACCCATTTTTTTTGGTGATTCTGCATCAAAAAATAGTCGACACGTTGAAAATGCTTTATTTTATATATTGAGTTTATATAATGATATCGACCTGATTCTTTTACCAATTCATTTGTTTTAGAAAGTAGGTTAAAGAAAAAATGCAATCATTAAACAATAATTGATATGTCGACAAATAAATTCAAAAATATGGTTACGTGTTGAAGTAAACTAGCATTATACATTTTTTCATGACAAAAATAATAGCAGATTTAAAATCAGCACCCCAAGAAACCCTAATGTCGTAAACAACATCGAAAACAAAAAGTAGTAACTTTTTGCTGTCCGGAAGAGACTAAAAAGTTGTAAGCGAAAAATTTACATGACTTTTGAAATTCAATATCTCGCCTTCAGATAATTCAATTTTTACGTCCTTAGGCTCTTTGAAAAGAAAAGACCTGCCTTTTTCTAAACATACATATGTATAATTCTTGTACTATCTATCTGAGATGGTACGTGTAAAGAGGTAGAGATGTGGGGTGGAAAATTTTCCACAGAAAATTTTCCGTTTTGGAAAATTTTCAGCTATGTTTTTCCGGAAAATTTTCCATTTACAAAAGGCAATTTTTTGGTAAATTTGTTCTAGGCAATAAATGAGCTAACCATATTCTGTTATATTAGCTAATTTCTGAACCATTTAAACAAAAACTACAGGTTATAATTCAACTTTTTAATCCACATGAATAAAATTAAATGTGATTATGTTTTACCTAACAATTGTTATATTGCTTATGAAATAACTCATAAAAAGGCAATTCACCCTATTTCATAATAAAAGAGCACTCACATAAAATAAATCACTCATTTCTCTTAATATTTGATAAACAAGGTAGTAGCGGAAACCAGAAAAAAGCTCCATCACTCTGTACTAGCTGCAACAGTTTTAAGAAAATTCGCCACATGTAAACAACACTAGATTGGAATTTAAAAATAAAAATAAATAAGTAAAAAAAACTGCTCTTTGCCAGGAATAATGGTTAACCAGAAAAAAACAAAACAATTGTGTGGACTTCTACATTTTGTAGAAGTCCATGAAAGACAACAAAAATATAGGTAAATGTAAATATTGTGATGGAAATAAATTGAAAGATTAACACAAAGCAAAGCTCCTATCAGGTTCACAAAATCTTCATTTGATGACAATGTCATCCTTTCAAATTCTGCTTCTTCTTCTGTGCAGAGAGAGAGAGAAAAAAGTTATTTTTGAAAAAAAAAAAAGAAGTTTAGTTGCCCAACTATATTGGGTTACTTTCCACACAAAGTACTTATAAACCAGTAGGCGTAGGAACTAAAGTTAAATATATATTAAAAAAATATGCAAATCGATCAAACAACAAACTAATTAAAGAAAATCTAAAACTAAAAATATAGTGATGAAAATATTTGTTTTTTCCCCATAAATTCATGAATGTATAAAATTCGATCATTTGTTCATTTTCAACACAATTTAGCGCGATTCCTCCCTCGCTCCATAGGGAGGAACCCCGCTTATGAGGTTGACCTCATGACACAATCCGGAAGTGCCGACTATAAAATTTCTCATTTCAGAACCCATTGATATATATATATGTATATACATGGACCGAATTCGATGAAATTTGGTACAAACATCTTTTTTCTAATTTAAAAGCTCAAGTTCGTTAACCGTTAGAATCCGTCACCAACACATGCGTTTTGGAGCGAAATTCGCACGGAAAAATTCATAACACGGACGTTTTAGAGGTTTTATGCTTGCAGGTATTCGTTTAATAGGTTCTCTAAAGTAGGAAAACAAATGAAACCATTTTTAAGGCGATATCTGTAACCGTTTTGGACGGAAAAAATGGAAACATAGTTTTTGTAACTCATTTTTGGTTTGGGTACTTTGAATTGTGAGAATCAGCTGAAATATTTTATACATGTTTGAAATTCATCTATACTAAGGTGTTTAAAAGTTTGTTACTTATGGAGTTAATGACGTATTAGAAAAAAAATGTTAACATTAACATACATGAAAAGTTTTCGAATCTTCGTATGTTATCCTTATTTTTATTTTTTTTTTTCGTTTTTAACGGCGCATCAACTATTTGGCTATTAGCGCCGGGCTATCTACAGTGCTTGTGTGTCATTCAGCGTGTATGCGTTTACAATACATTTTAAAGTATTTTTTATTCTTTTTTCATCTTTATTTTATCCTGTCTATTAAAAATATATTGATTTGATTAAATATGTTGTTTCGAATAATTCATACTTCTATATTTTTACGCCAATGCATTTTCAATTGGACATAACATGTCATTGTTGTATATATATTATACACATAGACAACAATGATCGAAGAGATTGAACTGCCTTTAAAAAAAATATATAACGGCAGTCATACAATTATGTTTGTTTGTTTAGAAAATATGGGGCGAAAAACCTCACGGTCGTCAGCGCCCTACTATGTCATGGCAACGCACAACCACTCATCCCTTGTTCCCGGAACCTTAGGGAGTCAGGTTTTTCTTTTTTTTTTTTTTTTTTTTTTTTTTTTTTTTTTTTTTTTTTTTTTTAATTTAATTTTATTTATTTTTTTTTTTTTTTTTTTTTTTTTATTAACAAATTAGACCTTGTACTTTGTATATATTTTTTGGCCCATTCTTTTTTTTCCTCACTTTCTGTGTTTAGGGGATTTTTTTTTTCTTTTTCCTTTTTTTCCTTTTTCTCTCCTTTTTCCTCTCTTTCCCCCTTTTTTTTTTCTTTTTCTTTTCCTCCTTTTTTTTTTTTTTTTTTTTTTTTTTTTTTTTTTTTTTTTTTTTTTTTTTTTTTTTTTTTTTTTTTTTTTTTTTTCCCTGACATACTCCCCGATATAGCTATTGTCAAAGTGCAGACAATTTTATTTTAAAAATACAGATATCACTAAACATATACATATGTCAATATATTAAACGAATAACAATATTAAATTAAAACTAGAAACTATGAGATTTAAAAAAAAAAAAAAAAAAAATAAAAAAAAAAAAATAAAAATAAAAATAAAATAAAAAATAAAATAAAATAAATAAATGGTATCACAAATTATCACAGTTTGCTAACTTAAGGAAACACTAAATAAATTGATAAAACGTGCAACAATCATTCTACTAAACAACAATTAAAAACAAGTACTAGACTAAAAAAAAAAAAAAAAAAAAAAAAAAAAAAAAAAAAAAAAAAAAAACATTATTTTCATATTAATCTATTAAGCCCAGTTATCTTTAAAAAATTTATTATTTTGTCAACTTCAGCCTGTTTGTTGCCGAGAGCCTCTGCTATCTTTCTTGATATCCCGAGCTGCCGAAAGAGTTTTGTGTACTTCCGGCAATCTTCAATGATGTGTTGAACGGTGAGGGGTTTTCGACAAGTAAGGCATCGGGGTGGAGTTTTCCTGGACATAAGATACGAGTGCGTAAGACGGGTGTGTCCAAGACGGAGTCGCGCTAACATTACTTCCTCATTTCGGCAGGATCTAGAGGATGTCTCCCAAGGCTGGCAGTCAGTTTTCACCAAACTCAGCTTATTGACGTCTCTTGCCTCATTCCACATCTCTTGCCAACGTTGTTTGACGGTGTGCAGCAGCGGTGAGGCCAGCTCACTTACCGTCAGAGAAGTGGGTGTAATAGACGGTAAATCATGAGCGGAAGACGCTGCTTTGTCTGCCATCTCATTACCCTTTACACCCCTGTGTCCTGGAGTCCAGACGAGGTGAACAGTCTTCCCCAGTCCATGAAGCATGGTGGAGTACTCGAACAACTTTATAATGCTTGGGTTATCACTGTACATATCATGGATGTTAAGCAGCGCGCTTTTAGAGTCTGTACAGATCACAATGTTGGTCTCGGGTACTGTCATAGCGTGATACAGAGCTGCTGACAGTGCAAACAGCTCGGCTGAATAAATGTTACTAGCGGGGTGTAATTTGTACTGATATGCTGCTCCCTGATCTATGTAAGCACACGCACATGAGACTCCAGTGTGAGAACCATCAGTGTACATTACTCTCTTATCATCGAACGTATCCAGCAGCTCGTGAAGTCGACAATTCAATTCAATCCCACTGGCGTCGTCTTTCCGCAGAGCTAGAAAGTGACAGAGAGGTTTTCTATAATTCCACGGAGGCATGAGTGCATCCTGCCGAAAAATGGTGAACTTTTCGAGTTCATTTATTAGAGACTTCACCCGAAGTGCTAAAGGCAAAGAAGCTGAAGGGTGACTGTTAAACAACCTAGAATATTTTGGTTGAAATATGTACGGGTAGCATGGATGATCAGGTGAGGTATATATTTTCGATATATATTTGGCGGCAAGACGATGCCTCCTAAATATTAGGGGAGGAATACCAGCCTCTGCGCACAACGAGAGAACTGGCGTGCTCCGGAAAGCCCCACTTATGCTCCGAATCCCGTTGAAGTGTATTGTATCAACAAGTTCGAGCACTGGTTGTTTGGCTGAGCTATAAACTATGCTTCCGTAGTCTATTTTACTGCAGATTAAAGCTTGGTACACTTTCAGAAGTGAGAGACGATCAGCTCCCCAGGTTGTCTTGCTTAATACTTTTAGAATTTTTAAGCGGTTGAAGCATCTCCTCCTGAGTTCACTCACGTGAGGCACCCAGTTGAGCCGCTTGTCAAAGATCACTCCAAGGAACCGGGCTTGATCGACAAATGGAATAGGATGAGATCCAAGCTCAAGTGGAGGACACGGCGGCTCCGATCGGCGACGACTGAAAAGAATGCATTTTGTCTTCTCCTCCGAGATACGTAGTCCAGAAGTCTTGCTCCACAGCAAAATCCTGTTGATTGTTGCCTGAAGGTTTCGTCTGATGTACTCGACACTTGCAGATCGACATAAAATAAGGAGGTCGTCCGCATACAGAAGTCCTTTTACATGCGTAGTGAGACACGTCTTGATGTCGTCAATTGCAATAGAAAACAAAGTGGAGCTCAGTGCACTGCCTTGTGGGACTCCATATTCCGTCTCTACATTTTCGGATAGCACCCCGTTCGCAAGCACTCGAAATTGCCTTTTTAACAGAAACTGCTGTATGAACTTCGGAAGGTTCCCCTGAAGGCCCCACCTGTGTAGCGTACGTAAAATACCTTGCCTCCATACAGAATCAAATGCATTTTTTATATCGAACAGGACCGCAACCACAACCTGCTTGTTGACATAGGCGTATTGCAGTTCACTTTCAAGAATGACGAGATTGTCCATGGTTGACCTACCCTGGCGATAAGCAGACTGGCCATTCCAGAGCAAATTTTTTTTGTCAAGTGTCCACAGGAGCCGCTTGTTCACCATTTTTTCCAGCACTTTGCTTAGACAGCTAACCAGTGAAATGGGCCGGTACCCTGAAGGGAATCTTCTATCTTTATCTGCTTTTGGGATTGGGATTACATGTGATAGTCTCCAAGCACTTGGAAACACTCCACTATGCCAGACTTGATTGTATAACTGAAGCAGCCGATCCTTGCTTTGAGGAGACAGCTGACGCAGCATTTCATATAAGATGTTGTCCGGGCCAGGGGACCTTCCTTTAGATTTCCGAAGCGAAAAATCTAACTCCCATCTAGTGAAGGAGTCATTGTAAACGGCTGCGTTATTGATAAGAGAGAAATGTAGGGGTTGGGATTCTTCCTTGACCTTGTTTTCAAGAAAGTCAGGATCGAGCTCGGTTTCCTTAACTCGAAAAGACTCAGCCAGAGTTTCAGCTATCGTGAAACCGTCTGTGGTTAGGGTTCCGTTTACACTCAAGACAATAGGTGGCACATCTGATTTGCCCTGAATGCTCCTGATTTTTCGCCAGACTTCACTCGAAGAGGTGTTAGCGCTAATGGACGAGACAAAACTTCTCCAATACAGTTCCTTAGCCTCTCAAATCACACGTCTTGATACCGCTCTCAGTCTTTTGAAGTCAATGAAGAGCGAGGTTGTCATGCTTCTCTTGAATTTACGATAAGCTTTTCTGCGGTCCCGTATAGCTTTCCTGCATGTTTCATTAAACCAAGGTAAAGATGTCTTCCGTGGGTTACTTTTACGTTGTGGTATAGTGCTGCTGGCAGCATCTTGAATAGCTTTAGTTAACATGTTACAATTAATGTCCACGTCCTGTGGGTGCCAGCTGGTGCAGATAGCGAGGTTCCTATATTCTTCCCAATCAGCTTTGTGAAGTAACCAAGATTCTCTCCGTTCTGCCGGGGAAACGCGTGAATTTTCAATAGTTATCATAATGGGGAAATGATCACTGCTATAAAGGTCGGTGAGAGTGTACCAACTGAGTGCAGTAACGAGAGAGTAAGTACATGCTGTGACATCAATGGAAGAGGTAGTACCGTAGGAAGAGCTTAGATATGTTGGTTGTCCGGTGTTGAGAATGTGTAGCTCAGTGTCTTGAAATAGTGCTGAAATCATCTTGCCACGATGATCATTCCTTGAAGAGCCCCAAGCAGTGGAGTGAGCATTCAGATCCCCCAAGATAACTCTAGGTTCAGGAATCTGTTCTACAAGGTGCCGAAGGTTGCATTCCCTAGTTTGCTCACTTGGACGAAGGTAAATATTGCAGAGATAAAGAGAATGCGGGAGATGAGTCCTCACCGAGATGGCCCATAGATTAGTTTGGATGCTGAGAAGTTCGCTAGGAATGGTGTTGGAGACAAGAATCATTACGCCACCGCAGGCTTTGTCTCTAGTCGTGTCATCAAGTCTGTAGCTCTGATATCCAGGAAGACCGAACTCATCATCAGGTGAGAGATGAGTTTCTTGAAGACATATAAAGAGTGGTTTATAATGATCTACCATAATCTCCAAATCACTTGTATGCTTTATGAGGCCGTTGCAGTTCCATTGGAGGATTCCATTTCTAGGGGTTGGCGTGTCAGTCATAGGAGTTGCACTTAGTGTAGACCTTCCCGCAGGAAAACCATTCTTCAATACTCAGAGAAGTCAAAAGCGAATTTCTGGATGTTCCGAAAGAGGGAAGAACAGCCACGTAGCGGATACGTATTGGATTAAAGAAAATAACACTTATACCAGATTGTTCTGCCAAGCGAAACTTGGACCCAAGACACATCAGACTACTCGAAGAAACCTTAAGGTGTTCTGGAAATGATGGATGGCTCTCCAGTCCACCTTGTAGGCATAACATACAACCCTCGACGAATAGAAATATAAAAGGAAGAATACAATACAACCCTAGAAAAGGTTCACTTACATCTAACAGTACATTCACTAAAGCTACTAATGATTTGAGATGAACTATACACAAAAATAAAACCTTATAACATATGGGAAATGATGGAACAACTAATAGAATAAGTCGTAAAGTTAAAAAATACCCTACGTTGGTAACAGGAGTACAGTAACGTCTGTTATCCAAAATTAACTTAAAATGAAATATATATAACAAAGATATCCTATAGCAAACATAAAGGGAAGGGTACATCTCATCATGGAGGCATAACATAGAGAGTGGGATAAATATAAATATGGAAAGTAAAAAATAGTATAAAAACAACAAAAAACTGCTTACATCTAACAGTTCACCCGCTAAAACTATTTTAGAATTAGGATCAAGCAAATAAAACGTATAACGTAAATTAAAAAAAGGAACATCCAAGTGTCTATGTCGTGAGGATAAAATATAGCCAGGGGTAGAACTTACAATAAAATAACAACTATGATTAAAAAGTAAAAGGAATTGACATATGCTTAAATGTTTATCAGTTAAACCAATTTTTGGCGAGCCCCTGTAGAGTAGCAACAAGATTGAAGTAAACAGTAGTACATGTTGTAAAAGGTAACATAAGGTAAAGCTAAGAATATAAATAAAAATATGTTCGAAAAAGGACACAAATCCAATAGTGTAAGGTTGTTCCTTTGCTAAAAATGTTCCAAAAAGGAAGACAATTAGATAAAGAAGAGTGCGAATGTCATAAAAAGAGAACTTACATACTCTTGAGTGGAACAGCTTTGTACTCAAGAACATGGGATGAGTGATGCGACAAGCAGACCATGAAATTAAGGAGACGTCAATGGTAATGGTATCAGATTGGATGCATACACGCTCGACGACCATGAGGTACAAACAACCAGAAAAACAGTAACCCCAAGCCAAAAGCTCTGGGATCTGAGAGGAACAAAAAATTGTAGCTAATAATGTTTGTATGAAAAACGTTCTCCTACATCTGACTAGATTAATTGATTCTCTTTCCTCTACACCACTTAAAATTCCTACCGGAACCACAAAACGAATAGATAGTCCATCCGTTAGAGCTGAAAAAGAAAACCACTCAGAAAAAAAAATTCGGGTGTCCTGGGTAACACAGGAAATAGTCCTGTTTATAACATTATAGCAGTTAGTTGGGCTTTCGTTTACGCGGTTATTCATTCCAGCACTGAAAATAGTTTCAACAATTTCAGATAAAGTCATAATCAGCACAGAAGTCAACATTAGATGATATAGCCTATAATTAATTCTCATTTAAAAATCTTAAATTTAAGAGCAGTTGTACCCGCTCATTTTTATTTTTTTTTCTCTTGATAGAGATCTGGTAACATTCTTCTTTTGCGAGCTATCAGTGCTTAAGGAAGGAGGAGGTGTACCTGTACCTAGGGAGGTGCGAGAGGAAGAGGACCTAGGAGTATTGCCCTGAGTACCCAAAGGGTTAGAGCGGAGGGAAGGGGTTAAGGGAATCTGGGAGGAACTACTCCGGGACTTGTGGATGATAGGAGGAGGATCTGTGGGAAGAGAGGACTCGAGACTACTAGAGTTAGGTAGAGAAGTATTGCTATCAGTAGAAGAGATAGGGATAGCTTCTAGAGCTGGTGGAGGGAGGGGAGGAAGCGAGGTTTGGTTAGGAGTCCTTGTAGGTGTAGGAGTAGGGAGAGCTGGGGCTGGTGGGGAGGTCACAGCAGGGGAAGGGAGGGAAGGAGGGTGGGAGGTGACATCGGAGAGGCTCGGCTCTCTACGGGAAGTATCGACTATAGTCGGAGAGGTTCGGGGAGGTTCGGAAAGGTTCGGGGTATGGGTAGCAGGTACAGGAGCCTGCGTCTCTTGCGTTATCTCAGTTTGTGTAAACACTGATGAGAAGGTTTTAACTCTCAGCACTTCAGCATAAGGCTTCATTGTTAGACGAGAGAGAGAATTAAAATGTATTTCCCTCGCTTTAACATATGATAATTTGTTGACCTCCATCAACTTGGAGATTTCAAACTCCTCGATGTATCTAGGACATTGGCGATGCCAGGAAGGATGCGGGCCTTTACAAACGTTACACTTAGGGCTGCTCGTGCATGGCCCTTCGTGTTTTCTCTCACTACAATTTCTACACACTGCATCTTTATTACAACGCTTGGCAGTGTGTCTAAAAAAGAAACATTTGTTACAGCGCATAGGCGACGGTACATACAATTTCACTGGTAGAACCTGATAAGCAACTTTGATTTCTTTAGGGAGATTAGGTGTACAAAAGGTTAGAATATATTTGTTAGTGTTAAACTTGGAACCATTACGAAAAAAAGAAATCCTTTCCACATTAGTTACTCCTTGACTCTTAAGTTCTAGTTTAATATTTTCTACTGATTCATACTCAAGATCGAACCAACTGATTATTCCCTTCGACGAATTTAGAAATTTATGAGGAGAAACTGTAACATCAACTCCAAACAGGTTCTCTGATTCGAGTAATTTCATGGATTGAAAAGACTCTTTGGTCTCGATGAGAATCGTACCGTCCCTGAGTTTTTTTATGTTCTTTACTTCACCAACTTTGCGATTAATTTCATGAAAAATAGAGAAAGGAGGCACATTTTTTAGACTGCCTTCATTCTTATGGGCAACTACTAGGAATTTGGGAGTAAAATCATTTATGCCGGACGCCTTAAAGAGTGAACGGTTAAAAGACAGCGATGAGATTTGATCTCGTTGCTTCAAGTTCACTGCATATCTTTTCGTACTTGTATTCGGAACGTCCGGTATTAGTGGAGGAAACTCTAGCTTCCGTTTTTTAGTTAAGGCCATTTTGAGTTAAGGTAGATTCTTTTTTTTTTTTTTTTTTTTTTTTTTTTTTTTTTTTTTTTTTTTTTTTTTTTTTTTTTTTTTTTTTTTAAATAAACTGGTTAATGATTAAAGAAAAAAAAAAATTAGTGACAGGGTTAGTTACAACATGGCTTAGCTGATAGGTTGAAGATGTTGAGAAGACGATCTTAACGAGAGCGTGTCCCAGAAGGCTCCTACCTGGTCCGCGTCTGAACCACAACTCACTTTTTGCTGTCCGGAAGAGACTAAAAAGTTGTAAGCGAAAAATTTACATGACTTTTGAAATTCAATATCTCGCCTTCAGATAATTCAATTTTTACGTCCTTAGGCTCTTTGAAAAGAAAAGACCTGCCTTTTTCTAAACATACATATGTATAATTCTTGTACTATCTATCTGAGATGGTACGTGTAAAGAGGTAGAGATGTGGGGTGGAAAATTTTCCACAGAAAATTTTCCGTTTTGGAAAATTTTCAGCTATGTTTTTCCGGAAAATTTTCCATTTACAAAAGGCAATTTTTTGGTAAATTTGTTCTAGGCAATAAATGAGCTAACCATATTCTGTTATATTAGCTAATTTCTGAACCATTTAAACAAAAACTACAGGTTATAATTCAACTTTTTAATCCACATGAATAAAATTAAATGTGATTATGTTTTACCTAACAATTGTTATATTGCTTATGAAATAACTCATAAAAAGGCAATTCACCCTATTTCATAATAAAAGAGCACTCACATAAAATAAATCACTCATTTCTCTTAATATTTGATAAACAAGGTAGTAGCGGAAACCAGAAAAAAGCTCCATCACTCTGTACTAGCTGCAACAGTTTTAAGAAAATTCGCCACATGTAAACAACACTAGATTGGAATTTAAAAATAAAAATAAATAAGTAAAAAAAACTGCTCTTTGCCAGGAATAATGGTTAACCAGAAAAAAACAAAACAATTGTGTGGACTTCTACATTTTGTAGAAGTCCATGAAAGACAACAAAAATATAGGTAAATGTAAATATTGTGATGGAAATAAATTGAAAGATTAACACAAAGCAAAGCTCCTATCAGGTTCACAAAATCTTCATTTGATGACAATGTCATCCTTTCAAATTCTGCTTCTTCTTCTGTGCAGAGAGAGAGAGAAAAAAGTTATTTTTGAAAAAAAAAAAAGAAGTTTAGTTGCCCAACTATATTGGGTTACTTTCCACACAAAGTACTTATAAACCAGTAGGCGTAGGAACTAAAGTTAAATATATATTAAAAAAATATGCAAATCGATCAAACAACAAACTAATTAAAGAAAATCTAAAACTAAAAATATAGTGATGAAAATATTTGTTTTTTCCCCATAAATTCATGAATGTATAAAATTCGATCATTTGTTCATTTTCAACACAATTTAGCGCGATTCCTCCCTCGCTCCATAGGGAGGAACCCCGCTTATGAGGTTGACCTCATGACACAATCCGGAAGTGCCGACTATAAAATTTCTCATTTCAGAACCCATTGATATATATATATGTATATACATGGACCGAATTCGATGAAATTTGGTACAAACATCTTTTTTCTAATTTAAAAGCTCAAGTTCGTTAACCGTTAGAATCCGTCACCAACACATGCGTTTTGGAGCGAAATTCGCACGGAAAAATTCATAACACGGACGTTTTAGAGGTTTTATGCTTGCAGGTATTCGTTTAATAGGTTCTCTAAAGTAGGAAAACAAATGAAACCATTTTTAAGGCGATATCTGTAACCGTTTTGGATGGAAAAAATGGAAACATAGTTTTTGTAACTCATTTTTGGTTTGGGTACTTAGAATTGTGAGAATCAGCTGAAATATTTTATACATGTTTGAAATTCATCTATACTAAGGTGTTTAAAAGTTTGTTACTTATGGAGTTAATGACGTATTAGAAAAAAAATGTTAACATTAACATACATGAAAAGTTTTCGAATCTTCGTATGTTATCCTTATTTTTATTTTTTTTTTTCGTTTTTAACGGCGCATCAACTATTTGGCTATTAGCGCCGGGCTATCTACAGTGCTTGTGTGTCATTCAGCGTGTATGCGTTTACAATACATTTTAAAGTATTTTTTATTCTTTTTTCATCTTTATTTTATCCTGTCTATTAAAAATATATTGATTTGATTAAATATGTTGTTTCGAATAATTCATACTTCTATATTTTTACGCCAATGCATTTTCAATTGGACATAACATGTCATTGTTGTATATATATTATACACATAGACAACAATGATCGAAGAGATTGAACTGCCTTTAAAAAAAATATATAACGGCAGTCATACAATTATGTGCAATATTTTTGTGCAGTGTGAGGGGTCCACGACCATTCAATATTTTGTACAAAAATAAGCTCAATATTTGGGCTCAAATTTTTGAGCAATATTTTAGCCAGTGTGAGGGCCTCTTAAGAAATTATTCTCAAGAAAAATCAAATTTAAACTTTTTTACACATAATGTTGATTCCAGAACATGTAGGAATATCCCGATTAGACGAAAATGTGTAACTTTGGAGCTTTTATCGGCCGTCCAAATATGGTTTGAATCGGTTACAGTGTCTTTGAAACATGGTCGGATTTTTGAATCTTTAACAAAATATTGAGGGTCCAGCCTTCGTGAAATTTAAAATACTTTTAAAATATTTCATTATAATAGGGGCTACTGGTGGTTCTGTGATTCTCATAAAAACAGATTGACGTAGGGAGTTGGAAGTCAAGCATATATTCTGTTCAGATAGGCAGAAATGTCCTGACTGCGGAAAGAGAAATATTCCCGTTGGTTCCACTATTTGCAAACTCCCATTTCAAGGAACAACACAATACGTTAAACATTATAAAAACTGATTATGTCTCGTTTAAGATTAGGGAAGGTTTTGAGAGGTCAGACAAAGGAAATAGTGTCTAATATTTCAATACTAAGCAAAAGCTAAGACTAAAAACTTTTTAAACCTCCTAGTGATAAGGTTATAACAGAGAAACGTTTTGTTGCCAATTTCTTGCTCCAGGAATACACATTACGCCCTTTTCCCTCCAACTAAACCATCTATTTGAACAGGCTGTAGCTTACATTGCTTTTAGCCTTAGCTTATGCTAGGTATTGATAAATATTAAACACTATCTCCCTTGTCTGACCTCCCAAAGCCTTCCCTAGTCCTAAACGAGACATAATCAGTTTTATTAAGATTAAAGTAGCGTGTTGTTCATTGTAATGGAAATCCAAATGGCGGAACCGTCGGGAATATTTCCCTCACAATTTTGTGTGTGCGGGATTAAAACTATTCCATCTAACTGAACGGGTTATAGTTCAGCTAACTGCACACGATGAGCCTATAAAACTGGCTTCCTGTTCTGCTGTTGGCTGCATGATATCTTCTAAAATACATAACAAACTGTTTGTTACCATTCCTGATTCAAAAAATAAATACAAGCGAAACCATTTATTTCGATTTGTCTTGAGGTGAAATCGCAACTGCGCAGGGATAAAATCAACACAATTTGTATAAAAATATATTTGATAAAATACTGAAAACGGAGATTACAATAAGTTCACTTAGTCTTGGTATTTATTAAATCTAAATTCACAAGGTGGCGCATCGTGGGTCGGCCATGCGGACAGTTCTGAAAAAAAAAGCAAAAAATCAAATAACAGTGTTGAACAGTTTTATTACTTGTCTACTAATAAATTAGTAAATAAAACAGCATTAATAGAACACGAATATAAGATGAACCCCAGATTACATTTTGAAGAAGTATAAGTACTCAACAAAGAAAGTAGTAAAAAAAGAACAAAAATTGCAAACGCATTATACATTGCAAATAATATGCAATTAATTACAAACACATTAAAGGCAGGTAAATAAGAACTACGAAAATGTTGAGCTCATTTAATTAAAACCAATGGCTTTTTTTTTTTTCTTTTTTTTTAAATAATCTCTCAAATTATAAAGGTTCAATAAAATTTTCTATCATTGAATTATAAATCAAATAAAAACGAGAATAAATAAAAATAATTAAGTAATAATAAAGAGATTATAAGTTTCTTAAATATTTTGTATTTTTTATAAGGAAATTATAAATGAAATAATCAATAATATTTAATAAAACTAATAAATAATTTCTTATCTATTTATATAAAAATCAAGTGTTTGTCTGTCTCTGCTTGTTCCTTATACAAATCTACACCGTTTGACCGATTTTGACTAAACTTGGCACACACGTAGGTCTTGATATAGGGAGTCTCACAGGCTAGGTCAAAATCGTATACCAGCTGTCTGTCTGTATTGTAATGATATTTTACATTACATATTTAAAATAGGCGGGTAAAGACGAATACAAGGTTTGCGGAAAATATAAAAACAAATAAATTTTTCTTATATTAATTTTCATCAAAAATTAAAAGTTTTAAATTAAAAAAACTAACACAGAAAATTCTGAAAATCCAAAAAGCTCATTGATATGTTAAATTCATTGGGATAAACAAACATTATTTGTTAGAGTGGTCTAGCAGTAGATACAGTTAGCATAAACTGTATTCGTCGTATGACGCTCCCGCCAAGAAAGAACGCTATTCCTAAGGCAGCTCTAGTTCAGTGTACAGCTGGTCTCATATATACATAATATATATGTATTAATAAGTGCAGTTCAGTGAAAAGAAGATACAGTTGTAAAGAAGATCCGGTCCTATGCAGTTAATACCGAGCTGGCTTTATATCAGGTAATGCTTGTTTATCTATGCCTGGATATAACTTATCTATGAGTTTTCTTCTTTTGTTTTGGTGTTTTATTATTTAAAATTATCTTTGTTTTACTTTACTGGACTCGAACCCGACCCCTGAGATAAAGAGTTTTTAAAATTAAATATTATAAAATTTTTATTATATTGGCTCCTAACTTAGAGGCGTACGTAAATAAACTTATTAAAAATATTTCTTTTAATTTATATTATAATAGTATGTTTTTTCGTTATTCAAATCCACACCTTTTGATGATTTTGACCAAACTTGGCACACAGATAGGTCTTGTTCCGGGGAGTGTCTTAGGCTCAAAATTGCCTAGGACTCACAGTTCGGAGGTCATGGGTTTGAAACTGTAAACCTGAACAGTTACAGAGTTGCGTTATTATATTTTAATATTACTTGTTTGGTTTCTAATTTATTTTTGCATTTCTAGATGTAGAAAGAAGGTCTAGCATGGCACCCCAGGTAACAGCTAGTAAGTATTTAATAAAAATAAGAAATCATTTCTTATTCTAAATGAAAATAACGGTTAGTACAAGAAAATTAATAATTTTGTACCTAAGTCATCCATTATTTTAGTGGACTGATTTCACTTATTATTACAACACATGTTTTTGTTTATTTGGGATTAGTAAAACAAAGCAAAAACAAGGTATATGCCAAAGGACTTTTTTTCTTTTTCCATCCTAGATTGGTTCCCGAAGTTAGGCTGTTTTTTTTGGGGGGGGGGGGGGGGAGAGACCCTGTATACAAAAAGCAGTTAGTCTCTCAACAGTTAGGCTTAAAAATGGTTCCCTCTCAATACATAGGCATATTAATAGTTACCTCTAAAATGACACAAACAATTGTTAACTTAAAATAATAATGAATAGCAGCCAAAAAATGTTTTAGTTAATTGAACACAAGCACATGCATCTGCCACCGCATAGATATACGAATAACCAAAAAATTTTTCGAAAAGCATGCAGAAGCCGAAGATGCAGACCCAAGGCTGCTCGATAGTAGCCATGTTGTCGACGAGTCGTCTCATATCCTTCAGACTCAGAGCAGTTCCGATCATTACAGACTTCCTACAAGCTCTTGAGGCGAACATAGCTCTCACTCGAGATGGACGGCAGTTGCTACCTGGGCTGTCCTGCAAAATAAAAGGTTAATTATTTAATAATAGGTTAATTATTTAATAATAGGTTAATTATTTACTTTATTTTATTTCTTAGCTTCCACTGAGGCAAATTTCACTTATTATTATTACAAAGACAAGGGATGGTTGGGATTCGGCTAGGAGGAAGAAAACGTCAGACCTTCAGGAAGAAATCTGTATTGGACGTTTCGGCTGCACCTTGGGAGCCTTCTTCAGCTAAAAAATATATACAAATTCATAAGTAAAAAAACAGTACAAAAATAACATTATTAAAATTTTATATTATGAGGAAAAAAAAACAATATATTCTATATGTGAATACAATTTATAATAATCAATACATATAAATTGTATTCACATAAAGAATATATTGTTTTTTTTTTTCTCACAATATAAAATTTTAATAATGTTATTTTTGTGCTGTTGGCTTATTTCTCTCTACATGTTGTTTAGTTTTACACCTTTGCTAATGGTTTTTACTGAAAACCACATTTTCTATAATAACTACCTATCTACCGAATGTTCATTGTTTAAAAATAAGTTTAAAAATAAATTTTCTTCCTCCTAGCCGAATCCCAACCATACCTTGTCTTCGTATCACTGCAACGGCTAACTATCTCCATCTCCACTATTAATATTATAGTCATTTACCTTAACAATAAATTAAATTGTACGATTAAAAAAGAAGGTGGGAAAAAATACAATAAACTTTTAAGGAATTTATTGAAGAAATGATAGGAGAGCAGGAAGAAAATGGAACCAATGGTCCAACACGTATGGTCGTACAGAATTTTTCTCCGTGTAATAAATGTTATTCCCATAGGTGACACATAAATTGAACGAACTCCTCAGAAAGGTAACCACTCTAATTATAATGTTTTGTTTCTTTTATTTACTATAACAAGCTGACTTATTAGCACTTTACTCCGAAGTTATTGAGGTTGCACTCATGAAAAATGTCTTAAAATTATTATGTATCCTAGCTAGTAGAGAACGAAAATGTAATAATTAATAAGTTAATTTTGTATTATTACTTCTGTTATTGATTTTTTTTTTTTTTTTTTTTTTTTTAAATAAATCAGTTCCAGAACATGTCACAAGGGCCCAGAGAGGTAGATACCGTAGAGTTATCTGATTCTTCACCATATGACACACTAGCTAACTATCTCCATCTCATTAAGAAGTAAGGGTGGGTTTACACTTGATAGTTATTACAGGATATTTATATCGGATAGAAATTGCGACTACTGAAAACCCATGTAAAATGTATGTCTGCAATAAATTGCTACCATGAGCAATTTATTGCAGACATACATTTTACATGGGTTTTCAGTAGTCGCAATTTCTCTCTGATATAAATAACCTGCAATAACTAGCAAGTGTAAACCCACCCTAATAATAAATTGCCACTACTTGTACTTACCTCTAGCATGAAAATTAGTTCATCGATATCGTCTTTCCCGAAGACCCAATTCCTGCTGATAGGGATAGCAGTCAACTTGATTCTTCTAGTAGGCTCGCCTGAAACATTACGCTATTCTTCAGTAGGAAATAATTACCCTTCTCATCGATCTTAACAAACACAATATTAACAAACCAAAATCAAGAGGTCTCGTTTCTACCCAAGGTCAGGAAGGCTAATGGAAATCAAATATTTAATAAACACATTAGAGCAATTCAGTTTTAAATGTCATCAATATATTATTGATCATATAAATATGAAGCTTGTATTTATTTTTGGTCAATAAGTTTTTGTTTGTAAGGCCATAATTTGAATAAAAAATGGTGACCCAAACAGTCCAGGCAACGAACAGTTGTAGATGGAAATTTTTGGAACAAAATTTTTGACTTTGTAACTTTGTTTAGGCCAGTTCGGAGGTGAACATATCAAAAGTCCCCACCTGTAGCTTTTGAGCCGAGGGGAGGGGGGGTTTAGAAGGTCCCATTTTTCGGGTTTTCACTTATACTCGGAAACCCTGCGCCTAGTGACATGACCATTCTATAACAAATGAAAGCTTTTTAAATTAGTTTTCGAGATATCTACTATTAAAAGATTGTAATTTTGGGAAATAGGGTTGTAGAGCACTATATTTGCTTCAATAATATATATTACTTTACTATTTTATGTATTTTCTTTGAAACGTTATATACGCACACAGATGGTCTTAGCAAAACCATTGCCAATATAATGGACAAGATCTTCTTTCTTCTGAGTGTGAATAACTGATCAGCAGGTCCAAATTAGATATTTTGTGCTATTTATACATCCAGTACTCACTATGTTTACTGGAGCATATTTTGGACAATACATTGACTGGAAATGGCGAGAAATTGAAAGATTCGCCAGATTTCACGATGAACACTGAAATTGTTTTAACGTTTGAAGGAAAATATATAAAATAGTAAAGTAATACATATTCTTGAAGGGAATGTAATGCTCTACAACCCTATAAATGGCATTTATTTTTTGAGAGTTATCCTGTCAAAAAGAGCAAAAAGTGTGTTTTTCCCAAAGTGACAGACATTCAAGAGTGATATTTCGAAAACTAAAGATATCTTGAAAAACCTGATAGAATAGAACTTGTAGCAAATTTAGTCAGCTTTCATTTGTTATAGAATGGTCATGTCGCTAGGACGCAGGGTTTCTGATATATAAGCGAAATCCCGAAAAATAGGACCTTCTAAAACCCCCCTCCTCTCCAGCTCAAAAGCTATGGGCGGGGACTTTTGATATGTTCACCTCCTAACTAGTCCAAAGAAGTAATGAAGTCAAAAATTTTGTTCCAAGCATTTTCATCTATTGCTGTGTTTAAGCATTCGTTGCCTGGACTGAAAATCTCAACAATTTATCTTGAGTAGGGAGAAGGTCAATAAGTAAAAATTAACACAATTGAAGGACGAGCAGCAATAAGGAAACAGCTCCCTCTTTCACATTTTTGGCAAATTGAAAAAAACGTTTTAATATTTGAGGAGCTTAGTATCAAAGTTGGACAACTCCATTTTTTTCAGTTTTGAGATTTTTGTCGATTCTTAAGTGGATTTTTATGCTGCATTCGATTTTACAACTGTTTTTCATTAAAAACGGACAGAAAATAGGTAAAATAGCGTTTATTTCAACCGTTCAGAATCAAAATATGGACAATTCCAACATAGTTTAGTTTCAAAAAATGACAACTCCATCAGTAGCCAATGAGAAGCTTGTATTCATGCAATTTGCTCCCAACATGCACTGCAAATCCATCATGGCTAAATGTTTATAGTTACTTGTAATAAGTGCATTTGGCGATAATTCTTATTAATAACTAGCTGTTATCCGGCACACTGTGGTTCAGAATGCCGGATTTTGGGACAAAACCAAGCAAGGCCTTTGTTAACATTTATTGTTGCTTATCATTTAAATGTTTTATATATTTTATTGTATTATTATTATTTAATTATCAAAGAATTCGACTTGTTTGCTAATTGTAAATATTAGTTGGCCAAAAAAAAGGCTATTTTATCCATTCTTTCAAATGTTTTATATCATCTCTTTGAATGTGAAAGATTTTGAAAATTTTTAATTTTATGAATAATTGAGTCAGCTCTTCATTACAAATATATAAATTTTTAATAAAATATTTATATTTATTGAGTATTTATATAGGTTATTCTAAGCAGATTTTGCAGCGAGGTATTCTTCTTTAGGCTATATACTTATAAAAATTGCTTCGAAGAGGCATTAGACAATGTGAAACTTGTAGAGCACATAATAAAAAGGCCGTCACGCAGGAGCTGCATAACTAAGCACCTCCTCAGAATTTGGGTAGTGTAGACTGCTTTCCAGAACAATTTGCTTAAAATATCCTACATAAATTAAATAAAAACATGAATAGTTCTCTTTTAAATTTGTAATGAGTAACTGATCAATTATTAATTTGCTTCCAGAGTTATGTTTACACATGGTACCTACTGCACTACGTAATAAATACAAAAAAACTCATATTATCCTATTTTGATCTAACGCAGGAACAGGATACAGTCACTCTAGTGGTAGAAAGCGCTCCTTGCGGCGGCTTTGTGAACCTACGTTTGGCGGGCTTTTCTATTGAAATATATTACAAATTAAACCCCCGCTTTACGATTGACCGATTCAGCTCATTTTTACAACACTTCTTTCTCATGAGTTACCCACGACGTATACCGCGTTTCGTTACAATACAGCAGAAATTACGACCGGTATGAGTATATTAGGAATTTGGGTCCGGAGTAAACCCCCCCTTCTAATGAACCGATTTAGTTTATTTTTACAACACATATTTAACTGTAGATTACCACTACGAATACCGAGTTTCGTCGAAATATACCAAAAATCATGGCTGGAAGTGGCGAATTGGTATTGTGGGTCCGGAGTAAACCCCCCCCCCCTCCTAATGAACCGATTTAGTTTATTTTTACAACACATATTCACCTGTGGATTACCACTATGAATACCGAGTTTCGTCGAAATATACCAAAAATCACGGCTGGTAGTGGCGAATTGGTATTGTGGGTCCGGAGTAAACCCCCCCTTCTAATGAACCGATTTAGTTCATTTTTATATCTCACTTTTCTGTCTATATTACCACTACGAATACCAAGTTTCGTTGAAATATAACAAATATTAGGGCTGACATAGTCAAATTAGTGTTTTGGGTTCGGGGTAAACCCCCCCTTCCGGTGGACCAACTTTGGTGGTTAACGAACTCGTTCAATCGTTTGCTAATTGAATGCTATATACCAAGTTTCGTGACGAAAAAACAAAAACTCTGGCCGCTATCGTGTTAACAGACACATATATATATATATATATATATATATATATATATATATATATATATATAAATTTTAACGGGGGTCATTTTCGGTGTCTACTAGGTAGGATCGATAAAGATTTGAAGACATTTTTCAAAAATTCCGTCATGAGTCCAACCTCAATAGCTTCTTTCCTTTGGAGGAAAGTGCTAAAAGTTTAGTAAGAAGTTAAAGTGTTTTTAATATAATATCTTTTGCTACTTTTAAAATGTTCACTATGTTTCTATTTAGAATCAAATATCTGAAATACTAAATAGCTGAAAAGGACCAAACACTATTTATTATTATTTTTTTTTTTTTTTAAATGCTGCTTGTTTTGTTTCTTATTAACATTATTATCCATTGTACATTATAATATTATTGTAACTATAATTCAATGTAATAATGAGCGATAACAAATAATAACAATTACAAACGAATAAGAACAGATAAACTATACCTTCTTCATTTATATCAAATTCGAATCCATTTTTCCTGAACACTTCTACATTATCCATTAATACACATTCGTTAGCAGCAGTCAACTCGAGGGTCTGAGGGCTGAAACAATAGTAAATTTACAAAGCACAGTACAAACTTATTTAATAAAATAGACTAAATAAAACTTTACCTACTTAACAAGCTTCTGGTTACTAATGACAGTAGTTTTCTGCAGCGTTTCGAAGTTATATTTTTCATCAGTAGCGTGCTGATCAATAATAAACAGATCAGATCCTAATTTTGTAATAATAAAGCCAAGATTGAACTGTCCGATTATCTCCATCTAGACAGAGGAGTAACATCAGTTGATATTATCAGTTCCAAATGTTATATTCAGGAGAATTACTCCTATAAATAAAGTAGATACAACTGAACCAGAGTTCCCCATAATCATAATTATGATTATGATTATAATCACAGGGTTTGGAGATGTATTCCGATTATAATCACAGGGTTTGGACATGTGATTAAAATTCCGATTATAATCACAGGGTTTGGAGATGTGATTATGATTCCGATTATAATCACAGACGCTAGAGAAATGATTACGATAACGATTATAATCATAATTACGAGAGTGATTACGATTAAACTTGTAATGACACCTTTGATTATAATTACACTCGTAATTACAATATTATTCTGAAATTAGGATCGTAATCACAACACTTTTCCATAATTAAAACTGTAATAATAACCTTTCTGCGATTACGAACATATAATATTTTTTTTTCTGTAATTACGCCGGAAAAGTCTCAAACACAACACACATCTGAGCAGGAGAATTGGAACTATTTGCGTCAAGATAATGAGAGTCATAGACATGAAGAGTTGAGACTTTTTCATCCGTTGTTATTACGGTAATTACCAATTAGAATCTGGTAGTAGTATCCTAATTTATAAAAATAAAAGACGTTGGGATTACAGTGGTAATTGCAGAAAAAGTTGAGAATACATTCGTAATCACAGAAAGGTCATTACGATTGTAATAACAGAAAAAATAGTTGTAATTGGAGGTATAATAACATAAACAGCTGTGATTACAGCCGTAATTACAGAAAAGTGTTGTGATTACAAGTGGCTTTTTTTTGTGTGTGTGGCAGTGTAATCTAGATCCCCCCCAAAAAACTAATGTTGAAAAAAAGAGGACAAGTTCCAGGCCCCTCCCAAAAACAGTTTGCCCATCAAAGTTATGATATCCTAGTATTGGACACTTAAGACCTCGTCAAGAAACTAATAATACCCTCTTACTTATTTGTGCTATCCAAATTTGGCCAGTTCACATGATGGGTTTCGGAAAGAATGATGTTTTTCCGGAGGAACAACAAGTAGAAAACGGGCACCTCCCCTGGGAGCGGAGTCAAACACAACTTTTCAGGATTCTTCAATTTTTGCCTTTAATAACACCCTAATGTCCTATCATCCTGCAAAATTTCAAGTCTCTAGCTTCTCGGGAAGTGCCTAATAATTTTGATGAGGGAGTGAGAGAGTCCTATAAATTCCGCATTTCCATCGCCTGTATCTCAGAAACTATTCAATGTAGAATTATGAAGCTTTCCAATTTTACTCACATCTATTAGTATAATACCTGTGTAAAATTTCATATCTTTTTCTTTAACTGGTTCAAAGTTATGAGAGAGAGTAAAAATCGGCTCTAATACGTCGTGTAATATACACACAATGTGCGTAGGCCTGGCGCACTACCGAGCACCTAGATATCGTTATTCTTATTTGTTTTTCTTATAAAAATTTGTATAGATTGATAGTTAATTATAAATTATGGTAAAAAGTAATATCTCACCTTCTGAAATTTATCTTTTGAAATTTCTTTATTGAGCTCATTTTCTGCTTGTTCGTTCTTAGAAGGCTCGATGGTTGCTCGGAATCTCACTGATGGTTCTTCTTCTTGTAATTTCAACTCCTTAGATAAACGACTTTCCATGGCAGCTTTTACTGACTTTAGACTCACTGGAAACACTATAGACTTTATGCCTCGCTCTTCGTACTGGTCATACAATACTGGACATGTAGTAATCCCAGGTTTTTCTTCTGCATCCTTAGCTTTTTCCTCTTCATCTTTAGCGCTGCCCTCTTCATCGTCTCTTACTTCTTGAGAAATACTATCATCAAGTTTATTAACAGAATCACACATCATACTGTCTGGAGGAGTTTTGATATCTTCAGTCACAATTACATTTTCATTTTCTTCATACGACGGCATTTCACTAGTTTCATCCGAACGACTATTGCTTTCTAAAGTAACATCATCAGTAACACTTGAAACATTTTTGTTTTTAATATCACAATGATCGCTTTTTGAATCAAGCACTTCTCTTGCTGGAGAACATTTCTTTTCTTGAGATTGTTCTTCAGGAATCTTTGTCCTCTCAGAATCGTTGCCCACAGAATCACCTTTTTCTAGGGAATCATTACATTTCTCTGCGATGATTGATACATTTCTAGTCCCATCGATCTTTAAACTACTTCTTTTTATACTGAACTCGTCTAATGTTTTTTGAGCTTGGCTTGTCTCAATTTTCATTTCTGAAAACACAAAACAGAAAGATGAAACTTCTGACAATGGTATAATAAAACAATATCAAAATTATGTAAAATTTGACGCCAAGTAACAGTTAGTTATAAATACATAGAGTACACCACTAATCTTGAATATTACATCGGAAAAGGTTTAATACCTACGTTTTTTAGGAATCTCTTCATTTGTTAGAGATTCAAATCTCCTTTTTCCATCAGTTTTATCATTTCTGTGTCTCCATGAATCAAATTTATTTAAATTATTTTTGACTGAAATTTCCGAAAGTCTACTGCTGTTCAAAGACTTGAATGATAACTCATTAGGAGAAAATGTCGATGGAATTTTGTCGAAGAGATCGAGGAGGGAGGACTGAAACAGAATATCTTAACAAACCCTTTGAAAATAACAGAAACTTTATTTAAAAAAGAATAATGTCTTTGTACCTTTACTATAGCTAGAAGCAACTTCTCTTGTGTAAGAAATATCTGCCTTTTGTCAGGTGTTACATTCACATCAACAGCTCCTTTCGTAACACTCATGTTCAAGAATACAAACGGGTATTGGTGCCCGTTGAATTGGTGATAAACTTCATTCACTTGTTTCACAATCTATTCAATTAAAAATGATTTATTTAAAGCAGCCTTTAATGGAGTAAATAGCTCTAAATATTTAGGTTGAATTATATAATTACATATATTTTTTTTTTATAGTCTATATTTTTCTAGTGCGAAAAATATTACTAATCAATGAAGCTAAATAAATAAATAACCCCTTTTTTATTAAAACAACAAAAAATCCATCCTCCTTTTCGATTTGGATCGAGTTGTATCTAACACTGGCGGAGTTAATTTTTTCGAGCTTGACCCAGGTATCCATAATCCGTAACTCTCTTGACACAAATAGTTAATTCCCCCGACAAATATTGATGAAAGAAATAGCTAAAGCTGTCCTCAGTCCTAGCTTAATAGCACCAAGGTCAAAATCCTGGAAAAGTCAGCGGTAGGCAGCTGGTAAACGAGAGAGGAGGGTTGGACTGCTGTACAAGTCCTTCGTTCCCGGGGCACGGCAGCTCTCGACTGCTAGTCAAGTCCACCTTTAGAGACGCACAGTGCGTCTCGACTTCTACATAAGTCTTTAGTAAGGAAAGGGTCAAGAGAGGAACACCACTAGTATCTTTATACCTTTGAAGGCTCACAAGGTCTTGAATTGATGAAGTAAAACTGCCTATCGTTGGCCGCTCTTCCCGCTCCGTGAGCACAGGATGATATGTAGCCTTCCAGCTTGAACATCGAGCAATCTTCAGGGCTCAGCTTTAACTCTTCAAGTACGTCATCTGAAGGAATCTTCTCTTTCATTTCAAGGAGGGAATTCAACTGGAAACAAATGTTTATTAACATCCAAAAAAGAACTAATTCTTTTAAACTTAACTTTATTTTTTTCTTCATGGTGTAGTAGGCTGTTCAGTTCTTAGGCCTCGGGTAGGATACGAGTGATAAATGATAAGTGTCAGAGCAATGTCACTCACATTAATGTTAAGCTGGAGTGCAGTATGAATGAGGGAGGACTGGCTACAATAGGATTGAACGACGGGGCAAGGCCACTTCCAGGTTCCAGCCTGTCGCTCATCACTCAGCCCAGACATTATACTTTGCTTGTCGCTCACCCAAACGTTATATTTTGCTGGCTACAACAAAGGCTACAGTCTTAACCGTTTTCAATGCATTTTTTAAAAAATGAAAGCTAATATAATTTAGAAAAACGTTGTCTAGTCAGATTTTTGTTTTCCTTGTTTATTTAATTATTTGTAAAGAAGATAAATTCGCAAAATTTTACAATTGGACATAAAATAACGTTTAATTTCTCATCTAACCTAATATCAGCACTGATATTGTTGAAATTAAACATGCAAATCCTGATTAGACTTGGAAAAAATCAGACTGACACATCTTCATAAAACGTAAATTTATCTTAATTCAACAATGAGATTAAATTTTGATTGCTGCTCTCAGTTATATTCGAACTTTTGACGAGTGAACATGGCAGAAAAGAGTAAATTGAATGATAATGAATGTGAGCTTTTAATTTCGTAAGTGCAAAGTAAGGAATGACAGACACAGTGATTTTAAAAATATTATTATAACCAAGAAACTATGGGAAGAGGTTGGAAATACATTAAATTTGCAAGGTAAGATATTTTTATTAACTAAGCATTTAAAATATGTATTATTTTAATTAATCTTTTAATTTAAAAAAGTATATTGGAGTACCTGATAACAGAGGCTAAAGGAAATTACCACCCAGTCGCTCTATTGTAGCCGGCTCTGCTCTGTTGACAACGCTATGTCGCACGTATCATACCAGGGGCCTTAAGGGGTTACTCCCCTTAAGTAGTTAATAGATTTTTAAAAACATCTATTCATCTACCCACAAAGAAAATCTTAAGGTGGTCTTTTGTATAATTTTTAGGAGTTTCATTTCCCGGTTTCAATATTAATTTAAGTGGTGATGTTCCAAACATTTGGTTCATCAATAATCCTTTTTTGTTAGAACCTACGAGTCCAAGATATGAAGAAATAAAAAGTATTGTATTTTAATAACATATTTCCTTCATTATTATTATTTTGATAATATGGTGTTCCTGTTTTTCACGTTGGAGTAACCCTCCATCATAGGAGTTTATTTGAAAGTATGTGTGCCATCCTTATACTTTGGTGTTGTGTTTGATATTTAATTATTCATACTGGTTTTATATAACTGAGGCAAATATTTTTTTATATAAATATATGTGCCATTTTTTAATCATACTTGACTTGAAAATAATAAAAAAATAAAATTCCATTATTTATAACCCTAAATCTAAAATATGAATATAATTATAAAACAGAATAATTTCACAATTGGTTTAATATTGCAGTAATATCAGAATCACACACAAAAAAAAGTGGTCATTTCCAAAGACGCCATACATATATTCTTATGAAAAAATTGATAGATAGATGAATAGAAAATATGTTGCTTATTACTATATGTACACAAATACATATACAGGGTGATTCAGGTCTAAGTAGCCAAACTCTAGGACGTGATTCTATACATAACTTCCAACAAAACTATCCAAGATAATTAAATTATTTTTATGCCATCATAAAATAGACAAAATTTACTTTAAAAATACAGTAATTCAATTTACCCGAACCATTATTAAAAGATACTTTCTGGACGTCCAATAACGCACTTCTGTTTTTATCAATGAATCAGAGTTTTTTCGCGATTTTTTTTCTCAGCCCTCTAACGGACTCCAGATTCAATACTTACACAAAAACTTCTACTTTTAGTAAGCATTAAATCCGTGCAAATGAAGTGATTGAGGGGTTAATGGAACAATTGGCTCCCTTCTTTCTCAGCCCTCTAACGGACTCCAGATTCAATACTTACACAAAAACTTCTACTTTTAGTAAACATTAAATCCATGCAAATGAAGTGATTGAGGGGTTAATGGAACGATTGGCTCCTTTTTTTCAAAAAAATGTGGAATGTAGTTTTGTTTTACTTTTTTGTGAATGAACTTTTTTGTTGGAAATTATGTCTACAATTACCTCCTAGTGTTTGGCTACTTAGACCTAAATCACCCTGTATAAACAAACATTTACAATATATGCATAATTGTATATTAATATTTGAACAGTTATATTTTGGAAATTATTTTGATTCGTTTAAGAGGTTGGAGTATAGTGTTGAGATATGGACTATGTTAGTACGTGTTTTATAGTCAACTCTATGTTACACTCTAAACATATTTTTTTAAATAAATTCTAGATTGTTGAGAGTTTACAACATAAAGTTTAGAAGAGGAATTAACTTTAATATCCTTTGTAACAATCTTTTAACACTAGATATACCAGACCTGGTACTGGTATAAATGTCAATAACAAAAAATATATTTGTTACTAAAATATATAAAGCAACATTAAGTTCATTAAATGTATTCTCTACTTATAGGTACCAAAGTCATAACATCATTTAGGAAAGCAAATGTTATATGTAGTAGGAATTTTGAATTGAAATTGCACGACCAGTCAAAATGACTGCTCTGGTGTTAATGAATGTGTACACATACATAATATGAGTATTCATAATTAAAAGATAATACATTTTAATAAAATAGCATATAGTATTTCTCTAACCTGTTTAGCCCCAAATATACAAGAAATATTCTCCTTCACACTCTTGCATCCTTGTGTAGACAAAAATGTTGTCCGAGCGCCTTTCTTTGTCTGATTGCTACAGCTAATCCTGAAATGTCAATAGCAGCATTAGAATATCATTTAATAATTAGCAAGCATTACGTCTAGCACATATTTGAAAAATTGCAGCTAAACGTTGTTCTGGTGATATTTGATGCACTATATGATTCGGTCTCTTCAGGAGAATTGATTGACACGAAATAAACTTCCTGCTTCAGGATTCCCCATAAAAAGTTTTTCATGGGTGTCGTCAGGTGTTCGGGGTGGCCAAGATACTATTTCTCCATGTTCAATCCATCCTTGTGGATAATTTATGTTCAGCCATTTATGTTTTTTAATTTTTCAAGTGAAAAATACGGTCCCACAAGTAATCTGCTCCAAATTACATGCCTAAACGCTTAAAGCAAATTCATTCTGAACACGGGATTTTCATGAGACCATACATGATCATTTCTTTGGTTCAAGATTCATTCCTCTTGTAAAGGTCATCGGTCCATATTATTTTCAATTAAAATAACTTTTCACCGCTAATTGTTTCAAGAAAACCAAATACTAAAATTCAATCTCTAGACATAATTTTAAAGTAATAAATTCTACCCTTTTTGAAAGTGGTACGGGTAGCAATTATCACCTTTCAAAGTTCACCTTATTGCCTGCCGTGATATTCCTAATGCAGCTGATGCTCTTCGGATGCTAGTCTCAGGATTGTTATCGAAGTGGCATTATTCTTCGAAAATCTGCTCTTAATGCTCCCTGGAATTAGTCGCCTTCATTATGAAGTAAGAATGAGTTAGTCTCTCGTAGTCTATTAAAATTTAACAAAAAGACTCATAGGCACTCTTCTATTTGTGAATCGACACGCAAACTCTTGCACCACTTCTAAAGCATAACTGTTGCAGAAACCATACAGGAAAACTATATCAGCATCAAGAGATTGACTTTTAGTCATTGAATGAATAAATGAATAGCCTTTATTGTGCGATGATAATAATAATAATAATAATAAACAATAATAATGATACTTCTTTGAAGAAAATAAATTAATTTTTCCGCACAGGCCTCCCTTTTCGGGGTAATGGTCTACGCTTCCCTTGAGTGACCAGTTCTTCTACAAAAGCGGGGTGTGTAAAGGTCTCCTTCAGTAACTTCTTCCATACTGCCCTGTCCCTAGCTTTCCTCCACCAATGAGGGCCAACCCATTTCCTGAACATATCCCTCCATCTCTTCTTCTGCCGTCCTTGGTTCCTCTTCCTCCCATATGGTGTCCACTCCGTTATCTCTGAGGTCCATCTTCCATACTGCCCTGTCCCTAGCTTGCCTCCACCAATGAGGGCCAACCCATTTCCTGCCATATCCCTCCATCTCTTCTTCTGCCGTCCTTGGTTCCTCTTCCTCCCATATGGTGTCCACTCCGTTATCTCTGAGGTCCATCTTCCATACTGCCCTGTCCCTAGCTTGCCTCCACCAATGAGGGCCAACCCATTTCCTGCCATATCCCTCCATCTCTTCTTCTGCCGTCCTTGGTTCCTCTTCCTCCCATATGGTGTCCACTCCGTTATCTCTGAGGTCCATCTTCCATACTGCCCTGTCCCTAGCTTGTCTCCACCAATGAGGGCCAACCCATTTCCTGAACATATTTCTTCATCTCTTCTTCTGCTGTTCTTGGTTCCTCTTCCTCCCATATGGTGTCCACTCCGTTATCTCTGAGGTCCATCTTCCATACTGCCCTGTCCTTAGCCTGTCTCCACCAATGAGGGCCAACCCATTTCCTGAACATATCCCTCCATCTCTTCTTCTGCCGTCCTTGGTTCCTCTTCCTCCCATATGGTGTCCACTCCGTTATCTCTGAGGTCCATCTTCCATACTGCCCTGTCCCTAGCTTGTCTCCACCAATGAGGGCCAACCCATTTCCTGAACTTATCCCTCCATCTCTTCTTCTGCTGTTCTTGGTTCCTCTTCCTCCCATATGGTGTCCACTCCGTTATTTCTGAGGTCCATCTTCCATCCCTCTGTCTTAGCAAGTGTCCAGCCCACTTCCACTTTAGTCTTCTGCAATGGAGTCCCACATCCGTCAAACCAGTCATTGCTCTTAGCTCTGTGCTTCTTAAACGGTCGCTCCTTTTTGTCTTTGTGATTCCTCTTTCAACAGAGTCCTGCCAAACTAATAATTTATTTTCGTCTCCATTCTTCAAAAACCACGACTGGGCACCTTAAGTAACCACTGGGAGGATACAAGTATCAAAAATGTTCTTTTTTGTGAATCGACACGCAAACTCTCGCACCACTTCTAAAGCATAACTGTTGCAGAAACCATACAGGAAAACTATATCAGCATCAAGAGATTGACTTTTAGTCATTAGTTTTTTTATACAATTTGCAATGACAATTTATTTCCATTAAAAATGTAAATAAGTAAGTACAAAAATGAAAACTTGTTTCCTTTCTTTTTTTTCGATTTTCTCCAAAACAAAGCAAAAACTAGCAAGTCTCTAAAGGACTTTTTGTCTTAGTTTTTCGGTCCCCGTTACGCCCCAGAAGTTCTGCCATTTAAATTCGGGACCCCCTTTATATATACATATATATGTATGTTTGGTTCTCTAGCAAGTGGAGTGTATATGGAGAGGCGGATATTATCCCTAGGTGCTGAGCCAAATCGCTGAATGGCAGGTATACTGCCACTAATGTGAATCGTAAAATATGTTGTCCTCACCAATTTTGAGTCACTCGACAGCGACAAGCTGTGCACTGAAAGGAAGAGATCACTCTTCACTTTGATGTCACACTTTGGAGACACAGTTCTCTCAAGATAATGAATATATCCTGCTTGTATCACACACAAAACATTGCTCGCATGGAGCTTAGAGAACACACACTGCACATAGAGTCGTACGGGAGCACACACAACTCCTCTTGGGGTCTCAGAATACACTGCTACCCGATCACATCCAGTCAGGCTTTAACACATTCATTGCCCACTAGTTAAGCGGTATCTTTGCGAGGGGCCCACTCGTTTTTTTACGCGAGTCAAGGCAACCGCTAGGCGGGTGGCAGGCCCGGTAGGAGAGACCGGATGCACCCGCTAGGCGGGTGCTGGGCAACGAATGTGTTAAGCTCAGCCATAGAGGTCACCCCATTGGGGTGCGATTCACATAGTATTATACAATGTATATGTATGTATGGACTACTATTATTTCGACCTGTGCCATATTTATAAAAAAAAAAAAAAAAAAAAATATATATATATATATATATATATATATATATATATATGTATATGTATATACATATATATATATATATATATATATATATATACACATATATGTATATACACACATATATATATATATATATATATATATATATATATATATATATATATATATATATACATAAATATGTATATACAAATCTGAACAACCGTTATTTTCGAGATCTATGGGTTCTGAAACATAAAATTTTCTAGCCGGCACTTCCTGATTGCGTCATAAGGTCAACCTCAAAAGTAAGTTTCCTCCCTATGGAGAGAGAGAGGAACCATGCTAAAAGCCTAAAATATTAAATATCTAGAAAGCGGGTAATTTTTAGATAAGGTAATAAGGGCTTAAAATTGTCGGTTTTGACCAAAACTATCACCTCACGATGGTTGGGTCAACTTACCAGTAACCCTGTTTACATGACCTTCTGCAAATTTTAAAATAATTTAACGAGAACAAAGGGTCACAATCTTTTAATAAACTTACTTGACCCCAGTAGAGACAAGGCAATAAGCCGAGAGGAGCTGAGTCATTTTGTTGAACTCTCTCTTCAAATTCTTGTGAAATTCCTTTTGTCGAACTGGAAGAGTGCTGAACAAGTTAGCTAATGAAACAGTTGTGCCCACCTGGAGTGGAAAATTTTGTTAGAAACCATCAGAATTTATTATAAAAACCATTTTATGAAATATCTGAATAGTTAGTACCTGCCGAGCATGCTGTTTTTTCTCAATTATCTGACCATTTTTGTCAAAAATTAACGAAGTACCACACTGCTCGCTTTCATGCCTCGTTATGACGGATAGCTCACTGAGAGCACATAAAGAGCTCAAAGCTTCTCCTCGGAAGCCAAACGTTTCCACTGACACTAGGTCGGAGAAGTCTCTAAGCTTCGATGTGTGGTGTTTGAGAGCTGGAATAATAATAATTCAGAAATAAAAATAAAATGACCACCATAAAATAGACTTATCAGAGAATCAAAGAGTAATTACTTCAATTAAAACAAATTAACGGATGAATTAAATTGAATTGTCTTAATTATTTTATATTAAAGCACTAGCTGAATACCCGTGCTTCGTCACGGCAGATAAGTAGTTATTTTCTTGCATTAAATAATGTATCATCAAAATTAAGTCTACTACATAATTTTGTGCAGTTTATTATAGCACAGCTGTCGTCATACTACATGTTCTTCATCAATTGATAAGTAATCAAAGCATGTTTCTTGACATTGGGGCGCTCTGGACCAGTGTCAGGAAACAGATAGCGTAGAGATAACCCATTATCTATAGGTTAGCAGTAACAGCAGTTTAACCAGTACAGGTTAAAATTGGTTGTCAATAATAAATGTAGACAACATTTAAAAATTTATGTTTCCAATATGTCATTTGGAAACACCCATTACATTTGCCAAGAAGTGTTCTGACTGGGGATCCTGATGGGTGAGGAGGCTGTCCAAAGGTTCAGGATATTATTACCTCGGATGGACCATAACCAGGTATAGCGTAAACTCTATTAGGGACAAAATCACAGTTTATTGCTAGTAATTCAAGGTCTGCCATCATAGTGTAAATTAACCGCAATCTATTTGTCAAATACCACTCACTCACTCATCTATCAACGCCCAGCCCAAACCGCTCGACAGAAAATTTTGAAATTTTGCATGGACACTCCCTATATAACGTAGGCGCTCGCTAAGAAAGGATTTTTTGATATTCATATTTTTAAGAATTTTTAGGGGGGTTTAAAGTTTGAGTTCGTTAGAGAGGGCAAGCCTAGGCAGCCTGCGTTGCTAGGACGATAAAGAACAGCTGTTACCTTACATTATCTACCTCATAGTTTTATTTCTAATTGAGGTTAATTTCAACTATGATGGCAGACCTTGAATTACTAGAAATTAACTGCCCTCATAGAGTTTTAATTGCGTTTCTTTTCTGCCTGTCCCCGTCAGATAGGCTTGCCATATTTTTGGAGAGTTAAACTGAGACACATTAATATGGGATGGGAATACCAGGGGGGGGGGGATAAAAAGAGTACAAATTATAAGCAAAATGGTTGGTGAGTTTTAAGCCTAGCAACTAACGGGAAGGGGGAATCCTGGACTGTTAGTCTACCCAAACCTTAAAAATAAGAACGGAACTTTTTTTGCTACTTGATTTTCTTAAAACAATCTCTCAGCCAAATAGTAGTGTCTGGCAGCTGGCAGCGCTGTGCAGGTAGTTCCAGCATTTTACAGTTAGATTACTTCTCATTTCTTTGACACTGTGAGCAGTAGTAAAAATGTTAATTGTAGAAAAGTAACCGATTTAAAAAAGATTCTTATAAACATGAATTCATTACTTTTTACATCTTACAGCCTTTTCTGGGACATTGATAAAACTGGGCGGGACACCGAAACAATTGCAAAATCCCGGGACAGTCCCGGTCAAACCGTGATGTATGGCATATTCTTAGGTTTTTCAGGCGAGGTAATAATATCCGGAACCCTTGCACAGCCTCCTCGCCTATAACCTTGGTAATACTCGTAAATATATTGGGTGTTACCATATGACTTCTTGGAAACATAAACTTTTAAATTTTAATACCCATTGAATAAAATATAGTATGACGGGAACCGTGCTGTAATAAACTGCACAGAATTGTATAGTAACGTAATTTTAATGAAACATTATATAACGCAATAAAATAACTACTTATCTGCCGTGACGAAGGACGGGTATTCAGCTAGTTAAAAATAATACTATGAAATATATACAGTACAATAACAGCTGGTCTGTTATCGTCCTAGCAAGGCATGCCCACCAACTAAAAATTCAAACCCCTCTAAAAATACTTAAAAATTAGAATATCAAAAAATCCTTCCTTAGCGAGTGTTTCCGTCCTAAAGGGAGTGTCCATGGAAATTTTAGTGGCTCTATCACGTTTTAGTAATCCTAGCAGCCTGTATGCTTGATCAAAATTAAAATTATTGGTAAAACTGAAGGAGTGTCCTCAGCACTGATTTTTTTCAAATTTTGCACTATAACGTATTTTGATGCATCAAACACGAATCCGTTAAAAAAAAAGTTGCTCTCAACTAGGAAAGAAGTTATTAAGCACTAAAGTTCACTGTTATGAAGGTTATAAAAGTTGGCGTAAACAGCGTATTAATAAACATGCATATTAAGAAGAATGTCTTGAACGACTTTTGGGCAGACATGTTTTGCATTTCCGCTCGCTCAAGAAGATATCAAAACTCTAGTCAATCCAACTCGCTGTTATGGATAGAATTCTGATGTTATGGAGGTTATAAATAGTTTATCAACATTTCAAATGAGAGTTCTTTGTTTCCTAATGTTAGATGTCTGCGCATGCGCATGTTTACAAATACACTACGCCAACTTTAACCTCAATAAGAGTGAACTTTAGTGCTTAATAACTTCTTTCCTAGTTGAGAGCAACTCTTTTTCTCTAACGGATTCGTGTTTAATGCATCAAAATACGTTATAGTGAAAAATTTGAAAACAATCGGTGCTGAGGACGCTCTCCTTCAGTTTTACCAAATTATTAAATTAAAATTAAAAATCAAATATACTTATCACAATAAAACTATCAGACTAAATAAAACTGAGATGAATTAAAAACTACTTACTAAGGCCCTGGAAGTTTGATGGATGTACTCCTGAACCATTGTCCGTCACTTCGACAAGTTCGCTCCCATATTCCTTGAAGCGGACATCAACTACTGTAGCACCAGCATCAAGACTGTTTTCTACAAGTTCTTTAACAGCTATAGCTAAGCTTAACACAACCTGGTCAAATTCAGAATTTTAGTTAAACAAATAATTGTTAACATCCAACATTTGCTTTTAGGTAATTATTGACTACACAGTAAAAAATTAGAAGAAAAAAAATTCACTTTAATTGAAGGTGAATTCAATAGAAATGAAGTATAACAATTTTTTTGTTCTAAAATTTGGTTCGACAACCTTAAAAAAATAATAGAGTAAGAAGTGGTTTTGAAAGAAGAATAGCAGAAATATTACAAGACAATGAAACTGACAGTTTCATTTTGCAGATATATTTATTTTGTTTGACTTAAAATAGTCTATTCATTATTTTAATAATGTTTAAAAAATGAAGAGAATAAGCTGTACTGTCTCGACTTTGTATTGGTCATTCCCTGCTTGCTGATACCAAATGACAAAACCTCCCAGACTAGTTTTTGAACATTACAACGAAACACTTACAATAAAACATATGACGACGAACTGCAAAAGGCGAGGACTTTTAGACATACAGGTGGACTTGATTGAACTTCTAACAGATTGTAGGCATCTTATTGAAGGATTAATTGAACATCTTAAAAAGGCTACGCACACACAATATTTAATTTGTTTTATATAAATAACTTCCTGTATATTAAAGTTTTCCTACTTGCATTCTCTTTTTCTTTTTCTTTGTTTTTAACAATAGATGTATTTATTTCTTTTTTTGTTATATTTTAATTTTGGTTTTGCATTTCTTTTAATGACTAATGTTTTATCCTTCAGACTCAGGATAATCTATGATAATTGAAGAGCTCAGGGAATGAAGGGGCTAAGTCACTTTTTACAAATTTTTCAGGAAAGCCTTTTTAGATTTAAAGACTCAAAACTACTATATCAAGCTTGTTTTTGAAAGATACACTTTATATAAACTTTGAACAACATTTTTATTGAATGAATGTACTACAGTATAAACATAATAAACATAAACTGAAAAACTGTGTGTGTTGAACTAATAAGAACATATGATAGAAAACAAATGACATATATAGAAAACAATTGACATATGATAAACACAATTAACATATGATGTTGCTACAGTTTCCTAGATATCATTTATTGATTTTATCATTGAAACTAAATCATTAAGCATATAAGTGGAGCTTTTCAATTTAAAGTTTTGTTGTTTTCTCCTATAAATATATCTAGGAACTTGTAAAAAGGGCACCAAGAACTGGTTAAAAAGGGGCTAAGTCAGCTAATCACTGGGAAAAAAGGAGGCAAGTCTGCACTATTTTGATAGTATATTAATCTACTCGCCTAATTAATAATGTTTTTACAGAAACTTTTGTACTTGTATACATTATTCTATTCAAAAGGTATTAGCAATATTCATGTTGGATACAGTGGTGTGAATTCAGTTTTCCTGATAAGGCAAACATGATAGATATTCTTTGACATATTCCTCACAAAATTTGAAGATATCTGACATCTTCAAATTTAGCCTTCGATATCGGAATTAAATCTGAAAAAACAACTGCTTGTAGATAAGCTGCTAAGACAACCTTTCTTCTAACATCAGCTTCCATCATAGCTGACTTGCCCCCTTCTTTCCCTGTAGCGCTCAGATTTAGCCCTTTCTTTTCCTGCACAGTAAATTCTTTTTGTTTATTTAAAGGGACTAGCCTCGTTTTTTACCTGTGCCGATTTTACACAAGATATTATTCCTATCAAGCTACCGGATGCCGTGCTTAAATCAATTTCGATTTTTTTTTACTTAGTCCCTTTTTTCCCTGTACCCTTCAATTGTGAATCAATCCTCAATCTCATGTAGCAGATGTAATTTTTGCTAAAAGATATTCAAAAATTACAAAAGTTATTTTTCTTTCAGAGAAGGGTTTTCTAGTCCACTATGGTAAAGACGATTCAACCATCCAACTAGGATGGTGTCTAACCATTTCTCAAGAGGATTAATAAATGATTGATAAATCTTCCCTTGCAAACTTCTTGGACATGCGATTCAATCTGTTTGTGTATAAGAGATTTTAAAACTTCTCCGGCTAATCTTTCAAGAAGTTCCGATTGAATAAGTATCCTGTTGGTGGTATTGAAATCGTGTATTATAGAGTCACAACGGCATTGCTCAATTCCTGAGCAGTCTCCACATCTGTCATCCTCTCCAGATTCATTCAAATCAGAAAATGGGACCACGTTTATAATTTCTTGCGTAATTTCAATATTACTGACTTTTATTTTTATTTCATTTGATTTATTTCTCTTAATTAAGAAATGAAGCCACAACTGATAACCCTACAGGGTAGTGTAGGGCCAACAGTTGTTTCTTCAACAAGAAATAAATAAAATAAAAACTAACGGTTCATGGATGAATGAAATATGTTCATTAGCTTATGTTATCCTATGATCAAGAGAAAAAAGTATAATATAAGATGAAAAATTCAAAATATATTTTTTATCATTAAGAGACTTGGTAAGAAAAATATTAATGAGTTATTTTTCCTCAATGTATTACAGAGAAGTCCAGTAAAAATTCAAAATATTGATACAACTTTTTATTTATTTCATTATTTTTTTCAGAGAGAAAATTGGTTTTTCCCTTTTTAATACATCTAAAAGTTTTTGTTTCCTAAAAAAAAAATACCATGCTGAGCGTATGTTTGTGTTATAAGTGTTCATATAAGTTTGCATTACGTACAAATTGTAGTGTCTATGTTTAAGCTGTCGTTAATGTCCGTTGATAAGTGTTTTAGAGATAAAGTAAAATTACATTGTTTACACAGTATTATCTCTTGTTATACCATTAAGTTAGGGTGGGTTAGTCATGTATGTCAAATTTGAAGTATTGTAAAGAATACTTCTTCTCTTTGAAGCAAGAGTTCCATACAAAATTAAGATGGATTAAAATCATGCAATGGTATGCAAAAACTCAAATCTTAAAAGGAAAAAATGTTTTTACAAAAATAAACCAAATTAATTAATCATTTTTAAATGTTCAATCTATCATAAAATCACCACAATATACAATAGTTGCATGTTATTGTAGAAGAATAATCAACACAGGAAGCTGACATGAGAATCATTCTACCATATCATCATGCAATGGTATGCAAAAACTCAAATCTTAAAAGGAAAAAATGTTTTAGTAAATAATATAGTGGTAGATTTAAAGTAAATCAAACTTGGTACACTTAATCATTACATGACAATTGTTCATTATTCCTTTTATTAGAAGGTATTCAGAGAATAAAGCAGATATGGAAAGCACCTTCCATGAATTATAACCATTTCTATTACAGCTGCCATGAAGGTATTATTGTATAATTCTCTTGTTCAATAAAGACAAATTTTTTTTCTTGAAATAAACATTGAAACTACAACATAAATAATCCCAATAAAACACACCTGTCCAGAACATATCCTATGAACTGTAGTTTTATCAATAGCCTTGATATCTGCCATCTATGTCACCGTCTTCTTTATGATAAATAATTTTTATTTATTTCTTCTAAAAAGAAGAAATTAAATCTTGATTCATTGAGTTCGCATGATATTTTAATTTCTCCCGCGAAAGTGATAACAAGTGATAAGAATACAACGCTCTAAGACAAAGAGTAACCTTTAGTGCCATTGAAGTACAAAGAGAACCTAAGAAAATATTACGTCATGTCACCTCAGGGCTCTGAAGTGAAGAATATTGTCGAATTTCTTCTCAGGATATGTTTAAGAATGAGGTAACTACCTAAAGATGTCATGCGTCTCGAGCAGTAATGGAAATATATCATGCTGTTTATTTACTGAGATGAAATACCATAAGATAAATTTATCGTTGTGTAAAACAAGTGGGTCTCAAAACTCATTCGTGCATTACTCAACATGGGCGTTTATACGGGAGGGGGCTAAGGGGACAGCTAGCCAAGGAGTAAAATTGAATCACCAGCAAACTCTTTTTGAAATGGCGGGTGACGCAGAGGAAGTTTAAATGGCAGGACGGTGTTGCGCAAGATGTCTGCAACCTACTGGGACTTCGGATTTGGAAGGCAGGTGGAACAGGGATGATTGGCAAAGGCTGATATTGAAAACCTAGAGTCTGAAAGGCTAATTACGAAAATGCTTGATTCTAACGAGTGGTAGAGCACTGGACTAATAAGCTGGAGGAGCTGAGTTCAAATCCCACAAAGCACTAAAGGTTGTTTCTTCTAGTGTCTTCGTTCATGGGTTGAATTCGGCCTCCCTGACCGTCCCTAGGCCAAACAAGCCTTTAAATAATTTATTAATGGGTACCTTGGTGCTAATGACCCTAGCATTCGAAGCAGCATGGGGAAAATTAGGCGATCGGAGCATAATATTGACCACACTATATCCCTAGTGTGCCGTGTGGTCATGAATCAGATACCTCTATATAGTATCTGTCCCTCAGGGCCCTCGTGGTCTCTTACGGGGCAGATTAACAGGGGTTATTTTTGGTAACATTTTTCAAGAATTCTTTCAAGAGTGCAACCTCATAAGCTACATTCCTTCGAAAAGGGCTAAGAAATATATTCATGATAAATAATATGAAAAAAAATGTCATCCAATGATATTGATTTGTTTGAACAAAAAAAATCCTGAATAACGATTCCAATATGGAAAAACAACAAATGTTAAATACAGATTAAGTCAACTGGTTAAACGAAAAATTAAAAGAGCAATGAGTGTTTATGTGGCGGAACAGTTTTTAAATATGCGAAAAATAAGATTTTTCAACTAAAGCCCCGATAAATTTCAAAGTTAAAACCCCTTTTTTATCTCTATTACAAGAAATTATTAAATAAATAAATAAAAAGGAAAGAAAAATTAAGATTTAAATACCTTAAACTCTAAAGTCGATTTTCTCAAAACTATGTATCTCAAATCGGGCGATACGCTTGCGCTTTAAATTTTCATCCAATCAACTTCAAATTTGAACTGCGTCTTCCTAATGATATTTGCTAGTACGTAGGATATTTTCGATTTATTGAATTATAACTATTTTATGTTTGTATTATAACGATGGAAGTTTTAATAGAAAATGAAGAATGTTTTCACCAAAATTAATATTTCTTAAAATTCCTACGTTCTTTACAAGATTTTACCTTCGTCTTTCAAAATCATTTTAGTTTTTTGTTCTAGATTCAAAATTGTCGCCAGCCGACTATCGCCTGTGAAAAAAAGAGGATTTCGATTCGTCAGAAAAAGTGCCGTAATTTTGTTTTCGAAGAATTAAAAAAAATTTTGGGGGGGAGGGGGGTTACTTTAATATCCCATATAAAACTCATAACATAAATAATTGAAAAATATTGATTTGTTTTTTATTCATAAATTGGAGAAAATAATTTTTATTTTGATCACACAAGGTAGTACTAACCCTTAACTAACTTGCTGTATAAGTAAGTACTATTAGTACTTACTTCAGAGCCGCCACATCTCAGAGCCGGGCCCGGGACCAGATCACGGGCCCCCTTCTTAAAGCCGGGCCCAACTTCTCAGAGCCAGACTGAAAATTCTAGTACTTTGCTATAGGGCTTTGGACATTTTAAAATTATTATCATCTTGCGTTTTGAGCGAAATGAGAATAAAAGCCGACAATCGGTGCAGCAAAGGTCACTTTCGGTACTTGTAGTTTTATTACGACTCCTAATGAAATATACAATTCTGGGACTGCACTTGTTTTGTCGTTTATGTACATTAATAAAAAATATAGATCCCATTCCAATAAATATAGGCTACGCCCATCTATATTTCTAAACCCCATTCTTTTTACCAGCTCTTAACCTATACATTTTTTCTAATTAGTTAGGCCCGGCCCGGGCCCCCACGGCGCCCAGGCCCGGGACAACTGTACTCGGCTTTCCCCCCCCCCCCCCCCATGTGGCGGCCCTGACTTACTTATAGAGCTCCTGTGTGACGTACATTTTTTTATTAATTTCTTCATATAATTAATGTGATTTCTTTTTTAAATTTGTATTATTATTTTTATGTCTTTGCGCCATTAATATAAAGTATTTTATTCTAAGTTTGATGTAGTTCTCGTACTTCCCTCAATGGAGTTTGTTAACTGACAATTCACCAAATAATGATTTTTTTTTTTCTGCTTAAAACCAATATTATGCAAAAACAATTTCTTTGTGCATATTTCTCAAGACCTATTAATCAGTAAAATAAATTGGGAAATAATGAAGCGTTACAAGAGCGATTTCTCAACAGTTTTGGCCTGCTTGACCTTTACTAAAAATACAGGGGTTTAATGATTGCGCTGGGCATGCGCTTATCATGCCGTTCAGGGGAAGGCTGTCGTGTTTTGATTGCAATACTGATAACAAATATTACATAAATTTCTCGAAATGAAGGAAAATTAGAACAAAGTATCTAAAAATAATACTCATGGATTAATACAAAGAAAACAAAATTCTGATTCTGAATCTATAAAACAACTTTTTTCGGAGAGCTGTAAACAATGAGAAATAAGAGACCAACATTTCCATTCTTCTTATTGTAAGCAAACGTTTTCAGGAACTTGAACCTATTTTGAATCCCATGCAATGATCCTTCTTCAGCCGAGACTTGTTCCTCGGCTGTGCTGGGAAATAAGTTATATTGCATTCCGCTCATATGCATTTCTAAACCATTTTCATATTTTACGATAAGAAAATATATAAATCAGATATTAAAGAAAATGTAACAAAAATAAGAAACTTCACATGGGTGAAAGTGTAATATTTTCTTTCTTACTCTTTTTCAAACATAAAAAAATGTATGTATGCTGGTTTCAATAAGTGTAGAATTCTCTGTAATAATCAAATTCCCTTCCTGTTTTGAAAACTAAAAGCATTTTTTTTTTTTTTTTTTTTTTTTTTTTTTTTTTTTTTGCCTTTTCTGGAAATCGGTTAAAGATATACATATTAGGAAGTGGTTCAATAGCCTAAAAGTGTTTGCATATGGGGAGTGTTTTCATAGCCTGGGAAGTAGTTTCATAGCCCAGGAAGTGCTTCTTATAGCCTGGGAAGTGTTTTCATAGCCTGGAAAGTGGTTTCATAGGCCAAGAAGATGTTCTTATAGCCCGGGAAGTGGTTAAATAGCCTAGGAAGTGGTTTCTATAGCCAAGGAAGTGGTTCTATAGCCTAGGAAGTGGTCTCATAGCCCAGGAAGTGGTTTTTATAGCCTGGGAAGTGTTTTCATAGCCCAAGAAGTGGTCCAATAGCCTTGGATGTGGTTTCATAGCCTAGGATGTGATTTCTTTCAATTCAAATGTGAAACAGCAATATTCGGAGGATTCGGGTGCAATCTTTCTTCGGTGAGGTGTATCTTTTCTCCCTATCCGTGGCCTGGGTTCCGCCGGGTGCGGTCCTGCCGTGACAAAGCTGTACTCTCTGGACTGTCACAGTCCCGGGCTCTGGAGATTATGGACGCCCTCCTGGGGGAGGGGGCGAGCTTTGAATTTTGAATTTAATGAAATTTAAACAATATATTTAAAATTTATTTAGGAAGTTATTTCCTTTCGTTGGGTCCTCATGACCTCCCGTGGTTGAATACACCCTTAAATCCGATAAAAAAAAGTTTCTAGGTTAGTGACAGATTAAAGAAGACACCATCTTTAATGACATTATTATGAATAGATATGTCTTCCTACCTTACCTAGCTCCATTAGGTTTTTGTTTTAAAATTAATGTTTTGCTTTTCCTTAGTTATATATAATCCTTAGTTATACATTTTATATATTTAAAAACTGCACGTTTGTAGATATGTATGTTTACTTTTATACACAACTATTTCACATTCAATATATAATTGACATTAGAAAATGTAAGAAAGATTATTAAGATCTTATTTTGTTTTATAAGAAATTAGAATTGTGTAGGCCAGTGTGCCTACCTTAATATGTCACAATAAAACGACCAAATCGCTCCGTTGCGGACTTGTAAATGTAATAAATAAATAGACACACATCTCCCGACGCCCAAGAAGCCAGAGTTTGGCATAATTTTATTTATAAATAAAAATACGAATTTATTCGTACTTCATATATTTGTAAATACGAATATAAATAAATTCGTACTTCATATATTTGTAAATACGAATATAAATAAATTCGTACTTCATATATTTGTAAATACGAATATAAATAAATTCGTACTTCATATATTTGTGAATACGAATATAAATAAATTCGTATTCATAAGTGTGAATACGAATTTATTTTTATCCACATATATTAAATATAAAAATACAAATAAAATTTTATTCACAAATTTTTTCTGCGAAAAATAAATTCAAAGAAAAAATTGTAAATAATCACAAAAAGTGTGAATATTTACAAAAAATCAAGCGATTAAAAAAAATCACATTAAAATATACGAATACAAATTTATTCACATTATAATTTGTGAATAAAAATTTATTCACAGTAAAATTCGCAAATAAATTATGAATTTTTTTTTTTTTTTTGTTTTTATGGAGGTACAGATGACAAACTGTGTCCCTGCAGCATGGCTGGTGGTCCCGCGGAGGACTCGGGGTAAACAAAAAATCTAGGCGCTAATAACCTAGACGTTAAACGCCTTAAAAAAAAAAAAATAAAATAAAATAAAATCACCTTCAATAACTTTCGTAATATCATCTTAATACGAATAAATTCATGATTTATTTACGAATTTTATTATGAATAAATTTTTATACACAAATTATAACGTGAATAAATTTTTATTCGTATATTTTAATGTGATTTTTTTTGTAATCACTTGATTTTTTGTAAATATTCACATTTTTTGTGATTATTTACAATTTTTTCTGTGAATTTATTTGTATTCGCAGAAAAATTTGCGAATAAAATTTTATTTGTATTTTTATATTTAATATATGTGAATAAAAATAAATTCGTATTCATACTTATGAATACAAATTTATTTGTATTCCTATTCACAAATATATTAAGTACGAATTTATTTATATTCGTATTCACAAATATATGAAGTACGAATAAATTCGTGTTTTTATTTATAAATAAAATTATGCCCATCTCTGCAAGAAGCTATTATCCCTTGTTCAAAGAAACTTTTTAATAGGGTGTCAATAAATTACGAAACTGTAAATTTTACATCGTTTGCATTGTTATGTGATATTCTTTTTTTTTGTTTGAAAGTGTCAAATAATCTGAAAGCATGACAGCTGAAAAGTAATACGTATCATAGATATAAGTTGAAGTTATGGATCAGGTAATTTAATAAAAGTTAATGACGAGCATATGGTCGGGCATTGTCATGGTGATATGTTATCACCTCTGCATGAGGATGACTGCAAAGTTTCTTGTGCAACGTTCAATTTATTATTATCACTCTGGAAGGTGCAATCAAACTGTAGTGGATGAACTAGCAACTCTTTTGAGGCCCAAGTACATTTTTTCGCCGTGATACTTGAAATGTGAGGTTATCATCGGATTGGGGCGCTATTTTTATGGTAGCTGTGTGTATGACATCGTGCTAAGATCATTTTTAGCTATAAAAACTGGTCATGTCGGTCAGTAATTACACATTTTTTTCAAATTCTATCTTTAATCTAAACGAAACCTTTCGTAATATTTTAAATATCTTAGTTTGGCTGAATGTTCACTGAAACAATCGTTTGTGGATATCTAAATTGAAAATAAGGAAAACTACTTGTATCCACTTCACTCTAAAAAAATTATATAGATTGCCTTAAAATTATAGATATTGCCTTAAAATTATAGATATTGCCTTAAAATTATAGATATTGCCTTAAAATTATAGATATTGCCTTAAAATTATATATATTGCCTTAAAATTATAGATATTGCCTTAAAATTATAGATATTGCCTTAAAATTATAAATATTGCCTTAAAATTATAGATATTGCCTTAAAATTATAGATATTGCCTTAAAATTATAGATATTGCCTTAAAATTATAGATTTTGCCTTCATTCGTTCCCCTGCTTATGAAAACCTGAGAAACTTGTGCCTGCAAGAATATTTTTTTTTTTTTTTTTTTTTTTTTTTTTTTTTTTTTTTTTTTTTTTACGGCGCATCGACAAATCTTCCATATCGGCCATTAGCGCCGACGTAAGGTCCAGGGTGCAGCCAGTAATTTTCTCAGCGAGCCCTGAGATGAGAAAATTCCTGCCGCCGGTGGGGATCGAACCCACCATCTCCCGCTTATGAATCTATGGCGCTAGCCACTAGACCACGGGAGACCCCTGCAAGCATATTAACGCAAAACCTAGGATTCTTCACGCTAGATATATAAGAATATCTCAGAAACAATACTTTTCTCGAACAAGTTATAGACATGGACTTGCAAATGGTTTCATTATATCCTCTAAATCCAATTACCTATGGAATGTGTACTTGGAGCCCTAGTAACGCAGAAACGTAAGCGTTACGATTTTTTTTCAAGTGAATTTTGTCCAAAAACCCACACTTCGGTGGACGGATTCTGTTGGTTAACGAACGAAGTTGACACGGGGAGTGTCATAGGCTAGGTCAAAAACGTCTTCCAGCTGTCTGTCTATATATTTGTCCCTTATACATATCGAGACCGTTTGACCGATTTTGATCACACTTGGCATACAGGTACGTCTTGATACGGGGATTATCATAGGCTAGGTCAAAAACGTCTTCCAGCTGTCTGTCTGTATGTTTGTTCCTTACACAAAACCACACCGTTTGACCGATTTTGACCAAACTTTGCACACAAGAAGGTATTGATCCGGGGAGTGTCATAGGCTAGGTCAAAATCGTCTAGGACTTACAGTTCGGAGGTCACGCCTTCGACACTGTGAACCCGAACTGTTACTTATTTGCGTCATTAGGTTTTAATATTACCTACTTATTTTATTTCTAATTTATTTTTGCTTTTCTAGACGCAGAAAGTAGGTGTAGCAAGGCACGCCGCACAGTGGTGCCGAGAGGGAAAAAACCTCCAAAACCGTAGGTGTTCAATCGCGTTTGAACTAACATTTTTTTTATACCTAATTAGGTGTAGAATACTGCTCTAATATGGATTTTCCATTTTATTAATAGGTATGATCACAAAAAATCATTTTGTTGACTGTTTTCTCACTGAGTAAAAATCTCACAATTTTTAGCGAAAAGTAAAACAATATTTTATACCACTTATTTTATTCCTGAAAAATTGATATTAGCCAGAAAGTCTCATGAGTATATGTAGCTTTTAAACGAATTTTCTTTTTTGGCAAAATGTACCATGAACTTGGTGCATTTAGGTTGTAAAGATATCTGTAATGAAACTCAATTATTTGTAGTTTATTTGGTGTAGAAAAAAAAGCGGCACTTAGCTATCCTCTCCGCATAGTTTTACCTAAAAGTGCATGCTTTGAAGTTGCTTACATATAAATTTCATCGCCGCACCCGGCCATATGTGTGCACAGCCTAATAAAATGAAGCGATGCGATTATTTTACGAAAAATGAGTTTACCGTTACTATTTTCTGGAGAGAGTTGTTGAACACTTTGTGATAGCAAGTAACTGAACTTTTACAGTGAGATCTATCTAATATCTCCTGTAATATCTCGTGTAAAAATGTCAAAATGTATTCGTTATAAGCGAAAATTTTAATAAAGATAAATACGTCGAGACAAATTAACTGTATTACATTGTTTGTTAATTTATTCAACTCAACACCCAAAAAAACATTTGGAAGGATACATTTCTCTACCAATCGAGTAAAATGTGACTTTTTGAAATCGTATACTTGCTGTTTTTCAAGGTTTTCGTTCTATAACACCCTTTTATCTTCCGAAATAATGATTCTATCGAATTGACAGTGGTCTCATTCGACTCAGCACTACGAAATACCTTAAAAACGATACCAAAATCAGAATGATTCAAATACCTACAAGTTTTTTCCCACAATCGGGCGTTTGGCACCACTGTGCGCCGGGCAACGGATAGTATATGTATAAAACAACTATAATTTTAACCGCTCCTAATTTTGCCTCCTATAGGTTCTGAAACGTTGAGTTTTCGTCTCCGAATTGCGTCATCGTGTCAACCTCATAAGCGGGCTTCCTCCCTATAGAGGGAGGGACGAACCGCGCTAAAATAGCTAATCGATAAAGTACCCAATGAAATCTATACATCCAAATAGCACCCTAGTGCTAAATACAATTAAATGAAAAAAAAAAAAAAAGTGTGCTTCACGATAAACATTAATGGCGGAAGTGATTCCCACGTGACATTCACAAGAGTTCTCCACTCACCATAATCTCATGGAGTGCTGCTCAGCACATTCTATCGGCACTCAACACTTCTATAGTTCAACACTCCGAGCTTATTTAATCAGCTTAGCAATTCATTATATCATGAGAAATATAATTATAAGTAATGTTATCGATATTTTTAGCAAACTCATAATAACATCCTATCAGCTGAATAACTACGAGTTCGACTCGCAGGAATTATCAAGACTAAACAAAGTGATACAAGTACTGACAGGTCACTAACCAACAAGGTCCAAATCGCAGGAACTGCGTCATCTTAGCGCGTTTTCCTTCTTATTCCTGAAACATTTTAACACCAACTCACTACCCCATTGCACAGGAAACTAAAAGCATCCTAAGCTAAAATTACTCACTCAGCCTTCTCAAATTTCACTCAAGGAACAAACTATTACGAATACGTTTCTCATTTACTTACATTTTTTTATGAAAACGTCTATTTTACTATTAAATGCAATTTAAAAGAAAACAAACAATTCAGAAAGTAAGCAGGAACAAAAAAAAAGTCCGTCACGCAGGAGCTGCATAACTAAGCACTTTCCTCAGAATTTGGGTAGTGTAGACTGCTTTCCAGAACAATTTGCTTAAAATATCCTACATACGTATACAGCAGAAATTACGACCGGTATGAGTATATTAGGAATTTGGTTCCGGAGTAAACCCCCCCTTCTAATGAACCGATTTAGTTTATTTTTACAACACATATTTAACTGTAGATTACCACTACGAATACCGAGTTTCGTCGAAATATACCAAAAATCACGGCTGGTAGTGGCGAATTGGTATTGTGGGTCCGGAGTAAACCCCCCCTCCTAATGAACCGTTTTAGTTTATTTTTACAACACATATTTACCTGTGGATTACCACTACGAATACCGAGTTTCGTCGAAATATACCAAAAATCACGGCTGGTAGTGGCGAATTGGTATTGTGGGTCCGGAGTAAACCCCCCCTTCTAATGAACCGATTTAGTTCATTTTTATATCTCACTTTTCTGTCTATATTACCACTACGAATACCAAGTTTCGTTGAAATATAACAAATATTACGGCTGACATAGTCAAATTAGTGTTTTGGGTTCGGGGTAAACCCCCCCTTCCGGTGGACCGACTTTGGTGGTTAACGAACTCGTTCAATCGTTTGCTAATTGAATGCAATATACCAAGTTTCGTGACGAAAAAACAAAAACTCTGGCCGCTATCGTGTTAACAGACACAGATATATATATATATATGCATATATATATATATATATATATATATATATATATATATATATATATATATATATAAATTTTAACGGGGTTCATTTTCGGTGTCTACTTAGTAGGATCGATAAAGATTTGAAGAAATTTTTCAAAAATTCCGTCATGAGTCCAACCTCAATAGCTACTTTCCTTCGGAGGAAAGTGCTAAAAGGAACAATTTTTGTAAGACACATTAAGCGTACGATCCTTACTCTTTTTAATATGTTAGGATTTTTTTTTAAAGTCACTGTTGCTTAGGTTTTGTGTATTTTTTTTATTGTTGTATAAAAAAAGGAAACCTACACTTTCGAATTTAATGCACCGATTTTTCCAAATAAGATTGCTCTATCAAAAAAATCCATAGGAGCCATTATTGTAAGATACATATTAAGCGTTCGATTCTTACCCTATTACAGCAAGTAGTAATGTGAACACGCTTCACATTTAGTTATCATTGCCTCCTTTAAAAGAAAAAAAAATTACAGCTAATTGTAATTAAAGAGACAAAAACCAATTGGTGGAATCTATAAGATTTCGTAACCCCTTTCGAGATATTTATGGAAACATAAGAAAATTATAGTTTTTCAACATTTGTCGATCCCGGTTAGAGATATGGCCTTTAATGGTTAGTTACCTATACATAGTGTACCTGGATAGCTATTAACGCTGCCTATTTTCGTAACAATACAACAGAAATTACGACCGGTATGAGGAAATTAGTAATTTGTGTCCGGAGTAACCCCCCCCCCTCCTAATGAACCTATTTAGTTTATTTTTACAACACATATTTACCTGTGGATTACCACAAAGAATACCGAGTTTCGCTGAAATATAACAAAAATTACGGCTGGTATTGCAAAATAACTACTTTGGCTCCATAGTAGCTCGATAAAGATTCGAAGAAATGTTTCAAAAATTCCGTCACGAGTGCAACCTCAATAGTTACTTTCCTTCGGAGGAATGTGCTAAAAGGCCGCGTACATCACCGATATGCCTGCCTACCTACATACGCACATCAACTTCATTAAAATCTTTATTTCAGGGTTTATCAATAAATCACTTCCAGCTTTAATATTTCTACAGGAAAAATGTTTTAATTGAATAAACATTGCTTGATTGATTGCAGCGATCTTATCGTCTATTTGTTATTCCATGTTGGATTTGTTTTCTACATTTATAAATATTTAATCTTCAGTTCAATGTCGGGTTCTTACTTATATCGTCGCAATTTAGTAATACTCTTAATTTCAAGGATAAATTACTGATTGTCTTCAACACTCTCATGAATAATTGCACATTTGTTTCTAGTACATGAGCAATTGAAAATAAAAATATACGAACATCTCAAAACTTTTCATGCCTGTTAATAAAATATATATTTTTCTAATTATTTAGACGAATACCAAACAATCTCCAAATGAATTAATCGTTACTGAAAACAAAATTTAAAATTATTTTTTGAAATAAATAGTGACCAAATCTCAACAATTTTTCATATGTATGCAGAAGGTCGTTGAATAAAATTAAAAAGTCCGTCACGCAGGAGTGCATTCCTGAATAATTTGCTTAAAATAACCTATATAGATAAATAAAATAAAAATATAAATAGTTCTACTCTTTTGCATTTTTTATGAGCGGCTGTTTCAATTATTAATTTTGTAATTAATTTCCTTCCAGAGTTTTATGTATGCGGGGTACTACACTACGTCCTAAATACACAAAGCTTCACATTTTGATCTATTGATCTTAATGGGTTTCGCGAACCTACGTTTGGCGGAAGAATTCAATTCAAGCATTCTACAAAGTAACACCTCCCCCCCCCCTTCCAATAGAACGATTTAGTTCATTTTTACAACACTTCTTTCTTATTAGATAGCCAGGACGTATAAAGAGTTTCGTAACAATACAACAGAAATTACGACCGGTATAAGGAAATTAGTAATGTCTGTCCGGAGTAAACCCCCCCCCCCCTTCTAGTCAACCGATTTAGTTTATTTTAATAACAAATTTTTCTCTTCAGTTGACCACAACGAATACCGAGTTTCGTTAAAATATAACAAATATTATGGCTGGTATTGGCAAATAACTACTTTGGCTCCGGAGTAAAGCCCCCCTCCACCGATGGACCGATTTTGTTGGTTAACGAACTCGTTCAATCGTTTGATGGAAGAATACTACATTCCAAATTTCGTGGCGAAAAAACAAAAACTCTGGCCTGTATCGTGTTAACGGACACATATATAACTATATATGCATATATATATATATATATATATATATATATATATATATATATATAAATTTGGACGGGGGTCATTTTCGGAGCCTACTAGAAAGGATCGATAAAGATTCGAAGACATTTTTCAAAAATTCTGTCATGAGTGCAACCTCAATAGCTACTTTCCTTCGGAGGAAAGTGCTAAAATTAAAATGATAATTAATTTATTGAAATACCTTTACACGTTTCGTATCTTCTTTGAAGAACTGTAAACAGCATCACATGTATCCAAAATTTAATATTAACTAGCTGTTACCCAGTGTGCCATGCTACACCTACTTTCTGCCTATGACTCTCCCCGTATCAAGATCTACCTGTATACCCAGTTACGTCAAAATCGGTCAAACAATGTGAATTTGTTTACATCTGTCAAGTGCAGTCTCGTGAAACAGCCAACAGAGGCCAGCACCACAGCAATTCATAAAACATCCGACAGAGGCCGTCACAATCTGAATGGTTCAGTGTAGCCAATTTTTCTTGAACAATACTTTTGACCAAATTTTGAAATTTGACTATTTTGACATAGTCTAGGAGATTTCCCGTATCAAGACCTACCTGTGTGCCAAGTTTGGTCAAAATCGGTCAAACGGTGTAGATTTGTATAAGGAACAAACAGACATACGGACAAACAGACAGGCACGTGATTATATATATATATATATATATATATATATATATATATATATATATATATATATATATATAGATAGATAGATAGATAAAACACGTAGGTTGTATCCTATATTTGACCGCATTTTATGTAAGTAAAAAACATTTTTAAATGTTATCAATGACTTAAAATAAAACTATAGGCTTCGAATATGCGCTTTGTTCGAAACGTGTAATTCCTGATTTTTTTTTTATTTAATTAGGCTTGGAAAAATAAAATTGCCTAAATTTTAAATATTTATTTAAATGAGTTGGCTACCTCAGGAATGCGCTCAGTCTACACAGTTCCTGTGGGAAGGACTTTTTAATTCCGTCACCAAGATTTTTGGACGATTGGTTCCAGTCAGCGTTTTTTGGAGTCCTAATGCGAGTTTTTCGTTAAGGGAATTCGGCGAAGAACGCAATAAGTGGAGGGGGGGGGAGGTCGTACAGATAGGATGGGGTAGAAATCACCATCTAAAACTTTTTACTGCGCAAATATATGTTCTGGCGGGAGTTTTCCTTATCAAATTTATTGCCCTTGTGATAAGGGAATGCTGGCTAAAACTTAATTATTCCTCTGGTATACTGTATGGTGAAAATTTAATGGATTTATTGGACGTCAAAATCTCAAAATGATGCTTACATTTACCGTATGCAATATTATACGTTTTCGGAGTTTGTCTTATATTGGTTAACTTCGAAGAAGTTCTTTTAAAATAAAATTGTTTATGGCTCAAATTTTTCGAAAGCAAAAAAAAAAAGATATAAAATTTAGCGCTAGAAATAAGAAAGAAAACAAAATTACAAACAAAAAAAAAATGCGTTAGGAAAAGAACATATTAGCAGATGAAAAATAAGAAAATAAAATTAGTTCTGGAAATGGAATAAAAAATAGCGCTAGAAATGAATTTAGCGCTAAAATAAAGAAAGAAGACAAAATAGGATGTTTTGACGCGAATTTGCTCAAAAACATGTCCCGTTAGACGGATTCAGCTGGTTAACAAATTTGAACTTTCAAATCACACAAATTATTTTGATTCCAAATTTTATTAAAATCGGTCCATTTTGGAGCCAGACCTAGAGTGAAATGACAAATATATATATATATATATATATATATATATATATATATATATATATATATATATATATATATAGGGTGTCCCGCATTGAGATGACTTTAGGGACTTCTATCTGAAAATGTAGAGGAGCTACTCAATCTTTTGTCTATTTTAAAAACTACAGGCTTTTTTAAAAGAAAAACTGTGTTTTCGGGATTTTTGATCAATGTATCGTAAATAACGACCACATTTTTAGAATCTACATTAAATTTTCAATAGGAAACACCCGGTATTAAAATATTACCATGTACATTAAAATCCATATAAATGAGAATGTTTAATATTAGTGTTTTATTAAATTATTCAATATTTTCTTAATTAGCTATTTTTTGACTTAGAGGTTTCCTTTCGCCTCAAAAGTTGCATTATTTAATAAGCTTTAAAATTACACCTCGTAGTTTTAGAAAAAAATCTATTTCTATCCATTTTTTTTCTAGTTTTTTAGTCAAAACCTATAAATGTGCTTTAGCATGAAGGAGCCATTCTGAACAAATTCTTTAATTTTACACGATGATGGCGATGTCCCATCCTTCCCACACTACATGACGTTTATTACACAAGCCAATCTACCAAATATTAAGTCACTCTGGTTTAAAATGGATGGTAGCCCTGCTGATAATGGACGAGAGATGACGGGATGGAAGAAGGAATTCCCTTACCGTTCTCACGTTATCTAAACACAACTTCAGCATGCGCGAACGCCAGCGGACATTTTTTTGTGACACTTTTAGCACTTTCCTCCGAAGGAAAGTAGCTATTGAGGTTGGACTCATGACGGAATTTTTGAAAAATTTCTTCAAATCTTTATCGATCCTACCTAGTAGACACCGAAAATGACCCCCGTTAAAATTTATATATATCTATATATATATATATATATATGTGTGTCTGTTAACACGATAGCGGCCAGAGTTTTTGTTTTTTCGTCACGAAACTTGGTATATAGCATTCAATTAGCAAACGATTGAACGAGTTACGAGTTCGTTAACCACTAAAGTCGGTCCACCGGAAGGGGGGGTTTACCCGAACCCAAAACACTTATTTGACTATGTCAGCCGTAATATTTGTTATATTTCAACGAAACTCGGTATTCGTAGTGGTAATATAGAGAGAAAAGTGAGATATAAAAATGAACTAAATCGGTTTATTAGAGAGGGGGGGGGGTTTACTCCGGACCCACAATACCAATTCGCCACTACCAGCCGTGATTTTTGGTATATTTCGAACGAAACTCTGTATTCGTAGTGCTAATCCACAGGTAAATATGTGTTGTAAAAATAAACTAAATCGGTTCATTAGAAGGGGGGGGGGGTTTACTCCGGACCCAAATTCCTAATATACTCATACCGGTCGTAATTTCTGCTGTATTGTAACGAAACGCGGTATACGTCGTGGGTAACTCATGAGAAAGAAGTGTTGTAAAAATGAGCTGAATCGGTCAATCGGAAAGCGGGGGGTTTAATTTGTATATATTTGAATAGAAAAGCCGGCAGAACGTAGGTTCACAAAGCCGCCGCAAGGAGCGCTTTCTACCACTAGAGTGACTGTATCCTGTTCCTGCGTTAGATCAAAATACGATAATATGAGGATTTTTGTATTTATTACGTAGTGTAGTAGGTACCATGAGTAAACATAACTTTGGAAGCAAATTAATAATTGATCAGTTACTCATTACAAATTTAAAAGAGAACTTCATTCATGTTTTTATTTTATTTATGTAGGATATTTTAAGCAAATTGTCCTGTAAAGCAGTCTACACTACCCAAATTCTGAGGAAAGTGCTTAGTTATGGCAGCTCCTTGCGTGACGGATTTTTTTTTTCAGTTTAGTCATCGCTAAAGCATATTTATGCTAATAGTTCTAGGGATAGTCCATTCAGCGAGTGTTGTCCCATCAATTGTTAATTTTAATTTTAACGTCCCTTACAATTAAACTAAGAATTTCAGGACGGGTTATCTAAAGGTTACGACCCTTTTCTAGCCAGGATAGGACTGATGCCTTTTTTTTCTAATGAAAAGCCATCACCCTCATGAACCCAACCCCACCGGGCCTACCCATCAGTTGTTATAATGAAAACATTTAACAAATATTACTATTAATTGTTATTAACGATTACATAGTTGGAAGCCATTAAATTAATCAAGATTTAATCAATTGGAGTTTAGATGATTCACAATCAAATTATTTCCAAAGGCAATTAAATTGTGATCCAATTTCATTGTGGCTCGCGATTAAAAATAAATCG